>CM034360.1:82263061-82629154 GCA_019925275.1 Mytilus edulis | reverse complement strand
AAAAATGTGTCTGATGACCTGGCCCGGTGAACCAAGATGGCTAAAAATAGTACATAGGGTGAAATGCAGTTTTTAGCTAAAATCTCAAAAACCAAAGCATTTAAAGCATATATCTGACGAGTTCAATTTGTTCATTAGGGTCAAGGTCTATCTACCTTGAAATTGCCAGACTAATCAGGCAACCTGTTGTTGGGTTGCTGCCACTGAATATTTGGTAATTTTAAGAAAATTTTGCAGCTTTTGGTTATTGTCTTGAATATTATTATTGATAGAGATAAACTGTAAACTGCAATAATGTAAAGCTACAATGTATTATAAGTAAGACCTACAAATAAGTCAACATCATGATGAAAATGGTCATTTGACCACTTAAGGAGTTACATGTATTGTCCTTTATAGTCAATTTTTAACAATTTTCCTAAATTTTGTAAATCTTGTAAAATTTTACAAAATATTTTAACTACTTGGATAGATTCATGGGTTCATTATAGATAGAGACAATTGTAAGTAGCAAGAATGTTCAGTAGAGTTAGATCTGCAAACACATCACCATCATCAAAACAAAATTTTGTCATGAATCCATCTGTGTCCTTTGTTTATAATGATATGCACATAGACCAAGGTGGGCGACACAGGCTCTTTAGAGCCTCTAGTGATGTGGACCGAAGATAAAATTCCATGTGAAGTTAAGGAACCCTATTTTCTTGAACTGTATAAGTTGACTTTAAATGGGAAGTGAAATTCGGTCCGTAAATCAGTCAGGGGACTTACTTAAACAAGTGATTTTCTAAATCACTGATTCAAGTAACATTATTTCCATAAAGGTTGGAAGTTAGAGTTGTCTTTCTTTAATAATCACCTATTTAAGTAGTACAAATTAATCCCTAGCAGAAGTGATTTAATTTTATTGTAGCTTTAAATATAGAATACTAATGATCCAGGGACTAATTATGTTTCTAAACTTACCAGAATTCAGAACCAACATCTGTGTTGTCTAGGATGACCAGGTCATTTCAGGTGATGACCTTGTACTGAATCTAGGATAATGACATAAAAATCACTTGTTTAAGTATCACACCTCAATTTCCTTCCCAAAAATCACTTCTTTAAGTATTATTCTTTTAATAACTCCCACTAATTTCAACACCCCCCAAACAGTGAAATTTTTATTCAGAACAGTAGAATTTTATTACATAATCTGAAAGATGAAACCCTGAACTTCACAGGAAAAATACTCCCACTGCTGTGAAAAATCTTTTAAGAAAGTATCAGTGCATTATGAAAAGCCATTATTATAGCATTTTTTCAACTAAAATATAATTTTCAGCTAAATGATAGCATCAAAGGCATAAACCTTGCGACTTAAAAGAAGCAAAAAGTTCATATTTTTTAATTTTACTAATTAAAAGATATTATTTAAACCTATTTGTTTAAAATTTTGAAAAAACTACAAAATCCCAATTTGTGACAAAACCTCAAATTTGCTACTCAAAATCACTTATTTCAGTAAGTCCCCTGACTGGTAATATATATACAAACTACCGCATGATGTTACTATTAGGTAACGTCACAAGTTGTTACTAGTAACGATAACAGTTCTGTCTGATGAACTCTAGGAGATGCGGTGAAAGTGCTAACAGAAACAATGTTTGATTTATAACGTGATTTTTGTCAAGCCTGCAACTTTTGTTGCAGAAAGCTCGACATAGGGATAGTGATCTGGCGGCGGCGGCATTAGCTAACTTTTTAAAAGCTTTATATTTTAAAAGGTATAAGACCTGGATGCTTCATACTTTGTATATAGATGCCTCATGTTACGAACTTTCCGTCAGTCACATGTCCAATGTCCTTGACCTCATTTTCATGGTTCAGTGACTACTTGAAAAAAAGGTTAAGATTTTTTGTAATAACAATTTCTCTCTTATTATAAGTAATTGGATAACAATTTTTGGTATGTGCGTACCTTGCTAGGTCCTCATGCCCGTCAGACAGTTTTCACTTGACCTCAACCTCATTTCATGGATCAGTGAACAAGGTTAAGTTTTGGCGGTCAAGTCCATATATGTATCTCAGATATTATAAGCAATAGGTCTAGTATATTCAGTGTATGGCAGGACTGTAAGGTGTACATGTCCAACTGGCAGGTGTCATCTGACCTTGACCTCATTTTCATGGTTCAGTGTTTATAGTAAAGTTTTTGTGTTTTGGTCTGTTTTTCTTATACTATATGCAATAGGTCTACTATATTTGGTGTATGGAATGATTGTAAGGTGTACATGTCTAGCTGACAGGTGTCATCTGACCTTGACCTCATTTTTATGGTTCAGTGGTCAAAGTTGAGTTTTTGAGTTTTGGTCTATTTTTCTAATACTTTATGCATTAGGTCAACTATATTTGATGTATGGAAATATTTTATGATCTATATGTTTGTTACACAGGTTTTATTTGACCTTGACCTCATTTTCACGGTCCATTGCTAAGTGTTAAGTGTTTGCGTTTTGATCTGTTTTTCTTAATTTATAAGCAATAAAATTAAGTCAACTATATCATGTATATTTGTTGTATTGAAGAATTGTTAGCCTGGCCTGGTTCATCTGACCTTGACCTCATTTTCGTGGTTCATTGATCAATGTTTCGTTTTCTTGGTTAATGTTGAGTTTATGTGACAGTTGTAATAAAGCTTTATATTTAGGTCTATCAACATAATATTAATGATTAGTAAAGAAGGCGAGACATTTCAGCGTGTGCACTCTTGTTTGTGCTTTTTATTTTTAAGCTATATATATATATGTTCTTTGAAAATTTCTTAATACATTATAGGTCATCAAAAATGTGTGTCATTAATATTTACATGTACTTGGGACCTTTTAAATGTTCAAAACTGTTCTATTTGCTTAAAAGTAATCTGAAGCAATTTCTAGACATGCTTCTATCATCAAGGTAAAAAGCCTTGTGACCTAAATATTGATTAATCAGTTAAGCTGAATTTATTTTTTTCATTAATAAAAAAATTTACAGATGATTAAGTATAAAACAATTATATATCTATTTCAAGGAAACTATAAGAATGTTTAAAATTTAAAAAAGTCACAGAATCTAAGTATATTTTTTTTAACTTTTAATTATTTGTTAAAGGGACACTCAGTGACAGTATGGACTCAGTTCATCATTATGATAGGAGCACATGTCCTGTGCATGCTGTGTATATACATGTAGTATAATAGATTTATCATGTCTAGTCTATCTTAAGTTTGGTTAAACTGCCTACTGGGAAAACATTATTACATGTTTACATTCCCAATTACTACTATTAGTCAATTATGTGTGAACAATTTCAATTTCATGGGTTTTAATCCCCCAGGATATAAATGAAGAGATATAAAACTTTTATTCTTAGTACTGTCTCAGTTACTTACTTAAAGACAATAAAAATATAAAATTAGGGTAATATAATATTCCCCCAAAAAATGAACATTGAGAAGTTCTCACTCTGATACACATTTCAAAGATCAATAAAATCATATATCTTTTATAAATTAGATGTGAGGACATGATGGGTAATTTATAAACTCTTTCCTTACTTAGAAAAAGCACCTGGTTTCCTTAAGAGCAGAAAATTTCAGGGGGAGGATGCAGAGCCTCTATATATTTACCATTCTCCTGGATACTGGTTTGTGAACATGTAAAAATAAGGCAGATAAATCACTCATGTAACCTCAACAACGATAGCGGCAAATGTATAATTTTATTTACTTTTTTCAATTTCTCATTGATGTGATGTAAATTTTCTGTTAGAAACTCACACGAATGTCTCATTTGTGTCTATCTAAATTAGTGTGACAGTTGCACAAGACTGTTTTATCTTAATTTTGCAGATTTTTTTTCTAGGTGTACAACTGTGCAAGTATTGAACATAAGCTTGAAATGCAATGTGACCTAAAAGACAGCATAATAATGGACAGATGTAAGTAATGATAAAATAGTCAATGATATGGGAAATGTATGAAATTGTAAGAAAAAAGTTGACAGACATATTATTTTACACCTGTCCCTCCGTCGGTCAGTTAGCTATAGGTCAAAGTACAGCCTTCAACAATGAGCAAAGCTCATACTGCATAGTCATATATATATATATATATAAGCCCTGAAATTACAAATGTAAAACAATTCAGAACTAATGACCTTAATATTAATATGCAAATAAAATAACTAAAAACAAATATATGCAACACAGCAACATACAACAACTCTGATTGTCCAGGTTCCTGACTTGGGACAAGCACAGACGATGGCAGGATTAAACATGTCAGCGGGATCCAAGCCCTCATACAATCATGTATTTTAGATATTCTCCTCAAGAAAATCTGATACATGTATATCAGAAATATAATTAACATCAACCATTGTCAACACTTTTAAAAGTTGTATTTAACTTTATTTGATTTATGCTTACAATACAAAGAAGATGTGGTATGATTGCCAATCAGACAACTCTTGACAAGAGACCAAATGACACAGAAATTAACAACTTAAGGTCACTGTACTGCCTTCAACAATGAGGAAAGCCCATACCACATAGTCAGCTATAAAAGGCCCAAAAATGATAAATGTAAAACAAGAAAACAAAAAACTAACTGCCTAATTTATGTACAAAAAGAACAAAAACAAATATATGGAACACATCAACAAATGACAACCATTGCATTAAAGGCTCCTGACTTGGAACAGGCACATACATTACATTGTACCTTAATATTTTAATTCGCATATTGGTATACAATCTATTATGTTTTTGTACGACCCAAATTTTTTGGATTGTATAATGGTATGATGTCGTGGTCGTCATCGTCCGAAGACACATTGTTTTCCGGATACTAGGAATAACTTTAGTTTAAGTGATTAGATCTTTATGAAATTTTCTCAGATGGTTCAAAGTACCACAAAAGGAAGGTTGGAGTCAATTTGGTGGATGATGGTCCCAACTGTTTAGGGATTAGGGGCCCAAAACAAGCATTTTTCTAGTTTCAGGATAATAACTTAGTGTACAAGTATTTAAATTGCTCTGAAATTATACCTCGATGTTGAGACCACACGTAGAAGGTTATGATTCATTTGAGGGGTTATGGGGCCAAAGTTTAGGAATTCAGGGCCAAAAAGGGGCCAAAACAAGCATTTTTAAAGAAGCTTCCCTTCTGTTAAGGGGTATGTTAAGGAGCATAAAGAGGGGAGGGGTTAACATTAGAACACTATGGGATTTTATTTTAAAAAAAATTCAAGTGACTTGAAAACTGTAAGTGATACACCCATGCAGTCTTCAGAAATGATCACAGGACAATAAAACAAATCAAAAGAAATATAGGGGGAGTCCCTGGGGGAAACCCCCACCCCTTCAATTTGAGAATGTGCTATTATCTTGTAAACCGTCAAGACCCCACCCCTAAACCATAAATATTCCTGTATGGGACAATAAAACAAATCATATAAAATAAAAGGGAAGTCCCTGGGGGTCATCCCCAACCCCTCTTGTTTGAGAACTTGTAAATGATCAAAATCCCCACCCCTAAACCATATATATTCTTCCATGGGACAATAAAACAAATCAAATGAAAGAAATGGGAATTCCCTAGGGGTCATCCCCACCCCCTTTTGTTTGAAAACTTGTAAACGGTCCAGATCCCCACCCCTAAACCATATATATTCTTGCAAGGGACAATTAAACAAATGAAATGAAATAAAAGGAATTTCTCTGGGGTTCACCCCCACCACTCTTGTTTGAGAACTTGTAAACGGTTCAGATCCCTACCCCTAAACCATAAATATTCTTGAATGGGACAATTTAACAAATCAAACCAAATATAGGGGGAGTCTATGGGATTACCCCACACCCTTTTGTTAGAATACTTGTAAACAGTAGAGATCCCCACCTCTAAACCTTATATATTCTTGTATGGGATAATAAAACAAATCTAATAAAATATGGGACCATGGAAATGGGTAATTATGGGGGCTTTGTTTGGGAGATTTCGTAACAGCATCCTGTTACAATTACTTCTTGTTTATAACATATTTTAGTGTATTAAAGTAATTATACTGCTTCGACCTTTCAAAATTCTAAGAAAGCTCTATCTCTTTAATGGATAAATAAATGAAACTAGTCAAGAACTCAACAGATAATTTTTTTTCAGGTTCTCTGATTGTAAGTACCTATTGGCCACACACATGAATACTCTCATTGATCCTGCATTCAGCTAAATATCAGAAAAAATAAGAACGAAGGAAAATATGCTGAAACTGTACAGTCACTGGTCAGGATTATTTCAGAAGTGCAATTATAATACAATATGATATTGTTACTGGTTAATTTCTATGATTTGTAAATTTAAACAACACACAGAGGCTTTGCATTATTGTTTTACAAGAAAGACACCAACAAAAGATGCAGTCAACATTTATCATTTTTATCAAAATATGCCCAGGACAAACCATGGGTACACTTAGCTTGAAAGATGGTGATTTCATACCAAAATTGCCTGGAAGTAAAAGAAATAAAGAACCATTCATGTCAGCAATCAGGGGATAAGATGAAAGAATACAGAATAAGGTACTGTCATGTTCAGTCTTTATAAGAGTCCTGATGCTCTATATATACAAATGTTTATATACATTTTGTTATGCCCCGTCATAGCGGTGGGGGCATTTAGTTTTATCCTTGTATGTTTGTACATAATATTAGATTTAAGAAGATGTGGTATGACTCCCAATGAGACAACTCTCCATCCAAGTCACAATTTGTAAAAGAAAAACCATTATAAATAGGTCAAAGTACAGTCTTAAACACATGTACAGAGCCTTGGATCACACCCAACAGTAATCTATTATTAATTTAAGGACCCAAAAAATTACTAGTGTGCAACCAGCTTTGAAACATTAAACCAAAGGTTTATTCTATATAGAAAAAGAGAAAAGAGAAACACTTATAGTGCATGATTTTCTCACTTTGTTGAAGACCCATTGGTGGACTTTGGTTGTTGTCTGCACTTTGGTCGGGTTGTTGACATATTCCCCACATTTCCATTCTCAATTTTATTAAGAAGTTATTGAACTTTATTCTTTGAAAATGTGATGGAGGTATCATGTGCACATGGCGAATCTGTTTATTTTTTTTAGTTCACTATAAACTTAAGTTTGCTTAACCAAATGTACTGAAACTTATACACAATGCTTATAACCACAAAACTCAGATCAAGTACTCATTTTGGGTACTGTGTGTCACTTTTACCATTCTTAATTTATGACCCCTTAAAATGTTATATATGCAAGCAGGGGCATAATCTGTGTCCATGGACCCATTCACCATTTATTTATTCACAGAATTTTGAAAAAATAAATAATCCATGATGTTAATATAGATAAAACATATTGTTTCAAGAATTTTTATCTGTTTATTACAGATGAAACGAAACTCTAACAACATGAACAACACAAAAAATAACTAAATAGCATAGATGCAGTTTTGACCTATATCATGTATATTTATATAACAATAATGATGATTGCCAATGAGACAACTATCCACCAAAGTTTGAATAAAGTGGATATAAGCAGTTTTAGGTAACTGTACATCCTTATGAATGATAAAAACCTGTACTGTACAAATAGTCCGCTGTAAAAGGTCCTGACAAGAAAAAATATGAACAAAAACATTTGAGAAAACTAAAAGCCTAATTTATATAATTTATAACAAAACAAGTAGCGAAAATCAAATGTATAACATAAGTAAACCAACGACTTATGGAATTACTGGCTCCTGACTTAGGACAGGCACACAAAGAATGTGGCAGGTTAAACAAATTTTTGGTTGCTCAAACCTCCCCTAACCTGGGACAGTGGTGTTACAGCACAACATAAGAACAAACTATAAAAATCAGTTGAAAAGGTTTCATCATATTTGTATAGGTAAACTGTCTTGAAATGTCAACAAGTGATTGTAGAATTGAATAACCAAAAACACACAAACATCTACTGTCAACACCAAATACCCCAAAACACACAAACATCTACTGTCAACACCAAATTCCCCAAAACAAAAGCTTTAAGGGGGATTGCAGGCATAAAACAATTTTTGTTTTTAAACATAGAATTTTGCAATTTTTTTCTAGAAATAAACTTTATATATCCTATACTTAAATAGAAAATAAAAGTATAGGGTCATCGTTCATTAAAGCTCACAATCTGCCTTCGAAAGAAGCATGTATTTTTTGCTAAGTACCTTTTACTGTAGAACTAAAACATGTAATGGGACAAAATGTAAGAGGAAAAAAATGTAATTTCAAAATATAAAGAACTAAATTACAGAAATTGCTTAAATTTTACAATAGTTGAGTTTTAGTACAGCTTATTTTGAGAAAAAATAATGAAAAATATAAGTCACCCATGAGTTGAAAAAGATGTTTCAATTTTAATGCCAAAAAATGGTTTTTCATCTAAGGGAGATAATTTAGAGCTTTTTCAGTGGTATAAACATTTCAAAAATCATCTGGGGCCAAAACAAATAGATTTTTTGGTTGATGTTTGTACCATATCATATATATTAACCTCTAATAGTATAAGAAATAAAATTTGTAATGAAAAAGAAAATGTTTAAATTTTTGCTGAATTTTTATACCCTCATGCATCCTTAAGATACAACTTTAGGTGACAGGAATGGTCTTGACTTGGAAAGCCACATGCAAACTCAATGTTGCTCCTTGTAAATCTCGAAGTCTTTTTAAAAAGAAAAAAAGTAAACATAAAAGTCAGAATGCAGGTTGTCAGGAACATTCAATTGAAGAAAGGGAAAAGAACACAACCTTACATTAAATAATTTTGAAAACTTATTGCCTATACTATCTTTATTGATAACAGACTGAGCCAAAAATGTTTTTATCTACTAGTACGGACACTAAATATCAAAACATGTGCCTTTATAACTATATAAAATTTTAAAAATATTCAATAGTCCGAATCAATATTTACTAGTCTGGGGCATTGGACTAGTGGCTAACAGTGCAGACTGTGATAAAAAATTTCAGAAACATTATGTGCATTATGATCATTGTGATTGTGTTAAACATCAGACAAGGCAATCAAAATGGTCAGAGGGGGCAAAGAAGTTTTGTTATAAATGTCAAATGGTTATAGTCTCAATCTATCAACATGATCAAAATTGTTGATTTCACAGTTAATATTTACTTTTAGCATGTTCAGCGGAATAGAATGTTTTTGTCGAGCCTGCAACTTTTGTTGCAGAAAGCTCGACATAGGGATAGTGATCCGGCGGCGGCGGCGGCGGCGGCGGCGGCGGCGTTGTTAGCTAACTTCTTAAAAGCTTTATATTTTAGAAGGTGGAAGACCTGGATGCTTCATACTTTGTATATAGATGCTTCATGTTACGAAGTTTCCGTCAGTCACATGTCCAATGTCCTTGACCTCATTTTCATGGTTCAGTGACCACTTGAAAAAAAAGTTCAAATTTTTTGTAATGTTGAGTTCTCTCTTATTATAAGAAATAGGATAACTATATTTGATATGTGCGTACCTTGCAAGGTCCTCATGTCTGTCAGACAGTTGTCACTTGACCTCAACCTCATTTCATGGATCAGTGAACAAGGTTAAGTTTTGGTGGTCAAGTCCGTATCTCAGATACTATAAGCAATAGGGCTTGTATATTCGGTGTATGGAAGGACTGTAAGGTGTACATGTCCAACTGGCAGGTGTCATCTGACCTTGACCTCATTTTCATGGTTCAGTGGTTATAGTTAAATTTTTGTGTTTTGGTCTGTTTTTATGCCCCACCTACGATAGTAGAGGGGCATTATGTTTTCTGGTCTGTGCGTCCGTTCGTTCGTTCGTCCGTTCGTTCGTCCGTCTGTCCCGCTTCAGGTTAAAGTTTTTGGTCGAGGTAGTTTTTGATGAAGTTGAAGTCCAATCGACTTCAAACTTGGTACACATGTTCCCTATGATATGATCTTTCTAATTTTAATGCCAAATTAGAGATTTTACCCCAATTTCACGGTCCACTGAACATAGAAAATGATAGTGCGAGTGGGGCATTCGTGTACTGAGGACACATTCTTGTTTTCATACTATATGCAATAGATCTACTGTATTTGTTGTATGGAATGATTGTAAGGTGTACATGTCTAGCGGGCAGATGTCATGTGACCTTGACCTCATTTTCATGGTTCAGTGGTTATAGTTAAATTTTTGTGTTTTGGTCTGTTTTTTTCATACTATATGCAATAGGTCTACTGTATTTGTTGTATGGAATGATTGTAAGGTGTACATGTCTAGCGGGCAGATGTCATGTGACCTTGACCTCATTTTCATGGTTAAGTGGTTATAGTTAAATTTTTGTGTTTTGGTCTGTTTTTTTCATACTATATGCAATAGGTCTACTGTATTTGTTGTATGGAATGATTGTAAGGTGTACATGTCTAGCGGGCAGATGTCATGTGACCTTGACCTCATTTTCATGGTTCAGTGGTCAAAGTTAAGTTTTTGAGTTTCGGTCTATTTATCTAATACTATATGCCATAGGTCAACTATAATTGGTGTATGGAAATATTTTATGATCTTTATGTCAGTAGCGCAGGTTTCTTTTGACCATGACCTCATTTTCACGGTTCATTGCACAGTGTTAATTTTTTGTGATTTGGTCTATTTTTCTTAAACTATAAGTAATAGGTCAACTATATATGTTGTATATAAGCATTGTTAGCTGTACATGTCTGCCTGGCATGGTTCATCTGACCTTGACCTCATTTTCATGGTTCATTGGTCTTTGTTTAGTTATCTTGGTTAATGTTAAGTTTATGAGACAGTTGTAATAAAGCTTTATACTTAGGACTATCAACATAATATCAATGATTAGTATAGAAGGCGAGACATTTCAGCGTGTGCACTCTTGTTGTTATATTTTATTAAATGTTAATTTACTTTGTTCTTATAGGCAGGAGTGAAAGGAAGAGAAAACAAGGCATCAGTAAAGAAGCAGATCAATTAATATTAATATGTAATAATTCCAACTGAATATGTTACAAACATTGCACATGCTATGAAGATTTATTCCTATGTATACTATGATTTGTAGTTATCTTTTATTGTATGCTTTTGTAATATTATAAAGTACTGCTACATGTATTTTTATATTTTGCTGTGGAGAATATCAAAGAAATTTAGAAAAATATAATTAAAGATTATAAGTTCCTACCATGTTTTCTGTGACAAAAAAAAATTGTGCAATTAGGAAAATGAAATGAGGCTACATAATGGAATATTTTTGAGTTTGAGTTTGAGTTTTTTTTTTTCATTCCTATTTTAAAATTTCATTGGCATTTGAATGAGTTGAAACTAGTTTTTATCAATTATTTTGTTTTCAAGATGTACAACAGTACAGTAGGTAAAGGTTTTTTGTACAATAGTTTACTATGATGTTCTGGTCACTCAAATAAACTTGAAACTTTGTACTTTCAAGTGTTCATTATGAAGTCAGTATTTTTTAAACAATTACAAATAAGTTACTGAACATGGAAATCTGATTGTGGAAGAAGGGTACAATGTGTTATGGACGCATATCTCAATTGCCCTCCTCACCAGCCTCTCAGTAATGGAATTTTGACTTTGAAAATTTCCTTAGTTTACACTGAAATATTTGTGATAACCGGGTTAGTTCAGTTTTAGGAGAACCAGGGGTATTTTATATGCAGTTAAATAAGCTTTTGGACAATACATGTACTTGGGGATTTTAATAATCCTGAACCTTAAATCATAGTTTTATAATTTGCAATCTTTTGCAGTTTACATGTTAAAGTTTATGCTTAGGCCAGTTTAAAATCAACCTCTTATAAATAGGATTTAGAGGAGGCCTAAGACCCCCTTTTTGTGGGACAAATTGGCCTGATATTATATTTAGAAAATTACTGAAGCATGACAAAAGGGATGCAATAGAGAGCAACCTTAATATTTCTAAGAAAAGTAATGAAAAATGTGGTCATAAACAAATACATATTTTTTTCAGTTAGAAACATATTTTTTATGAATCAAAATTTTTATGAATCAAAATTAAAAAAAAATAATTTATGTAAAAACTTTTTTTAGATGCATCAACATTTTGTGTTGTAAAATCTTAAAGATTTTGTTTTTCGGGATTTTTCCCAAATATGTTTAAGAAATCAAAATGCATTATTTCTGCTTGTAGATTTTATTTCGGGATTTTTCCCGAAATGGGTAACAAAAATCTATGTAACAAGTGAGAGCCTGATATTAGATTTATATTTTCGGGATTTTTCCCGAAATGTGAAAAGAAATTATTAGTCGTTATGTCTAGCATATACACTTGATTTTTCGGGACAAATCCCGAAATATTTGAAGACATCTGAGTGCACATTTTGTAGTAGGTTAATTTTTGTCGGGATATTTCCCGAAATGTGTTTCAGATATTTTTGTTGAAACGCTCTGCCAACATATATGTTATAAATAATAATGTTGAAAATTATTTCGGGATATTTCCCGAAATGTGTTTCAGATATTTTTGTTGAAACGCTCTGCCAACATATATGTTATAAATAATAATGTTGAAAATTATTTCGGATATTTCCCGAAAAAATAGTTGTCACATACAGCTTCACTACAAATATTTTGAAACTTTCATATATTTTGGGAAATTTCCTGAACATTAAATGTAAATCTTATCAGTTTTAAGAATAAAAACATGGAATATTGTAAAAAATGTGTGTTTCTTTATGAAATTTGCATTCAATTTATGGTAAACATTGAAAAAGATTAGAAAAAGGAATAAAATGGATTTTACTCTTTTAAAATAGAGTCTGTTGTATAGGGTTGAATTTGTTAAAATTTTTAAAATTTAATCCTAAATTGACAATAGCATAGCTAATAATGATAGCTGAGGTGAATATTAGTTCACTGATACCCCTTCCTTGTAAGTTTTTTATTCCGGATTTAAAATTTTGCCTGAACTTTAGGGGGTATCAGAATCAGCCCCGAAAAGTGAATGCTGTGCTTCTAGTATTTGAAGAAGATTTTTTTTTTTTTTTTAAATGTGTCGTTTAATTTTTCATAAAACTAAGAATTTGGAGTGCTATACTAGTCGGTTGTTCTTGCAAAATTATTTTAAAATTTAACCGTTAGATTTTTTAGTATTTAAGTTTAAATTACGCCCAACCCTCAAATTGGTTCATTAAATAAGAGCAAAATCTATTCAAAAAGTACATAATGGCCATATTTTTGTTCGTCTTTAGAACTAGGCTTTAGCTTTTTGGCATGTTGATGTATCATCACAGGGTTAAGTGTCTTGCATCATGATGACCTTTGTGTGACCTTCAAATGTGACCTCAAGGTCAACTTTATGAGTTTTTTCCCGTGAAAAACACAACCACGTAGGCCATAACTTCTTTGCCTTTTGACCTAGGCCTTACATCTTTAGCATGTGGATGTATCATCATGAGGTGGTGTGCCTTCTTAAAATTTTGACCTTCATGTGACCTTGAACTTTGACCTCAAGGACGATAAATGTGGTTTTTGGTAAGAAACACTTGTACGGGCCATGACTTTTATGTAGTCAGTATGAATTCATATTTATTTAAAAAAATCATATTACACAAGCTTTAATCGACCATACAACAATATAGAAAGATTTATGACATGTCAACCCATTCAATGCACACGGAATAAATAATGGACATGTAGTCACATAAAATTGTTTGAAAAGGGCATCGTTTCTATTGAAGCGCAGCGTACGAACTTAACTACTCAACAGACAGCAAAGTGAAAACTTCCTAGAAATCAAACAGTAGGAGGAGTTATGCCAAATAACTATATATCAATAATGGGACGAACGGAAGGACAGACGTACAGGGGTAAAACAATCCCCCCCCCCCCCCCGACTTTCAGTTGCAGGGGCAAAAAAAGGATGTAACTGAATTTTCATTTGAGATACAAGCTGTTGAAATTAAAAGCATGACACGCCAAAAATACACATGATTCATAGGGAAAAGCTTTAAAGTTGGCAGATGCTTTACATGATCAAGATTTTCAATTTATTGGTCTTTTGGCCAGATTCAAAAATATACAATTCAAAACTTAACGACAAAACCATTGGTGCAAAGAACCACGGCTCATAAGAGATGAAATAGAGCTGACATCCTTATACTGTTAAATTAAGTTCGTTAAACATAGAATGTTTTTAGTATTTCTGCAGAGGTTATGAAAATTAGATACAACTGGTTTTTAGTTAAAAGCACGGCAGTTACAAGTTTCACATTATTTTGGGGCCCCTTATTATTATAGAGAATGATTACTCTATTCAGTAATAATCTTGAATTGAGACTTGAGAAGAAACATTTTCACTTGCACCACACTTTCTTTTTTATATTTATTTCAAAATTGCATTTGATAAAAAAATTCGGAAAGATACACAAGTTAACATGACAAATGCACAACAAAAGAAAATAACAAATTTTGCTATCCCTTCGAAATTTAAATTTGATAAAGCGAAAATGACATGTTCTAATTATATCATACATGTGTAGTTTTAGTTTCAACTATGATTCTAAATATAGACTTTACTTTCCCTAAAATTGCGGACGGAATAGAAGACACCCGTTAATTTTTTACACCTGTCAGGATAAAGGTTGGAAAAAGATACTAGAAAGATATAGTTTTTCTTATTCAGATGAATTAAGAAAGCAAAAATATGTGTAGTGTTTTTTCGACAGAAAAGGATGTTTTTTTCGTTCTTTTTGCCTTGTTCCGTGACATGTAAATGATGCACTGGTGGTTGATTATCCCTCTGGGTATCTTCTAACTTTTTACATGAATATAAATCATGCAATACATATTCAATTGCAATTTAAAAAATATGACAGCAATTATAAAATTATAAATTATTCGTAATCTGTTTTACATTGCTACATGTATAACTATAAAGGCCATAGTGTATTTCCTTAAAAATCAAACCTCATGCATGTTTTGTTTTTAAAAAAAAGTATTGTGAAGTCAATTCAGTTTTGATTTAATCAATTTGATAAGAAGATCTACAAACATAAGCATTGTGTAATTGTCCAGGGATTCTTATTTATTTTGTTAAAATTTTATTGTCGGAGGGAGCTACCATTTGAGGTAGGAGGGGTCCTGATCCCGAAATCCCGGTTTAAAAAAACGAAATCCCGAGGTCCAGAAATCCTGACATCCCGAAATTCGAAAAAAAAATTCCGGATCTCGAAAGGGTCAATCCCTAAATCCTGACCTTAAAAACACTCGATCCCGGAGTCCCGATAAAGGTCCTATCCACCCTCATTTGAGGAGGGGGTGGGGGGGGTTGGATGAAATTTGAAAAAAGGCAAGACAGGCTTTTGAACAAAGGCAGGATCAGTAATTTGGCATAACAAGCAGGATGACAATTTATGAAAACAATTTCAGTAAACTAATGAAAATTGCAGGTCCGTAAAAGAATGAAAAATAAAAAATGCAGGACAATAATGATGAGGGTGGTAAAGGGTTATTTTCGTGCAACGTTTTCGGCCTTTTTATTTCACGTGTTTTCGTGTTTTGACATTTTATTTCTCGTTTTCTCGTGTTTGGTTTGACGTGCGTGCCTCGTGTTCTCCTTTATTTATTTTTCGTGTTTCGTGTCGGTACTCTTAATTTCTCGTGCCTGTCCCGCATTTGATTAAAAAGTAAACCGGGACTAAATTCAAAGTCAGTCCGGAGATTGTTTTAAATTATGTGTCCCCAAAATACTAAAATTGCTATGAAATTAATTATTATGAATAATATTTTCTTTCAAATCAGTTGCAACTAGCGGACGCTAAAATGTGACTGCAAGGTCATCATGTCCATTATATAATGACTAGATGATCTCCAAGAACGGCCGATTAATAAATTATTTTTACTTTTTCCATTAATATTTACGATTGTATTTCTCGTGCTTCGTTTTTTCCGATTTTTATTTTCCGTGCAACGTTTTTGCGATTTTTATTTCACGTGTTTTCGTGATCAGGGCCCCCCTTTACCACCCTCAATGATGATTACAACTATAAAAAAAAATGCAGGACAAAATTTTAAATCCTAGCCCTCCCCCCCCCCCCCCCCCTCAAATCAAATGGTTGCATCCTTAGACTTTTGACTTTTTGTACTTTATTTCATTTTATTTAAGACCTACATGTAGGCATTGCAAAGTAAAAAACGAAAACAGTTATGGTACTTTCTCTTTCTGTTTCCCTCCTTTTCTAACGTCCTGGTTTTCTTTTGGTAAATTTATTTCACTTTGAAATTTCCCTATTATGTCTCATTGAAGATTCATTTATTGAAAATTAGTAACTTTAAATGAACTAAAAGATTAAAAAAAGAACAAATAATGTACAGCTGGTCTTAGCAATAATGTTAACATTCTAATCATGATCTTTTAAAAGCTTACATATTGCACATAATTTTAAAACGTAGCAATGAATCAGACTATGAGTAAGAGTTATCTTTTCTTAGGTGTTCTGTACCCCCTTAAATTGTAAACAGTGAAGGCACATATATACTGATGGCTTTAAATCTTTCTATAAGTTTTACAAAATTAAGCGGATTTACAAATTTTATGCATATTTTTTTCTTTTTTATCGTGTTTCCATGGTAACGGCAGTCATTTTGGAAATTCAAAGGCCAATTGCCGCTTCCACACATGACAGTCAACATTGTTGTGAAGTTTTATTAAGTTTGAAGTATTCTGAAATTTTGTTATGTATACTTTTGAAGTGTTTGCCCTTAAATCAATTATTGACAGAAAGACAGACAAACGGACAATCAGACAGACGAACAGACGGACGGACAGACACACAGACAGACACATAGAGTCGACAGACAAACTACTCTCGTATCATTGATATGGTGCCCTTACTAGGTGCTACCATTTTAAATCTGTGTACAAACCCTGTTCAGTCTGAAAATGAGTTTTCCACCCTCTAACAGTTTTAGACAAACGGAAGGACCGCATGAACACAATATTTACAAATACCTAAATTGGATGAAATCAACAATCTACTCATGCGCCTTAATTACATTTTTGCCATTTTGTCTTTATAAAAATGAAAAACATAATTGACAAACAGAATCTCAGTCCAGATACCGCTGTTAAAATTTGATAAATCGACCAAGAAGATATAAATCTAGATCAAAAATGAAAACTGGAGGAATCGTATGCACCCCCATGCTTTGAATCATCACGTCCCATTCAATTCCGCACTAAGTCAAAATTGAAGAATCAGGCATAAGACACAATTGGTGTAATAATAGATCAGACGACTATTCTGTTATCTCAAAATCTAAGACCGCGTTGCACTGTTTATAATCCAGATACAGAAACAACAATGAACAAAACGATAGATATGTGTCGCTGTGCAGCTACAGATACATAATGTACTTGCATTAAACAAGGTTATATTTTACAATATAAAAAGAAGATGTGATATGATTGCAAATGAGACTGCTTATGGCATCTGTATACTAAATCCGTTGGTCTTGATAACATGATGACTGAATGAGGTCTTATCGGTCGTGAATTAACTTTCAGAAATACTATTACTGCTTGGTCGGTACTTTCTCTCTCGAGGCTCTTTGTTAGCTGTTTATGTATGTATCTTATTGGTCAGACCTTTTCAACTGTGTTTTACTGTTTGTTCTTATGTTGTGCTGTTACACTTATGTCCATAGTTTAGGCAGGACTCTCAAACGTGTTAAACCATGTGTGTGTCTGTCACAAGCCAGGAGCTCGTTATTCGTTGAATCGTGTTTGATGGTTTAAATTATATTGTATTTGGCCTTGTCTCCAACTTTTAGATCTTAATGAATAGTTTGGGTACTGCTTATTGTTGAAGGCCATGGGTTTATCAATATTTACTTACATTTTCTTCATTTGGTCTTTTATGGATAGTGAAATATACCACATCTTCTTATTAATTACACAGGTTGTGTCCATACTTAAATTGTTTTTTAATGCAATTGTCAATTGCTAGTGGTTGTTTTTTTTTTCTTCCCTATTTCCAAATAAAATGTCAAAACCTCACAGTGTGTGGGAGTCAATTATTAATAACATATTTCGTAATATAGCTTATACAATTTACGGTAGCAATGTTAGTGTACCAGATGCTGATGTGTACTTATGTACATAATCGACTAGTTTAGTGCGTTTTCAACTTTTCCAAAAATATAATGTATCCGAACATCTATGCTACCATCATTTGGATTTTCTTTATTGGCTATCGTCACAATGTCGGTTAAAGAAATAGCTTCAACTGGAATTGATTTGAATATCACTTCTGGAATTGATTTGAATATCACTTCAAATATATAAGCATTGAAGTGATCTTTCTTCTATATTGTCATTTATATATAAGTACAAAAAAACAAGTGTAAACATTTTATATTTATTATTTTGCTGAGATTACATAATGTATTTGACGAAAATGTAATAAGTATAACCCACATCCGTGCATTTGGTCGAGTTGCGACTTTGGAGTCTGAAGTAGACAGTACCTGTTTTACCCTCTTTTTTATGAATAAAACTGTAGATCCTGTATAATTTGTTTGCCTATTGGTGGGAAAAACGAAATATTGGTGAAGTTCTAATAAAAATCTTAAGATATGTTCTCCTTAAACAAAACTTTTGAGAATTTCACTGTTTTGATTTACACTGTAACGTTGACGTTTCATTCAACATAATATTAGTACTTAGTTATGCACAGGTATGTTACGGATGTTCTTTCCATTAACAATCCCGTTTATTCGAAATTTGAAATTATAAATTGTTTTCACCTTGCCCACAAGGCACAACACACCAACTTCACCCAAGTTTGAAGTATACATTTCTTATCTCATACGATATTCAAGAGCTTGCAGCTACTACTCATACTGTAACGCGTCTTATGTGTCTGTGCAAAATATTGACGAAGCAGGGTTTAGTAAAAAAACTATCGTCCTTTTTCTTAAAAAAAAGAATTGCAAATTTCCAAGACCTAATAGATAAATATTCATTGTCTTCTTCAAAAATAATACAAGATGCTCTTGAGTTATGTATTATATGTGCTAAAGTTGTGTATCTTTTATTTTATTTTTTTTTTATTTTACTTTGGGTTTCCCGTTATCTTCTCTAGTGCTATAATATTTCGTATGGTTGTTTGTCTTTCGGCTTGACCCTGTAATAATGAATACAGCAATCCGGTTTTTTTTAACTTTGGACAATCCTGGTGCAGATAGGTCCTGAGGTGAGATAAGAAACCAAGGGTTTTTACACTTTTGATTTGTTTTAGCCTTGTATGTATATTAACTTATTTTTTACGGTATCGAAAGAGCTAATATTATATATAGTATGTGCTATCGCATTACAAACAGTTTTGTTGTTGATTTTATTGTCACATTTACCTTTTCGCTGGACTCCTTGTTAGATTATTTGTATGTTGTTATTTTTAATTTCATATTCAGTTATGCTGTATATTGGTGATGTATGCTTATGCTTACACAGTCTTTGACTGCTAGATCCTAATTATTGTCACATAAACTCATCAAGTTGTGTCAATTAAACGAATCTATAAACAACTGTCGTATAAGTATGAGGTTTATCTAGCTATAAACCCAGGTTTAATCCATCATTTGTTTTCGGCAAATGTCTGTTGCAAGACAGGAATATAGCATTTGTTTTTCACTTGATCCGTTGATAAAAAGCGTTAGATACTGTCAGTTTTAATGGGTTTTCCTTTTTTGAATTTGTCGTGGAGTTCAATATGTTTGTTATATTTTGTTTACTACTTATTTACATTTCGTTGTACTGTAACTTTGCAGGTAAGTAAGGACGTAATTTCACCAGACTACTAAAAAAAATTACCATTTGCTCGTAGCTTATCGAGAAGAGTGATTTATTTACTTCTCGTCTCGGGATTTATGAAATATTTCCAGACTGCCAACTGTAGATTTGCATCGCCATTTATAAACAAATGTATACATTCCTAGTTGATACGTTGACATATTTCAAAATATTCAATATTGGTCGACTTGATTATTTACGTAATGAAATATAAACGTGCTCCTTAATTTGACAAATAAGTATGATCATTTTGGTGTACTTAGCTGGTTTTATTAATTGTAATATATACAATGTAAGACTTTTTCTGGTTTTGTTTTTATTGAATATTTGCATCAGCATTTATAAAAAAAACTGTATACATTTCTTGTTGCTTCGTTGGCATATTTCAATATTTTCATAATCAAACTTTCCATTGTACATAATTCTCTAAAAAAAAATAAACAAACAAGAAGCACTTATTTTATTTTAAGAAAGTATGAAACGTGCATTTGTGGCACAACATATAATTGCGTCATATCTTGTCAATCCGCTGATGGTATTATATATAGCAAAATGCCCAACAATTTTCTTTCAATGTTCATTTATAAATATCAGTGGAAAATTATTTCACAATGAGTAAAACTCCATACCGTATAGTCGTCTTTAAAAAACATGAAATTACGTTCAAGTAATAAAATGTAAACTTAATCATCCTTTTGTCAAAATTATAGCATCTTTCTTGTGTACTGTGTTTCTTTTTCTAATTGTTATAAAAACAATGCAAGACTTTTACAGTTATTGTAATGTATGTGTCTGTCCCCTGTCAGGAGTCCGTAATTCAGTGGTTGTCGTTTGTTTATATGTTACATATTTTTTTTTCGTTTATTTTTTATACATAAATCAGGCCGCTATTTTTCTCGTTTGAATTGTTGTACATTGTCATTTCGGGGCCTTTTTAGCTGACTATGCGGTATGGGCTTTGTCATTGTTGAAGGCCGTACGGTGACCTACATGTATTAAGTAGTTAATTGCTGTGTCATTAGGTTTTTTGTGGAGAGTTGTCTCATTTGCAACCATACCACATCTTCTTTATATGTCATGTTTACGCAGATTAAATGTTTCCCGCTTTCAGGAATTTTACGTCTTTTAAATTTACTAGGAACGTTCTCATGTCTGAAAATAATTTTACAGACAGCAAACACTAAATAGTGTTTTATGACCATGCATTTACCATGTCAAACATGAACACAGATCTACCAGTAGTTTATCACATAAATAAATATTCGCTAACTTTGAAAGCCTTATTTTTATGAATCATTTGCTGAATTCGTATTTATCAATTTCGGTTGTTAACTAATTGCAATTAAAATAAACGCAAACAAAATCTTCTGAATTTACAAAATTCCTGGATATGATTTCATTTAAATACTATGAATAAGTGACAAGAAACATAAATTGGATACATTTTAAATGTAATAAATAACTTAGATAAAATTGAGAATGGAAATGGGGAATGTGTCAAAGAGACAACAACCCGACCAAATAAATAACAACAACAACAGAGGGTCAACAACGGGTCTTCAATGATTGAGTGAAGCCATATCAATTGATATTTTATAGTGTGTCTTTCTATGTTGTGATGTTACACTATTGTTTTAGGTTGGGTGATGGTTGGCGTCTATTAAAACGTTTAAACCCGCTCAGTATTTGATAAATAACTTAGATAAAATTGAGAATGGAAATGGGGAATGTGTCAAAGAGACAACAACCCGACCAAATAAATAACAACAACAACAGAGGGTCACCAACAGGTCTTCAATGTAGCGAGAAATTCCCGCACCCGGAGGCGTCCTTCAGCTGGCCCCATAACAAATATATACTAGCCCAGTGATAATGAACGCCATACTAATTTCCAAATTGTACACAAGAAACTAAAATTAAAATAATACAAGACTAACAAAGGCCAGAGGCTCCTGACTTGGGACAGGCGCAGAAATGCGGCGGGGTTAAACATGTTTGTGAGATCTCAACCCTCCCCCTATACCTCTAACCAATGTAGTAAAGTAAACGCATAACAATACGCACATTAAAATTCAGTTCAAGAGAAATCCGAGTCTGATGTCAGAAGATGTAACCAAAGAAAATAAACAAAATGACAATAATACATAAATAACAACAGACTACTAGCAGTTAACTGACATGCCAGCTCCAGACTTCAATTAAACTGACTGAAAGATTATGATTTCATCATATGAACATCAGGCACAATCCTTCCCGTTAGGGGTTTAGTATCATACCATCATAACATATATGAAAAGAACATAACCCGTGTCATGCCAACAACAGTATTTTAGAATAAATGTGTTTAGACATGATGCGGTTCTTAAAATGGTCGTCGACTTTTGTTACTTGATTAAACATCTATCGGAACTGTTTGAAACATAAAATTTAAGACTATATTAAATAAACTGAACAAAAACTTTGATAATCTACGACACATTAGACTTATGGTCCGTTTCCACGATATGCATCGAATTTAAACACTTTTCAGGTCAGTTTAAAATACTACAATATACAAAACCAGACATACAGCAGATAAAAAACATGTTCGGCTTTATTAATGATGAAAAATAAGAATCGTTTATAAATCAGTGATCTCTTAAATCACCAAAAGATGGGGGGAAACAGGTTTTAGATTCCATGTGCTACATTGGCGTTTACTCAAAGCACATTTACGAAGATGTTAGACTACGTTTGCTGAATAATACAAATTTTTCAAATGATCATAGATCAGGTGATTGTAACCGTGGTTACATTACCATATAGTCGAATATTAGTTGTATAACATTGTTTTAAACAAACATTTTGATTGAGTGAAGCCATATCAATTGATATTTTATAGTGTGTCTTTCTATGTTGTGATGTTACACTATTGTTTTAGGTTGGGTGATGGTTGGCGTCTATTAAAACGTTTAAACCCGCTCAGTATTTGTCGTTTGTTGATGTGATTCATAAGTGTTTCTCGTTTCCTGTTTTTATATAGATTATACCGTTGGTTTTCCTGTTTGAATGGTTTTGCACCAGTCATTTTTGCTGTTTGGTGTGAGCAAACGCTCCGTGTTGAAGACCGTACTTTGAGCTATACTTTTACAAATTATGACTTAGATGGAGAGTTGTTCCATTGTAACTCGTACCACATCTTCTTATATCTATTTGATGAAAAAATGAAAAAAGGCTTATTTCTACAACCGTTAAAAACTTATTACAATTAAATCAGCATTGAAAAAGTTTTAAAAAAAAAGGGAAAAAACGAACTCCAATGAAATTTTAAACGAAAAATATCTAAGTAAATGGTAAAATCAAAAGCTCAAATTCATCAAGCCAATGGATAACAATTGACATATTCCTGGCTTAATTTTCAATTTATTTTTAATACAGTGAAACAACTGTAAGGATTCACGACATTAATATTGTCATCTGCCTTTGCCAACAGAATATCACCAGCATTCATCTGAACGACAACAGTTCCCGATGCTGAAAAATAGTTGTCACTGTGTGACCCATATACAATCATTACATAAGATATTGTTTGACTGTTTTTGAGTAGTTTGAAATCTGCATCAGAACTGCCATGATAAGTAATGTGAACAGAAAAAAGGTAGACACCAGATTTTTCACAGGTAAATGTCCCTGTAGTCTTGAATTCATCAACATTATTGATTCCTATAGATGTTTTGGTACCAGGAAATTTCATTGTCTCACCATTATTATAGGATACAGTTGCAGGAGCGCAAGATGTTAAGGCCACTGAAAAAAAGCAATCCAAGCATTTAGATGCTGAAATAAAGCGTTGATGTTTTAATTTACAATACCCGTAGAAACTAAAAAAATAATTAAAAAAATACGACATTTTTGAATGTGAAGTAACTGTAATTGGATTTCAAAATTTAGAACACAGTATCGGATTTCTATCATTACAGAAGGCAAAATAATAAGAAAAGCCCCGTAAAACCATCAAAAACTGTCAAATCAAAAAGGTGATTGAGTATTGTCAGCTATGATTAATCGCAACCAATCTCAGAAAGTATAAATGGTCCGGATGTTTGGACCTAGAGGAATGGCGTTCACAATGCATCATCATGTAACAAAAACTAAAAAGTATTTAAAAAAATCCTATTAAGTATGAAATCTTTTTTCAACGTCTCAATTGAGTGGCAAATGCAATCTCTCGTTGTGTTAGAACAGGCCAACAGTGTTATAAGTCTCATAATTCCAAGCAAAGCAAACGACACGAAAATTGGGGTGAAGCATGATCAACAGACAACTCTACCTAGTGGAAATGCACAAAGTCTCGAAAATTAACTTAAAATATGTTAAAATCATGCTAAATTTTTCACAAATCTTTGCTTATTGTTACTACAAGGTGAAGTATCAGAATAAGATGGATTATTGAATAATAGTTAACAAAACAGTTGAACAACAATAAAAGAAATCGATTGTTCACCATATTGATCTTAATTAGTCAGGCCCATAACCAAATTCTAACTATCAATTGCACCGAATCTCGCCATGTTGTAGATAAATTCAATTTTCGGTTTAAAAAAAAATACTTTGTAAAATATCCATCGGACCAACCGAAGTCGTTCTATAACAAAAAATGCTAAGTATTTGTAGTTAAACATTCGGTTACTTGTATCAAAAGGTTATAAAAAATTGAACACAAGCAGTTTATTTTCTGGTGTTCACATTTGCTCAGTCTCTAATAACTCCTTATTTTTGCCAACATGCGAAATGGTGTATTAATGGTTTATGATAAAAATTATCATCTCTCTACTGCATGATAAAAGAAGCATGGCTTAAGTGGTAGTACCATTACGTTACATGGCTATGCTGTGTTCATGACGTGGGTTTGTATTTGCGTATTTTATTTGTTTTTGTATCTATGTCTTATGCTGTTGTGTTTTGACGTTTTGTTGTCTATACTAATGGTAGCCATTTTTTATTTACGTTATATTGTTTTGTATACTTAATTTTGTTTTATAATAACGTTATTTAGTTTTGTCATAATCATGATTAAGTGCATTGCTCATATAACTGAAATAACATGTTGGGAACTTATAAAACAAAACAAACACTGTGCAAAGTTAATAATGAATGAAAAATATGAATTAAAATAAGCAGGATTTTGTAGACTTTTGTAGATTTTGTGAAAAATCAAATATCGCGTAAAAAGTAAAATCACAAAACTACTGAACTTTGAGGAAAATTCAAAACGAAAAGTCCTTAATCAAAGGAGCTCCATAGCCTGCCAATATTTTAAGCTGGGTTTTTTTTTCTTAACTAATGTGCTTCTGACTTAAAGTATCAATTTCAAACCCTATTATTTTTTTCTAATTTCACCTAAGTTCATCATTTTACGGCAATATATCGCAAGTATTTTATTACGTTTACTTACCCGGTTGATTCATCTCTTGCACCTTTCGTGTCAAAAGTGCATAGTTCTGTTCCAACGAATTAACTCGATTGGAGGACGAATTTGCATGAGACTGTAGAAGTACCAATTGTATTTCGGTGTAATTTTGAAAGGATTTTGACCAGCTATCAATCGTTTCCAACTTAAGATCAGCAGTATTCGTTTTATTTAATAACGCCAAAACATCCTGACTCCGAGAAGTTGAAGTCAAAGAAAGAGAATTTAGTCTTGAATTTAAACTTTGCACTTTGGATGAAAGCTTGTCCACAACACTTTGTATCGTGGTAACGTTTTGAATGTTTGAGGCAGCAATGGCGTGTGTAAAGGATTCCAACTCTTGTTTTGTATGGATACTCATATTGTGCCAATTCGTAATTTGACTTTTCAGTGCAGCATTATCATTTTTAAGGACATTGTTTTCGTTTTCAATAGTATCGAACTTCTTCTGCAAGATGTCGTAGCTATTCTTTAACTGGGCATTTTGTTCTCGCATCTCTTTCTTTAATTCGGCAAGATAGAGCGACTGCGTAGCACTTTCATTTTTCAATGTTGCAACAGCAAGCGACTGAGTGGCACTTTCGTTTTTAAATGCATCCATAGCAAGCGACTGATTGGCACTATTTCCAGATTTTAAATCCTTTACTTCTTGGTTCACAGTTTTCAATTGATTCTGAAGTTGCAGAACAAAAGTTTCCATTTGTGAGAGCAATTGTTTCTGTACGCCCAACGCATCCGTTAACATAAGGTAATGATAGTCCGTCAAACCGGATGTTCCAACGGAAGGTATTCCTGTTTTATTGGTCAACAAAAATCCATGACAAGCAGACAGGTAAATGCAAAACAGAAAACGTACCTGCATAGTTAACACCATGATACCTTAGCTAATGTAAGATCTCTAGGTAAGAAAAACAGAATCACAACATATGATATGTTCTAGTTACAGAATTTCAACTTAAATCTTATCTTTTCATATACATGATATAGGCGTAGCGAAAACAGTCAATTCGTGACTTTATCATGTTTATTACGTGATTCATCTATAATTCCATAAAGTAGACCACAATTGTGCGTTGTGTACAATGACATGTTCGCCTTCACAATTTCAGGTTTACTTCATGAAATTTTATTCAAAATGCATTACGATTTTCATTTCTGAAGTTAAATCTGCATAGTTTCTTATAACGAGTATAACATTTTCCAATCAAATTTAGGTCCGGAAGAGACAAAAAAAAATTAACAAGAGTGAAAGTTCAGAATAATAAATGTAAAAAAAAACCTCAATATCTAGCTATATGAAGGTCTGCTCTTGTTAATATTACTTTTAATCGCCCATATTGCTTACACTTTCGTGCTACAACTGCCCACATTTCAAATTAATTGACATACGTACCATTATCAACCATATATGTATATAAAGTATTCTGATAGTTCATATGGCAATTTGATTGCGTTTTTGTATATTTCATATGCAAGTGTTCATTTACATTTTACTGGCAACAATCGCGAGACTATCTTGCAAGTGTCAGTCCGATTTTGCAAGATGAATGCTGTATTCTTTCAAAATAAGAGGGACGAAAGATACCAGAGGGACAGTTAAACTCATAAATCGAAAATGAACTGACAACGTCATGGCTAAAAATGCAAAAGACAAACAGACACACAATAGTACACAGGACACAACATAGAAAACTAAAGAATAAACAACACGAACCCAACCAAAAGCTAGGGGTGATCTCAGGTGCTCCGAAAGGGTAAGCAGATCCTGCTCCACATGTGGCATCCGTCGTGTTGTTTATGTGATAATAAATCCGGTAAATAGTCTAATTCGATAGGTCACATTCATAAAAGGGAGGGAGATGGAAGTTACGACGTAAGGAACATATCAAATATCATTTGTGAAACGGTTATTCCATAACGGTCAACCAACTCGTGATGGCGTCCGTAAAATTTACGAAAGGATGATTTCAACTTCACCATTTGGAACTCTTGATTTAAAAGCTACCTTGTGATTAGCAACCCCCTATCAAGATATTCATGATAAAAAATGCAAGCACGGGAATATCGTATCAATTGGGAGATATAAACCACGTATGCAGGTGCTGCAGGAATGTTGCTTCTTAGAAATGGAAATTTCACAGTTGGAAAGCTGAAATCAACCTCTTTTGTCGTAAAGTTTTGTTTCAACCGACCCTCATTGTCAATTTCTAGATGTGAGTCAAGATATAAGGCCGACTTAACTGTATCTGTAGTATCCTTTATCTCTCGATCGATAAGATAGATGCTTTCAACATAGTCACCAAATTTTGAATTATAAAGAGAAAGAACATCGTCTATATAGCGGAAAGTAGATTTAAAGGATGTTGCTAACTTCTTATCTTTCTTCTTAAGAAGTTTCTGCATGAAGTCAGCCTCATAATAATGAAGAAACAAGTCGACAAGAAGAGGGGCACAATTTGTTCCCATTGGAATGCCGACAGTCTGTTGAAAAACACGTCCTCCGAACGTAACAAATATGTTGTCAATCAAGAAATCAAGCATCTTGATAATGTCAGTTTCAGAGGCTTTTAGTTTGAATCAGAGAGATCCTTTACAAAGTGGGATTTATCCTTAATTGTATCTACGTTGACCTTTCTTTTTTATGAAACAAAGCAATACCAACTCTTTCAATTTGTCTTTTGGTTTGGAATGTGGAATACTTGTGTAAAATGTAGAAAAGTCAAATGTTTTAATACTATTACAAGATGAAAGAGAGTTTGATTGTATGTACTCTAACAGATCCTTGGAGTTTTTAAGTATCCACGTCTGATTCACGCCACCTCTAGAATAGGCAGTTTCACAATAACCTTGAAGCCCGAAGTAATGACATTTTGCTGTGAGAATGTCACTTGAAGATGTTGCAACGAAGGCGTAACGATCATACATGGGATGCAGATACCATTGGGGTTTGTTCGTGAAGTTTTACTTTCGTAGGATGGTTTTCTTTTTAAGGGTTTCATTATGTTTAATAGTTTGAGAAAAAAATGTCAAACAATATAATAAAAAAAGGCACACGATTTCGTTTATATAACTCAGAAGTCATTTATACTTTTTAACTTTTTTCTCTGTAATAAGACCGGTTAAGAAAATAGTATTGAATAATTCAGTAAGAAATATCTGTACAAAATTATTGCGATCACTTAATCTACATGAGCACGATGAGAGTATAACCTTTTAGAATTTCGGAAATTTCGAGAGACAGAAATAGTAAACATAAAAAGATAACACAATAGGGTGACAAATCGATGTATAAATCCCTTTTTGTGCATTAAAAATTAGAACTGATTTAGTTAACATTATTTTGTAATATCCTTTTAAGGACAAACTCTGAACAACAAGAGATCGAATAAAACATAATCAATGAAAATTCAACCTTATGTGATCTATTCCTTTATTGTTTTTAATCATTTATTCGTACATTGATAAGAAAGTAAAATTTATACACAGTATTAATATGCAACATGCATTATACATGTTATATGATCGATCTGAAAATAACGTTATTAAAGTTAACATTGTTACATTCACTTGGTTAAACACTACGACAAATCAGTTCGCAAAATAATGATTGCAACGTTTCGATCAACAAGTAAACATAGGAAAACTTAGCAATTTTAACTATCCTAAAGTGCCGAACAAGATGTTGTGAGGTAGACAAAATTGGCTTTAAAAGAATCGTATTAACTTTTGATGTCCAAAAATAAGGAGATGGAACATATTTTGACTTTATTTACTGACTACTTTAGTTTGGGATTAGTTGTGATGATGGTGTTCCAATGAGACTGAAAAGTGCTTCTTTTAACCAAGTTAAACTAAACAATAATTTTACCTAGCGTACCCGTGCATAAAAGGAATTTCGGCATTTCATTTTGAAATTTGTTTTTTGTCGTAATTAGTGAAATTTCTCTTTATTCTCCGCAATAGGCTATTTAAACTATTTTATTTGCTGTGTATGTGGAAATTTTGTGAATATGTAAGAAGTGGCGATTCGTATCTTCCATGCATTTAGTTTAATTAAAAAATAAACATAATATGGACTCATCCAGTGTGCAGTTTGAATGTCATTTAGTCACTTGACATATTCATGCACGTTCTGATTTCATCAACATACATGTATGAAAAGCATACATAGTTTAAAGGTAAAATAATAATAACTTAAACCAATCAGATTGCGTTAGATTCAATAATAATGAGCGGTCCCTTCATTATAAGTAATAGGGGTAAACTTGGTAGAGGAAAAATGACAGATATTATAAGTTCATGTTTTGCAATACCGAATGAAAATTTGACAACAAAATGTTTTGCTATTTTTTGAAACATGTCGTTCTGCATTGGTATAGATTTTTCATTTGCGTATTAGAGGCAATGGAAAATTTGGTCTTCAAAAGTCTACATAATTATTGGCCTCTAAAACACTACACCTAATTTCATTTTTATTAATTAAGTTCCAGTCTGCCTAAGAATCAGGCAGTGGTGAAAACATGACCAAAAAAACCGACAGAATTTGACATTGATTTCAGTGCATAATATGTAGTTAAGCACAAAAATAACACTCATTTCCATTTTCTGTTCTGGTAATAGAAGATACAATTTGGTTGAAATGCACTAGAAATTAACGAATGAGGGGAGATAACTCTATAATTTGCTATCATTCTAACCAATATTCTAACCAAGTTATTTGATATTACCAAACACACACAAACGAAAGACTAATAATTTTTAACTCAGGATGATGGTTAGTATTAAAAAGCATGATTAGCTTGGTGGGTTTTTTCTAATCATGTTTTAATTTTTACCTAAATTGCCTGATTCTTACAAAGACTGGCACTTAAGTGTTATTTGTTTTGTTTTTTATGGGATTGAACTAAAGACTGCTTGTGGTTGAGTTGAAGATACCGTGTCCAAAGATTTATTGACGCAATTATAATTTGGTAAAGAAATGTGGAATATATTTATCCCAGGAATGTCTTCCGATTGTCTTTGACACAACTGAGATCGCTTTCTTCGAATGAAGACATCACATATTAAAACAAATTACCAAATGTGTAGCTAGCATGAGCAACAAGATAGTTTTTGGTGGGGTTTGTGGTGCTCAGTCTTAAGTTCATTATGTATTGTAGACTGTATCCTCAGCCCCTTTACCAATCACTAGTACAATGTACAATTGCGCCTCTTTATATAAGACGAGGTCTAATTTGATTAGGTTAATTGTAAATTTAACATTTTATATTCAAAGTTATTTTTAATTTCAGAAATGTAATTGAAATTATTTACATTTAAAATTAGCAACTTGACAGATATAAACCTCAATACATCATTTTCTTCATTGAAAGAGTGTCATCCCTTTTTTTTGCTAAAACATAAGACATAAGTTTACTCAAGAATAGATATCCATAAATTGAGAAAATATTGTGACTTATATATATTATATTTTAATTTTGCTGTATTGACTTAAAGTAGAACTTTTTATCAACAATATGGTTATATTATATTGTATTATATTATAAGTTATTCAATTTTACTTATATAAGAAGTTAGATCATTTTCTGTAGTTGCAACCATAATTATTGTTATGTGTTTTAGCTCTTATTACACATGTATATCTGCATGAGTATATGTGTTGACTTGTAGACCTAAACAAGATTGGATATTTTTTAGACAATCTTTCAACTTATAACTATATTTTCCAAGATATATATAAATTTATATCCAGCACTATATAATGTATGAGATTGTTTTATTTGAAGATTTGAATTTTGTTCACTTAATCTCAGATTTTTCGTTGCATTGTTGTTTTTTGTTTGTTTTGTAAACGTTAAGATATTTATTTAAGTTATGTTTATACAGTACAATATGCATCAACTTGCGAATAAAGTCGGATAGCAGTTGAAGTGATAACGGTATTGCATTTGATTTCCATAAAATAATGTGTGTGTGCAATCAAAGAGCAGAATAAGAAGACAAATTCATTGATCTCAATTCTAATTATAATACTATCCACTTAATATGCAAGTAAAACATACTACCTGCAACTCTATGTGATTGGCCTAAAAGTATTTATGTTAAGGATTTTTCTAAATAAAAAAAGTCTGAAAAAATCAGTTAATTGTTTCATCAATTAAATGTCTTATCTAAACTGCAAATTAAGTATATACTCTGGAAAGACGAAATATATCGTAAACCCTTTGTGAAAGTTTGGGGATTATTTTGTAATTTTAGTATCATTCACGAGTAAGAATAATAGTTTGTTTGAAGAATAATGCAATGTGTTATCAAAATTATCACCTCTCGATAAATACTTATATATTGGACACAATTATTCATGGTGTTGTTTAATCTTAATAGTTATTTCATTAAAAACAAACTATGACTGTGATTTGTTTTTGTAACCTAGTTAATATTATTTAAATTTATGTATATCTACGTTTTTTAGTGGCTAGCATCGTTATTTAGTCTCCAGTGGATAAATGTAGTTTCTTATAGACAATCAATCCATTTCTCCTTCATTTTTCTGACATATTCAATGTTACAACAGCATCCGTCAGTATTAGTATCAGTACAACGTACACTGGAAAATCCTAAAATGACCGTGTTTCAATAACATGCAAAAACAAACTTAATGAAACAAATATACATCAGCAACGACTACTTACTTACTGTCAAACTCTTTTTAATAGAGTGGAACTGCAATTACACACATTTGAAAGAGCATAGTTGGCAAAAATTAGTAATATTCTCACATAACAAAAAATGTATTTTTTCTTGTAATTCCCAGTGAAACTAAAAGATGATAAAGTCATTGTACATCTATAGTTAAAACAAAATTACACACACGGAATTATCGCACCTGCCTTACTTGTTTAAATATATGAAGTTTGAAGTGCGAAGGTTTTAATACATGTATAACATAAACTTGACTTAATCATGTATTCATTCAGATGAATCCTGGCAGACAGACAAGTACAGTTTATGATCATACTATACACGAACTAGTATTTACCTATTGCTTATAAGATCTAAGAAACAGACTTAATTAGAAAACTGAACTTTGGCCGATAAAATATAAAAATGATACAGCTGCTGGTGCACTATCAGACCTCGGTGGTATCATCAACAAAGCAGTCAGTACTTCAGTACTGAAATGGTGATAACATACCGTTCTTCTTTCTTAAATTGTCCGTTAATATTTTTTTACATTATTAAGAAACTTAGGTTGACCTTAAATGAATATGGATATATCATTGTATGTCCTTTTTGCACATACAGCTTTTCAACTGTTTCGGTTCTTATACATCCGTGCTTTCAAACATTTGGCTATGAGTCTTTCTAAAAGGTAAATTGACAAATATACCGAACTTCAAGGAAAATTGATATCAGATAGTGCCTTATCAAATTGCAAAATCAAAAGCTTAAACATATCAAACGAATGGATAACAACTGACATATTCTTGACTTGGTACATGCATGTAGAAAATGGTGGATTAAACCCGGTTTATAGCTAGCTAAACCACTAAGTAGTATGGTATGTGCATAAAATTCCTTTATATTGAAAACAATGTTTGGGCAAAACAAACCTACATAAAAGGTAAAAATCTCAAAAGTGGGGGCACAACAGGCAAGTGTGTTATAATCTTAATCACTATAAAAACAAAAAAATGTTTCAACAAATAGAAATAAAATAGCATATAGACAAAGCACATAACCAAAATTCAATGTTAAAAAAACAAAAAAAATTACCACAGCACACCAACACAATAGTGGGATGCATAAGTACATGTACTGAGCCACACCAAAAATATGATGGAGCGTAAAATATAATCCAGAAAAGAACGCTTAAAATGTATAGAGTTTGATTGTTGGTAGTATTAACCAATTCTGCAGCTGCTGGTTTAAGTTACCGGGGTTTCACCATTATTAATGACATACTTTTCTTAAAATTGGAAAGGTAACACCCGGCCACCGAAACCTTCATTTATATGAAGCTCAGGTGGTCGTGTGATCTAGCGGGACGGCTAAAGTGCAGGCGATTTGGTGTCACGATGTCTCAGTAGCATGGGTTTGAATCCCGGCGAGGAGAGAACAAAAAATTTGCAAAAGCAAATTCACAGATCTAACATTGTTGGGTTGATGTTTAGACGAGTTGTATAAGTTTATATATATATATATATATATAAAAAGATCACTATAATAAATGTTCTTGTGTATAGAAATATATATGGATAACTAATAAATCCAACATTTCCAGTATGAATAGTTTTAATTCACTAGTACTTTCATGTTTAAATAACAATCTTCAGGTGAAACTATACATGATTAATGTAACTATGTAACGGTAGGTTAGTAACGTCATAGTTGTCGTTGAGTATATAAAGGGAGATAAATCGTATTACACTAAGTCTGTTTATAGAAGTATGGAACGTCATGATTACACAATAGAAAATGTATAGTTGGCATTCAATCGTGGTTTAAATTTTAAAATAAAATGTTTTTCCTTGACTTCTCGTGTAATGTCACAACCCATATTCATTTTATAAAATGGGAATATTTAAAAAAAAATCCCCGCCACATTCGTCTAAATGTTTGCTAAGAGGGATTTTTCTGTATTGTGGCTGACGAATCTGTTGTCTATGAATGCGCACTCTTTCTGTTACACTGTTCCCTGTTTGACCGATATAAATTTCCTGGCAACCATTACATTTAATGCAATAAATTAAATTCTCGGATTTACAGGTAATGTCTTCGTTGGTAAAGAGTGATAGACCATTAGGTATGTCCATTCCCTTGCCGACATGGATATACGGACATGCTCCACAACGACTATCTCGACATTTCGACACACTGAATGTTCTTTTTTGGTCGAATCGTGCTCGGGTCAATAGTCGTTTACGGTTTTGTTGTTGCCGTTTACTTTGTTGGAGTGTTTCTAAATTTATTAAACGGCACATATTTTCATCCTGACCAAGAATAGATAAATTTGCTTCTGCAACGGGAATAATTTTAAAGTTCCGGGGATTATGTGTAATAACGAACGGTATTTTATCTTTGGCATTACTCTGTTCCTCGCTAGTGGAGCGTAGTTGGTTGATTGCCATTTGCATTCCCCTTTCTATTAAAGTCTCTGGATAGTTTTGCTTGATCAAAAATGATTGTAGTTCCTCTAGACGGGCTTCTCTCAAATGTTCATCCTCGACTACTGTGCATATTTTTCTTGCTAATCAATAGGGGATATTCCTTTTGGTATGAGACGGGTGGCACGAATTAAAATCTAAATACTGATGAGTATCAGTTTCTTTATAGAAAATATCTGTTTTAATTTCGGTGCCATCTTTAATAACAAGAATGTCTAGAAACGGCAACTGTTTGAAATTTTCATCCTTCGTAAATTTAATGGAGGTATGAAGGTTATTTAGTATGTCCGAAAAAAGTTGGAGTTCTTCGTCGGATTTGGTCCAGATAATGAAGCAATCATCAAGGTATTTTTTCCATGATAATTCAAATTCTCTTGCAAATTCAACTCCAAAATTATTTTCAACTTCTTGATACAGTCTTTGTTCAAGGGAGCCCATGACTAATGTTGCATAGGTTGGTGCAAATTTTGTTCCCATTGCTGTCCCCCGATGTTGCAAATAGTTCTTGCCATTGAAATAGAAAGAATTGTTTTCCAGAATAAGTTTAGTAGAATCGAGTATAAAGTCAACAGTGAATCGATTTGGTATTGCATCTCGATGATTTGCAACCCAATATTGTATTGCCTCTATTCCTAAATCGTGTGGAATGTTCGTATATAGGCTGGTGACATCGAAGCTTACTAAACGAGCGTGGACCGGTGCTTTTTTTGGCAGGTGTGAGAGAAAATCTATATCGTCTCTTATATAGCTCGGTACATATTTACATAATGGTTTTAAAATTATGTCTAAAAAGTTGCTTAGTCTGTAAGTAGGACACGCTGGACCTGCAATGATGGGTCTAAGTTTAAGATCCGTCGGGTTTTGCACTTTTATGTATTCGTTTTTCTGAGAATTAATTGCCGATTGGATCTCCCCTTGATTAATGGACTTTTGGAAGACCATAAAAGTTACTTGTTTTCCTTTCGAAATTTTTCAAGTAATCATACTCCTTTTCCGAAGTTGCCGTTGTGTATTTGTTCAGTACGGTATTCATTCTTCTCTTGACTAGATGATCTATATTATCAGGAATTTCCGAGTAAAATGTCGAATCATTGAGTTGTTCTTCCACTTTAATTCTATATTCATTTGTTAAAATTTACTGTTTGCAATAGTGTGAATTGTTTTATATAATATGAATGTTCTTATCCTGGGCATACAAACAATGCCGTATTTGGCAAAACCTTTTCAACTTTTGATCTTCAGTGCTGTACAATTTTGTATTTTTTTCGTCACTGATGAGTCTCGTGTGGACTAGACGCGTTTTTGGCGTATTGAATTTTAAACCTGATGCTTTTTGTTATCTATTAATCATGCTTTTCTTTGTCTAATATGTTCTGCTTTTTATTTGTATTGTAGTCCTGTAATTTTTTGTTTTCATTTCAATGTTATATTTAACTGTGCCATTAAAGTGCGAGGTTTGGCATGCCTTAAAACCAGGTTCAACCCACCACTTTTATTCCCCTTTAAAAGTGTCCTGTACCAAGTCAGGAAGATGGCCATTGTTATAATATTGTTCGTTTCTGTTTTCTCTTATTTTTGAGATAAGACGTGGCATGGTACTTGTCTATCCCATATTCATGTATTTGGTTTTGATGTTATATTTGTTATTCTCGTGGTGTATTGTCTGTTGCTTGGTCCGTTTCTGTGTGCTGTTGCGTTTCGGTGTTGTGTCGTTGTTCTCCTCTTATATTTAATGCGTTTCCCTCAGTTTTGGTTTGTTGCCCCGATTTTGTTTTTTGTCCATGGATTTATGAGTTTTGAACAGCGGTATACTACTGTTGCCTTTATCTATAGTAGTCTGAGTCCATTATTACTATTGCCCCACCTTTATCGGCCTGCTTAATTACTATGCTTTTATCGTTTCTTAGATTTTGGAGTGCTGACTTTTCGCCTTTAGTTAAGTTGTGGTTGACTTTAATATGTGTAAGTGGGTAGTTGGACAAATTTTCGATATAGTCATCTAAACACTCGTTTCTTCCGGTATTTGGAATAAAGGTAGATTTGTTTCTTACTAACGAGTCGTCCTCCTCACTTTCTTTATCAGCGAAATATTCAGTTAGTCTCAATCTTCGACAAAATTTCAACATGTCTGCTTTAAGTTCTTCATGATCCACATTGGGAGTTGGCGTAAATTTTAAACCCCTTTTAAGCAATTTCAGTTCATTGTATAGTTTCACCTGAAGATTGTTATTTAAACATGAAAGTACTAGTGAATTAAAACTATTCATACCGGAAATGTTGGATTTATTAGTAATCTCTCTCTCTCTCTTTATATATATATATATATATACAACTCGTCTAAACATCAACCCAACAATGTTAGATCTGTAAATTTGCTTTCGCAAATTTTTGGTTCTTCCATCGCCTGCACTGCAGCCGTCCCGCTAGACCACACGACCACCTGGGGTCGTGTGGTCTAGCGGGACGGCTGCAGTGCAGGCGATTTGGTGCCACGATATCACAGTAGCATGGGTTGAATCCCGGCGAGGGAAGAACCAAAAATTAGCGAAAGCAAGTTTACAGATCTAACATTGTTGGGTTGATGTTTAGACGAGTTGTATATACATTATGTACACAGCCATGTATCACCATCATTGATGGCGATCCGATGGATACATCTGTTGTAGGGTTGTCACTGACTCAGACGTACTTATATATGTATATATATATATTCATTAAATAAAATAGTAAAATAAGTTAAAAAATTAACAGTTCCATTCAATCGATTTCATCCTTCCATTGGGACTCTTCATGATATCTGATATGGCGTCGTTATGGGCGACGTCGTTAAGGAGGTTTGTGACGTTCCGTCATTGTTCGTTTTTATTTTGATCGGAACGTTGCGATAAAATAACGTTCCATCTCCTTTCGCTAGGCTTCATCCCGTCTACATTTAAAAATGGGTATTATTTGAAAACGTTTTTACCACAAGTGTCTAGAGGGGCACTAATTGGCGAGTTTCTGTATTGTGGATGTTTTATTTGTTCTTTATGAACTAGCACCCGTTTACAGAGGCTATTCCCGGTCTGTCCAATATAATTTTCATGACAACCAGGACATGTGACGCAATAAATAAGGTTTGTTGTCTTACAAGTCATGTTGGCGTTCACATGAAATTTTCTGCCATCTTTAAATGTTTTCATTTTTCCCGTTTCCAAATATTTTATATCTTGACCGCAAACACCGCATTTTGAAACTCCGCAAGATTTTATTTCAAACTCACTAACCTTCGGTTCGAATCGACCTCTGGTTAAGTGTTTCTTTAAATTTTTAGGTTGTCTGCGGCTGTAGATCAAGTTTCCTTCCGGTATCAATTTTTTCATAGTTTTACTTTCATGTAGAATCGGAAGGTTTGATTTTATTGTTTTAAAAACGTTCGGTAGATACGGGTCATGTGTACTGACGAACGGTATTTTCTTTAAGTTTTCATCCGTGTCTTTTACTTTCGGGGTTCGTAATTTTTGAAGTGTGAGAAGTTTTGATTTTTGAATTCCACTTTCAATTAGTCCCTCTGGGTACAACTGTTGTCTCAAATAACCTATCTCTCTCTCTCTCTCTCCTCTCCTCTTCTCTCTCTCTCTCTCTCTCTCTCTCTCTCTCTCTCTCTCTCTCTCTCTCTCTCTCTTCTCTTCTCTCTCTCTCTCTCTCTCTCTCTCTCTCTCTCTCTCTCTCTCTCTTTCTCTCTGTCTTCTGTCTGTCTGTCTGTCTGTCTGTCTGTCTTCTGTCTGTCTGTCTGTCTGTCTTCTCTCTTCTATCTATCTACTTTCTACTCTATCTATCTATCTTCTATCTATCTATCTATCTATCTATCTATCTATCTATCTATCTATCTATCTATCTATCTATCTATCTATCTATCTATCTATCTATCTATCTATCTATCTATCTATCTATCTATCTATCTATCTATCTATCTATCTATCTATCTATCTATCTATCACTATCTATCTATCTATCTATCTATCTATCTATCTATCTATCTATCTATCTATCTATCTATCTATCTATCTATCTATCTATCTATCTATCTATTATCTATCTATCTATCTATCTATCTATCTATCTATCTATCTATCTATCTATCTATCTATTATCTATCTATATCTATCTATCTATCTATCTATCTATCTATCTATCTATCTATCTATCTATCTATCTATCTATTATCTATCTATCTATCTATCTATCTATCTATTATCTATCTATCTATCTATTCTATCTATCTATCTATAACTAAATGAATAACAGAAGACAAGTAAGTTATTTTATATGGGGTTTTTTTTGTCATCTGATGCTAGATGATATCATCTGAAAACACATTTGGCTACGGACTAAATTTCAATTAATTTTTATTACAGTAAAACAACTATGACCAGAATCGACTTTCATATTTCTGAATGCCCCTGCAAAAAGAATATCTCCAGTATTCATATGAACGACAACAGTTCCTGATCCTGAAAAATAGTCGCCACTATTTGTTCCTGATACAATCATTACATACGATATGCGCTCATTGTTTTTGTTCAATGTGAAATCTGCAGTAGAGTGGCCATTATACGTGATGCTAGCAGAAAAGAGGTACACGCCAGATTTGTCACAAGTAAATTTTCCTGTATTCTTGAAATCTGCCAAATTATTGATTCCTATTGATGTTTGTACATTTGCAAACTTCATGATCTCTCCATCAATATAATCTACTTGAGTTACACCGCATGATGTTAATGCCACTGAAAAACATAAAAAAAATGGATCACAAGCTGAAAAAGACTGAAATAGACTATTCACCTATTAACCTAAAATCTCTGACACGAAGCTTATGATATGTATTACTTAAAAAAACATCTCCACGTTCGTTATGCTCGTGTTTAGGTTCTGACGTAATATATTTAAATGAATAAAATTTAAGTATAAATGTATATGTATTGTTATGTGACACTTAGAGAATGTTGAATGCGTGGTTAAACTCAAGGTAATTAAAAGATTAACATTCTGTTATTGTAATCTTTTGATCTGTAATCAGTGAATTCTAGCCTTCACGGTTCACCGTTCCAGTTGTGAACAACATTTCGTATGAATGATAAACGGGAGAGATATTTTTAGGCACAGAAAATGTAAAAAGGAAATTAAATTAATTTAATTTAAGGTAATAAGGTCGCACAATAACTGGATATTCGTTGTGTATTTTTATATTTTACGTAAGCTAACTTTAAATGAATAGACCACTTTCGAGTTCATCCGTCACCGGCAAAAACTCGTCAATTATGCACGCCTTTATGACGTCATTTACCAGATAGAGGGGCTCGCCTGTATCCCTGCACTATTTACGTTCATCAAGCGTCTTAGTGATCGTCTTTGTACAGGATAAACTAGAAATAATGGTTGCTCTGTAGGTACTTACTGACAATTCCCTAATGACAGCAGTGTTGATTGTCAATTTTGAGAATTCAATTTGCCGAATAATTCATACAATATAGAATTATAGTTTTCTTACCACTCGCTCAACATTGGAAGGGAAGTGACGACGCCCCTAAACGCACAAATGACGGTGATAAAAGCGCGTATAATTGACGAGTTTTTTCCGGTTACGGATGAACTCGAAAGTGGTCTATTATGACTGCTGATTACTTTTGTTACGATGTAATACTGAATTGATTTAATTGAAAACATTTATAATTAGTAATAGCCTTCTAAACACGAGCGTATGAACTAAAAATTGTACTATTTCAAATAAGAATCGGTAACCTTGAATATTTGAAACAGATCACTTCAAATTGCAATTATATAATTTGGACCATCCAGAACGATCTTTTTTTACGTATTCAGGAATAAATGTTCTCATCAAAATATTTTAAATCACACAACGCATAAATACTTCAGCTATTTGAAAAAAAAATGTTTAAAAATTTGACAGGAAATTCAAAGATCTTCTTAAAATGGAATCGAAAAGTTACAAACAAATATTCTTTTCAGGTGTGAAAAACATAATAGGGAATGTCATTTTTAAAATAGTCTTCGTCTCACAACGTATAACACTTTACATGTAGCTATTTGACCAACAATGTTTTAAATAAAAGACAGAACAATTAAATGTCTTCTTTACCTATTTTTGAATATAATCATAAGTCTGTTTTAACTGGGAAGAATGCTCTTAAAGCGGACAAGCAGTTTATTCTTTAAATTCCTATTATTGAATACCAAGAACGGAAATAATTCCCGAAATTAATTTGAAACTTTGATATTCAATTGTGTTCCTGGAAAATATTCACATGCCTTAGAGCCATGCTAATAAGTGTACGTCCAGTGGCATATATATTACATGCATGTCGGAAAGATGATATTACGCACTTTCAGAACCATGTTCACATTATTATACATTTAACCCATCACTTGTGATGATGACGAATTTCTTCCTTTGTTCGAGAACAATCTAATTGAAATATAATTCTGTGATTTTACCATTTCCATTACCTTGATGAACCAAAGCAGATACATATGTCTCTGACCAAAGTTAGACATCGACCTGTATTTAAATCAAATTGGTTCCCTTCTTCTTCTTCTTCTTCTTCTTTTTCTTCTTCTACTTCTTTTGGTATACAATAGTCCATCGACATCCGATGATTACATACTGTTGGCAAACGTGAACTAGTCTATTTAAAAAATGTTATTCCAATTCAAAAAAAACTGTATATTTCTTCTTATGTTCAATGTATACATGTATGTATTTCAAATTGCGATTATCTGTAGTTCCGTAACTTTCTATCCAGGCGTATAAACGAATGATCTACAATTGCGTACATTTTTGTTAAATCAATAAATATATTGCTTGTATGTTTCAAACTGCCAATCGTCAAAAAGTGTATTGACAACGAGTATATACTTACATTTTCCCGAATTTACCCTTGGAAAAATAGGTGAATAGATTTTTATTTTATCAGATCTTTTTTTTTTTTTTGAATTATTTAGATTTTTATAATAATATTCTTTACAACAGAAATGTTATATATAAACAAGCGTGTGAGTTCCGTAATGACTATTATATAAACTCATCATAGATACCAGGACTAAATTTTATATATACGCCAGACGCGCGTTTCGTCTACAAAAGACTCATCAGTGACGCTCGAATCCAAAAAAGTTAAAAAAAAAAAAAAAAAAAAAGCCAATCAATAGTACAAAGTTGAAGAGCATTGAGATCCAAAATTCCTAAAAGTGTTGCCAAAAACAGCTAAGGTAATCTATGCCTGAGGTAGAAAAGCCTTATTATTTCGAAAAATTCAAAATTTTGGAAATAGTTAATTTATAAATATAACAACATCACTGATAATGCATGTCAGCACAAACAGTGATGACTACTCGGCTTGTGATACCCTCGGGTAAATAAATAACCAACAGCAGTGGCATCGACCCAGTGGTTATAAAGAAACTCATCATATATACCAGGACTAAATTTTGTATATACGCCAGACGCGCGTTTCGTCTACAAAGGACTCATCAGTGACGCTCGAATCCAAAAAAAAGAAAAAAAAAGCCAAATTAAGTACAAAGTTGAAGAGCGATCCAAAATTCCTTAAAGTGTTGCCAAATACATCTAAGGTAATCTATGCCTGAAGTAGAACAGCCTTATTATTTCGGAAAATTCTAAATTTTGTAAACAGTTAATTTATGAATATATAACAATATCAATGATAATTCATGTCAGCACAAAAAGTGTTGACTACTGGGCTTGTGATACCCTCGGGGAAATAAATATCCAACAGCAGTGGCATCGACCCAGTGGTTGTAAATAAACTCATCATATATACCAGGACTAAATTTTGTATATATGCCAGACGCGCGTTTCGTCTACAAAAGACTCATCACTGACGCTCGAATCCAAAAAAAAGTTTTAAAAAAAGCCAAATAAAGTACAAAGTTGAAGAAAATTGAGATCTAAAATTCCTAAAAGTGTTGCCAAATACAGCTAAGGTAATCTATGCCTGAGGTAGTATATTACTACCGGTCACGCAAGACAGAGATGTATATTACACCTGATAGCTCAAAATGGAAAGTTACAAGTTATCGGCGGTGCACACTGATCAATACCCTCAGACTGATTGATTGTTGGTTGCGTTACACCGAGTTAGCACAAAAAGGCTATATCGCGGCGATTATATATACCCTCAGAAGTGAAACGATGCATGAACTTACAAGCCCGACAGGAAATCGATTGAATACCTAGACATGTCACCTCACAATACTTTTTGGAGTAATACCTTTAGCCATGCTGGTGATCAGTAAAGAAAGATCCGAATTTTTTTAAATAAGTTTATAACATGAAAAAATTAAGAACGAATTAGATTTTCGAAAACATTTTTTACGGAACACTTATTTATGATCTTTTATGACTTTGAACTTTGACTATTTAACTAATTCCTATATAAACAGTTATAAAACGACGGACGTACCATGGTTATTCAAAAAATAATAACATTTTCCGTACCAAGTTAATTTTTGGGAAAAACAACCGTACGATATCCATGATATCATTGACAAGATATCAACGCAATTACGACATTAGGTTACTGTAATTTCGGTCCTTTATGGTTTATAGACATATCATGGTTTCTAATCGGAGGAGATGAAAAAACGGCTGCACGCAGGGAATTGATACTCTAAATTTAAAATTGATGGTGATCTCTTATTTTGCAGAATAAAACTTTAATATTTATGAATTTAAGCATTTTTTACAGAACGGACATAATATCAATTTTCGATTTTTTTGCGAAGTTTCCGTTAAAAGGGAATCAACTTATATTTAAGCACAACTAAAGTTAAGCAATGATAAAAATATAGCACAAATGCAAACATTTAAGACATGCTAACATGTATGCTTGTTTATTAAAGACCTTATCGTAACCTCTTTTTGTTTCATTGTCATTTATTTGTGAATGATTCTTAAGGGCAAATACATTTTCCCGATAACATATGTATAGTTCTTTTTTTTGATACTGAAACAATCGCAGCGAAACATGTTGATTTAAAATGTTAATTTATGACATGAAGTGGGAAAATTTCAACAATCTGTATTCCTTCATAACATCATACAATCTTCTTTATTATATTGAAGTGCTAACAAAAGCAAAATATGTGACTGCACAAATACCATGGCTGCTTTCGCTTCGCTTTTCGTTTTAAAACTATTTAATAGAAATGAGTTAAACAGTGAAAGTTCAAAGTCATTATTCTTTTATGTAATAAACTTATTTAAATAAATTCGGACCTTCTCTTGTCTAATCACCAGTATGGCTAAAGGTATTACTCCAAAAGGTATTGTGAGGTGACACGTCTAGTTATTCAAGCGATTTACTGTCGGGCTTGTAACTTCATGCATCGTTTCACTTCTGAGTGTATTGATCAGTGTGCACGGCCGATAACTTACATAATCGCCGCGATATAGCCTTTTTGTACTAATGCGACGTAAATCAACCAACAATCAATCAATCTGAGGGTATTGATCATCTCTACCCTAAATGATATGGTTATTGTTATCATAAGGCCACTTTGTCTAAACCAAACCGGCAAAATTTGTTCGGACTCGATGGTACAATGACGGAACATTAATAGACAGAAAAAAGTTAGGTTTCTCCTTATTTTCTAATTTTTCATATGATATCGAAGAATATATATATATATATACAACTATTTTCTATTGTGATATGTAATATATTCTACTACCGTTCTATATTAACGAAGAAATAAGTAAAAATGCATGTTTAAATGACGAATTGAGTGAACCTTGCCTCGACATTGTTTAATTTCTCGTTAAATTGTTCACATTGTACGGAATGAAAGGTACGGGAATATAGATACTGACACGGAGATTGCAAAACTAGTCATTATGAGCATTTCAATACTTGTATTTCTGTGTATGGAACGAAAGAAATGGATCATGTCAAATTGATGTACACCGGTTGTTGTTTACTACCAATCTCTCGGTTTCGTCTCTATATATCACCCGTTTTTTTTTTTTTTTTTTTTTAAACCAACAATTTATGAAAAGCAACGTTAACACGGACTTGAACTTTGTCTTTCGAAAGAATTTAAATATAATTATGTTTATTATAAAATAAATTTGGCGTATTTACATTTATTTACATAAGTAATTATAGTACTACACATTTTCCCAATTGAAGGCGTGTCCATTATTTCACTGATCTCCAAACTAATTTTTAAATGGAATATAAATACTCGCTAGCAAACACTGATACCTAATTACTTTTTCAACATTGACATTATGATATTTTTTATATAGGTTTTTAGATTCATCGCAATATGTGACCCCCCTTTTTTTTTACAAAAAAACTAAATAACGCTTAATAAACAAAATTTAAAACATCACCAAAAAGTATACAGAAGATTAATATTACTATGAAGTGTGTAAAGTTTGATGCAATCATGAAAAATCGTTTTGAGATATGGCCGACATGTTCTTGTGTTGAACTGTTATACGACTGTCCCAGTTCAGGGGAAGGGTCGGGATCCCGCTAACATGTTTTACCCCGCCACATCATTTATGTATGTGCCTGTCCCAAGTCAAGAGCCACTGTAACAACCTGTAATTCAGTGGTTGTCGTTTGTTTATGTGTTACATATTAGTTTTTTTCTTTCATTTTTTTACATAAATAAGGCCGTTAGTTTTCTCGTTTGAATTGTTTTACATTGTCTTATCGGGGCCTTTTATAGCTGACTACGCGGTATGGGATTTGCTCATTGGTGAAGGCCGTACGGTGACCTGTAGTTGTTAATGTCTGTGTCATTTTTTTTTGTGGATAGTTGTCTCATTGGCAATCATACCACATCTTTTTATATGTTAAAAAAACACACTCCTGTAACTCAAAAAGATTAAATTTGATTTGCAATAAAAGGTTTACAGATCGTTTGACCATTTCAAGAAATAACTTTGTTAAGTTTCATGAAAACTAGATAAGCTGTTCTCAAGTTACGGTGCGACATGTTTACGCTGGACAGAAGGATAGACGGATAGATAGACGGACGGACGGACAGAATGACTGATAGATGGAGGAACGGACGGATGGATAGATGGAAGGACAGACGGACGAACGGATGTATACAATAATACGTCCTGTCAAAATTGTGACGGGCGTGTAAAAACGCAATGAAATGAAAAAAAACCCTCTAAATTAAAGGTCAATAAGTTTTATTAGGATATCGGCCAAGTCGATTGATTTGTATATCTTCTATTTTTGCTATATGACTTTCATATATATGTTTGAAAATAATAGATAGAAATTGATAAAAAGGACTTCAAATTCGTTATTTAAGGGCAATGCAATAACTCATCTAAGAACTAATGTGAGAACTTTATAGAGAAATGGAAGAGCTCAACTGTTTGAAGAAAATAATCTGGACCTTTCGAATTGTCTATGTCTACGGCTGTTTTTAATTAATTGACATCATGCACTTGCATGCCCCCCTCCCCTCCTTTGTTTATTTCTTGGTTGACAAGTGGGATCACAGTAAACTTTTTAAAACTAGATATTATAATTAAAAAAGACATGATTTTAAATTAAATTTGTTAAACATGTTAAATGCAGCCTAGTAATTTTAGATGTGAACATTTATGTAAAAAATTGTATTGAAAGATAATGAACGACGGTCGACCGGTGCCAAGTGATGAAAAAAACAATACTGTTACTGTTGGGTCAAGTGAGATAAAATCAATCAAGAATTCCAAACAAAATTACACCGTTCTTGAATTTAAAAAAAATGTGTAACAACTGAAAATTTCAAATTTCACGAACCTGATCGGACATAGCAAACAACTTCACTGGCGGGTTTTTTTTTCAATAAAAAAAAAATAAGACATATTATTTATGTTTAAATGTACGCACTGACATGTCACAAATGCTTAAATGGCCACAATTTAATCCATGATGAAGGTCTGTGGCCGAAGGAAAATAATATAGAAATGAGGTCAAGGGCAAGGGCAATGGACATATGGCAAATAGGGAAAAATCGTTATATCTGTGTTCCATACTTGTATATGTTACAGTCAAACCTTCTAACTTTTGACATATGCAGCTTTATACAAATAGTTCAAAACGCTATGAATTCGAATCACTTAGTGTCGCTTGTTTACAAATATCAATGAGAATGTTTATAATAAATTAACATGATAAACATAATCAAACTCACATAATCCGATTTCGCGGGTGTCCCTGTTTTCTTATTTATTATTTTTAATTCGGTACACACTTTATAAGATAAGTGGCGAATCTAGAAGACGTATAAAGTGCCCCCCCCCCCCCCCTCCCGGACCCCATCTTTGATGCATGGTATTTGTAATCTATTTCTTTCTATAAACATTCAATTTCCATGTCGATTATGCATCCATATATACATTTTATGGTCGGGTTGTTGTCGCTTTGACACATTCACCATTTCCTTTCTCAATTTTATTTGTCTTATCATCAACGTTTATCCTTAAGAAGATTTATTTTTAACGATCATAGAAAAGATCACATCCATAGAATGATTAGATTACTTAATTATAAAGGTGCCTATTCTATTTTATGAGAAAATCACATATCAATTGTGTGTTTCAATTTTTTCAGACCGTAAAGTTTAACTCTAACTTCAAGTTTAAACATGTTTTCCATAATTCTTTTAGAAATACGCATATTTGAGAGCTTTAACCTCAGTTTTCGTTATAACCTTCATTTCTATCTATTCTGCTGTTAAAAAATTTTGAATGCAAAGTAAAATTAAAATTATTTGTGTTCTATAAGAGTAGGAATTCTAGTGTTTGCTTATTATTTATTTGATTCTGAGACTAATCATATAAATAATAAGCCGTTGTCCTGTGAAAGAACTTGTTTTCCAACGACCCGGTCACAAACTCCTTTTTTAAACTGAAGTTAAATTATCAATTATAATGCAATGAGATTATGATTTGTTTTATTTGACCGAACCAGGTTATGCATTGTGAAATCTATGACCAAACCGGGTGGTAAATATTGACGAAACCGGCCAGTTCCATTTTGACATGACTCATTTCTTTCGTTCCATACTCAGAAATTTATGTATTGAGATGTTCATAAAAACAAGTTTTGTAATCTCCGTGTCAGTATCTATCTTCCCGTACCTTTCTTTCCGTACAATGTGAACAATTTAACGAGAAATTAAACAATGTCGAGGCAAGGTTCACTCAATTCGTCATTTTTACGTTCATTTTTACCTATTTCTACGTTAATATAGAACGGTTGTATAAAATATTGCGTATCACAATAAAAAATTGTTGTATATGTATATATATTCTTCGATATCATAAAAAAAAATTAAGAAAATAAGGAGAAACCTAGCTTTCTGCTGTCTATTCATGTTCCGTTATTGTGCCGGATGTTAGATACTATCCGAACAAATTTTGCCGGTGTGGTTTAGCCACAGTGAAGGCAGCTGAGGCGTTCCATAGTCTTGCGTGTCCGATAGTGATGTACTAGTAGTTACTAAACTCACACGCTTGTTTATAAATAACATTTCTAGTGTAAAGAATATTATTTATAAAAATCTAAATAATTAAAAAAATTGTAAATAGACTAGATCACGTACATGCCAACAGTATGTAATCATCGGATGTCGATGTACTATTGTATACCAAAAGAAGAAGGAGAGAACCAATTTGTTTTAAATACAGGTCGATGTCTAACCTCGAGTGTCTAACTTGCCTTGGTCAGAGACATATGTCTCTGCTTTGGTTCATCTAAGTTATGGACATAGTAAAATCACACAATTGAACAAAGGAATAAATTCTTTATCATCACAATTGATTGGTATAATTTATAATTATGTGAACATGGTTCTGAAAGTGCGTAATGCCATCTTTCCTGTTCCGACATGCATGTAATATATATGCCACTGGACATACACTAATTATTATGGCTCTAAGGGGTGTGAATATTTTCCAGGAAAACTATTGAATATCAAAGTTTCAATTAATTTCGTGAATTATTTCCGTTCTTGGTATTCAATAACAGAAATTTAAAGAATAAACTGCTTGTCAGCTTTAAAGGTATTCTTGCCAGTTAAAACAGACTTATGATTATATTCAAAAATAGGGAAAGAAGACATTAAATGGTTCTGTTTTTTGCTGGTCAAATAGCTAAAGTATTATACGTTGTAAGACGAAGATTATTTTTAATAAGGACATTCCCGATTATGTTTTTCACACCTGAAAAGAATATTTGTTTGCAACTTTTCGATTCCATTTTAAGAAGATTTTGAATTTCCTGTCAAATTTTAAACATCTTTTTTTCAAATAGCTGAAGTATATATGCGTTGTGTGATTTAAAATATTTTGATGAGAACATTAATTCCTGATACTTAAATAAAGATCGTTTTGGATGGGCCAAATTATATAATTGCAATTTGAAGTGATCTTTTTCAAATATTCAAGGTTACGGCGATTCTAATTTAAAATAATACAATTAGTTCATACGCTCGTGTTTAGAAGGCTATTATTAATTATAAATGTATTCAAATAAATCGGTTCAGTATTTCATCGGTACAAAAGTAATCAGCAGTCATAATTCATTTAAAGTGAGCTTACGTAAAGTAAAAAAAATATACAACGGCTATCCAGTTTTTGTGCGACCTCATTACCTTAAATTGATTTTATTTCTTTTTTTACATTTTCTGTGCCTAAAAATATCTCTCCCGTTTATCATTCATACGAAATGTTGTTCACAACTGGAACGGTGAACCGTGAAGGCTATAATTCACTGAATGAAGATCAAAAGATAAGACTAACAGAATGTCTACCTTTTAATTACCTTGAGTTTAACCACGCATTCAACATTCACTTAGTGTCACATAACAATACACAATTTAGATTTGATTTGAATTGAATTGAATTATAAAACTACTGAAAAGGAGCGGTGGCAAACCCTGTAATGAATGATTTATTGTATCGGTATTTACAAATTCAAATGAGTACTTCGCCATCCTTTTTCGGAAAATAATGACTAGTTGCTGAATTAATTTGCCAATGTTTATCATACTTTTAGTTTTAATGATTTTGAAAATACATGTACACTTAATATCATGTTTAAACTCCATCGTTTTATCCGTTGAAAATCACTCAAATATTAATTACCATTTATAACCCCAAGAAAGTACACAAAAAGGGCGCTGTGCATTCCTTAGTGAAGTGTAGACCTAGTTATTTTATACATACGACTTAAGAATTTTCCCTTACTAATAGGATTCTTAATGAAATCTTAGATTAAAAAAAAGTTAGTTAATAAATAAACTCATCATAGATACCAGGACTAAATTTTGTATATACATATTAAATGTTTAATGCATACGGGCCCTGACCTTACGTTCATCTGTCCGTTGCATACATTAATGATTAATAAATCTTATTTTTTCTTAATCAGCATATATATCAACAATTGTGAAAGGTAAAAATGATCACGATAAAAAAAATTGTTTATGGCATATTGCAAGTTTATTTTACATGTACGTACCAGGCTGATTTACGTTTTGTGCCTTTCCTTTCAAAGTCCCGATCTCGCTTGACATACTAGCATAATTCTGCTCCAGTGAATAAAATTTGTTTTTCGTAGAATTACCGTCAAGTGCGTAGTTCTGTTCAAACAAATCAAGGCGGTGATTAGACGAATTGGCATGAGACTCTAGAAGTACCAATTGGATTTCGGTGTAATTTTTAAAGGATTTTGACCAGCTATCAATCGTTTCAGTTTTATTTAATAACGCCAAAAAATCCTGACTCCGAGAGGTAGAGGTCGAAGCAAGGCCATTAAGTCGAGAATTTAAATTTTTCATTTGGGAAGTCAGCGTGACCATACCGCTTTGTATCGTGGTAACGTTTTGAATGTTTGAAGCAGCAACCGAGTGTGTAAAGGAATCCAACTCTTGTTTTGTATGAATGCTCATATTGTGCAAATCCGTAATTTGACTTTTCAGTACAGCATTATCATGTTTAAGGACATTGTTCTCGTTTTCAATAGTATCGAATTTCATCTGCAAGATGTCGTGACTACTCTTTAACTGGGTATTTTGTTCTCGCAATTCCTTTTTTAATTCGGTAATATAAAGCGATTGTGCAGCACTTTCATTTTTCAATGTGGCAACAGCAAGCGACTGAGTTGAACTTTCGTTTTTTAATGTTGCCACAGCAAGCGACTGAGTGGCACTATTTCCGGATTTCAAATCCTTCACTTCTTGGTTCACAGTTTTCAATTGATTCTGAAGTTGCAGTACAAAAGTTTCCATTTGTGAGAGCAACTGTTTCTGTACGCCCAACGCATCCGTTAACATAAGGTAATGATAGTCCGTCAAACCGGATGTTCCAACGGAAGGTATTCCTGTTTTATTGGTCAACAAAAATCCATGACAAGCAGACAGGTAAATGCAAAACAGAAAACGTACCTGCATAGTTAACACCATGATACCTTAGCTAATGTAAGATCTCTAGGTAAGAAAGACAGAATCACAACATATGATATGTTCTAGTTACAGAATTTCAACTTAAACCTTATCTTTCATAAATAAGTATCGATTAAAGCAACTTCATGACTAAATAACGTGATTTATCTTTCATGCAATAAAGTAGACCACAATCGTGCGTTGTGTACAATGACATTTACGACTTCAGAATTTCAGATTAACTTCGTGAAGTGTTATTTAAAATGCGATACGGTTCTTTATTTTTATAAATAAGATGAATCTGCATAGTTTTCTTTCTAGAAATATATGAAATTGTTCAATCAACTTTAGGTCAGGTAGAGACACAGAAAAAAGGGACAGAAAAGAAATGTACAACAGCCCACAATATTCACATTTATGAGTCAGCATTATTTAAAATTCCTTTTTATCGCGCATAATACTTACACTCTCTTCCTAACTTACCACATTTCACACTGATTGGCATCAATTACCATTCTGTAACTTAAAGATCATGGCATGAACGCGTAACAATCAGCCGTAGGATACAGATAACATTCGTGATTTTTTATCGTATTTTTGCCGTAGGATGTGCTTTTTCATTAATATTTTGGAATTTCAAAAAACACAAACGCCAAGCACTATAGCGAAAAAGGCAGACAATTTCTTTTTTTTAACTAGGAAGTCATTTACGCTTTTTCACTTTTAATTTTTTCTTTGTATCAACACGGGATATTCAAAGACTATTGGTTTAATTTATGGAGTAAATACTGTTTCACATCACTATAAGAAACTAACCACCTGATGTGCCAGATAGTATTACTTTATAGAATTTGAAAAATCCCTTTTTGTATATATAAAAAATCAGAACGGATTCAATTAACAAATGTCGTATAAAAAAGACAAATCTTAACCAGAAATCCCATAAATCATATGTCATGAAATTCAAGCTTATGTGACAAATTCCTTTATTGTTTTGAAAAGTAAAATTTTATAATCCTATGCATTATACGTGTAGATGAGATGGGCGATATGCAAGCAAAGTTAACATTGTTATTTTCACCTGGTTTAACACTTTAACAAAACTGTTCTCAAAATAATGATTGCAATTTTTATTTTGTTTGAAATTGAACTATTTCATGTATTTGTTATTTTAGACGGCTTAATTAGACCAACACGTAAACATATGAAAACATCGAAGTTAAAACAACTTTAGTGCCTTAACGCTTTAAAACCGACAAAAATACTTAAGTAAGGATATATCCAATGTGGGTGTTCTATTTAATTGTTGCATAAATATTTTACTACAATCGGCCAACAAATGCTCATATAATGTTTGCTTTTTTTATAACTTAAACAAATAAAGTCTCAAGTCACACCGCTTCCATGTTGCGCTAACTTTAATGTGGATATTTCTTTTTGCGTAACATTTAGTTTAGGATCTACTCGCGGTCCACGTTAAAACCATGTTGATAGACATTTGTATTAACTTTGCACCAGAGTTAATTTAACAGTAACAAGACTGACTATACCATGTTTACAGGCGTAAAGAAAGAGTTAAGCATATAGACAAAAGCATGTCATCCAAACGTTAATTATGCTTCATCGACCTTGGTTATGTTTGAAATGTGAGCTCATACTAGTGTAGCGGTACTCAAATGTTCCAGCTGAAAGATTTTGAATTACAAGTCTTTTAAATGTTAAACGGCATTTTCTGATTGTATTTAGATCATGTAAACGTGTGCACCTTGAGTAGTATAAAGTTATTTTGATAAGAGGTCGATCATTTAAAAACGTATCCAACGTATTACATACGTTGACATTTACACTTCCTGCATATATACCAAAAAATCATGGTATGTGATCCCGAGCTTAAGACTATTATACTTTTTTTTTATATATATAATTGGATCCTATTCAAACAATCAAACACAAACTTTCAATATTTGCGATGATGGTGTTTTGCCAAAAAAGAAGTCTATCAACGACTCCTGCATGCTCTAGAAAAGGGGCAAATGTGGGGAGGGACACGAAACACGTAAACATATTGCAGAATCTTACCTGTTAAACAAAAAAAAAGTCATATGTACTACTTAATATATACATGTAAGTGCTCTATATATTGTTCATTGGAAAACATATATGTACAACGAAACGGGGGAAAACCAGATAAGCCATGCTATTTGCCCTGTTTTTAAAGTCTGCAAAGATGAAATATATACATTTCGCATTGTGCATGTGCTGCACATCAAAACAAAATTTTATAGATCTTCTTGGATAGTTGATGAGTTAGATTTCATAGTGTTTGACTGCATGATTCCACATTATCATATTCCTGACTAAAGAAGCCTATCTCTGATTTAAAGTTACAAAACATGTTTTATTAAAGAATTGAATGCTTCTTTTTGTAAATTTATTTGGGTGTAAAAGCGTTGACCGAAGTACATTTTGTATTAAACGCGGAAGCGCTTCATTCTTAAAATGTGCGGACGGTCAACGCTTTTACAACCCTATAAAGTTACAAAAAGAAGCATTCAATACTTATAATTACATTTTTTTAGCTAGGATCATGTAAACAGGGGCGGATGCAGGAATTTTCGACGGGGGGGTGCTAACCCAGGGCACCCAGGGCAAAGGGGGGGGGGTGCAAAACATATGTCCCGATACAAATGCATTGATCGGCAAAAATAAAGGGGGGGGTGCGCACCCCCGGAACCCCCCCCCCCCCCCTGGATCCGCCACTGATGTAAACACGATTTTTATCAAGTTTTTATTTAATTCACCTGTGCACTTTATTATGGGACCGCGTGTCATCATGAATGATAAGTTGTATTGTGTAATGCAATTGCTTACGGAATAATACGTGATGTGCAATTAGCCAATCATAATAACGTATTATAATGAAACATACATCTAATGTAACTATATATCTTTGTAAATATGTCTATCAATAATGTTATACACATTGTAAAGCAATACCTACCACCTACATGTGTACACATCGTAAGTGCATGTGTTTCCTATCCATCTATAAATTGAAGCAAACACATGAAAAAATGTATGCTTCATAAAGAAAATGATATAGCACTACAATACAGTACCTGACCTAAGTTTTCATCCGCCATCTTGAGGTGACTGTGAATCCAGTAATGGTCATCGATTTACCCCAGTGATAATGCAAAAGGTTTAAGGGACACTAGCTGACAAATTCATGTTCATCGATTTAATTTTATTTATAACAATATAAAACATTTATCCAAATTATCAACAGTCTGAAATGTTTAATAAACAGGACACGAGCATGAAAAAAACGTAGCTTCATTTTGTGATTATTTTAGTCAATACCCCATCAAATTAATTATCGAGTTGACCCCTAAAGTCATACGATGACCATATAAGCGATGTAAACATAAATATAGCTATAAATAGATTAAACAAACTCGTGCTGTTGGATTATTCTTGTTTTTTTTTTTATTTCATTTTATAGATGAAAAATGAATGTGTATCACAGTTTTTACCTCTATAAGAATGACATTTTGTGGATCATATCAGTCAATCAAATGATTTACCTTTGTTCCACTTTCAATGTTTACATTCTTTTTCTTTAGATAACTTTACACATATAATTCACGTGTTATCCATCTCAATCTAAGGGGTTATATTGAAGTTCACATGAATACGAGTTCAGTGAGATCGAATTATTCACTTGCAAGTGAATAATTCAAAATTAATGTTTTATAGCTTATTTTAACAAAATTGGACCATACTGGCTGCTAAGAGCTAATTATTATTTCACTATTTGCATTTCATTATTGATTGAGCAAATAAAAAAGGTATTAGATTTTGTATACATCTCATAGGTAGTGCCCCTTTAAGTAAACATACATTGTTTTCAAAAAAAATGTGCGTTTACAATCAAACCAGCAGAATGAGTAAACACAACCATTGATAACAGTTTCAATTCTAATGATATCCACTTAATATGCAAGTAAAGCATAATTCCTTCAAATGCAGTTTATTGTTTGAAGAGTATTTATGGTAAGGTTATTTAAAAAAAAACGTCTGAATAATTTTCTGTATAGTGTTCGAATTTATTCATTTTGATTTATTTCTTATGTTGAAATCAAATAGCTTCTCGAGAAAGAATTAGGGGGCGTGCCGTTGTTTGTTTATTTTTACGTTTATTTCATTTTAAATCAACTATACCTATAATCTGTTATAACGTAGTTTATATTATCAAAATTTATGAATATCTGCGTTCCTTTAATGGCTTAATCATAATTGTTTTTTGGTCTTAATTGTCTCCAATGGATACATGTAGTTTCGAATTGACAACAATTCAAAATCTCCTTGCATTCTCTGTCAGTGTGTCTGACAGTATCGATCAGTATCAATACAACTTGAACGGTTGATCCTAACATGATTGTGTTTCCAAAACAAACCACCAAAAAACAAAGAAACTGTTCATAGTACACGGATGCCCCACTAGCACCATCATTTTACATGTTCAGTCGACTGGAAAAATGGGGTTTAAAACTCAAATTTTTCATTAAAATCAGAAAGATAATATCATAGAGAACATGTGTATCAAGTGTAAAATTTATTGGACTTCAACTTTATCAAAAAATATCATGTCAAAAAACTTTAACATGAAGCAGGACAGACGGACTAACAAACGATCGAACGAACGGACGGACGGATGGACAGATGGACGGACGAACAAACGGACGAACGAACGGACACGAAGACAGAAAAACATAATGCCCATGAATGTGGCATAACAATTAAAAAAACATCAGTAACGACTCCTATTTACTGTCACACTCTTTTCCTCGAATGGCACTGCATTACACACAATTAAAAGAGAATACTAGTTAATAAAATTATAATTAATATCAAATATAAAAAAGAGTTTTCGTATAATAACCGATGAAACCAAAAACTTTATAACATTTACGTTGAAAGTCTAAAATGAGTAGGATTTTATATAGTATCACATAAACTGAAAACATCTAAGAAACATATTAACTTGCAGAAACTAATTTTTTCCGATGAAGTACTCAAATGATATAGCTACGGATGGCCATGAGACCCCAATGAATAGTATCATCAATTCAGTATTGAAATTATTAATAATATACATATACCTTTCTTATATTGTCCGTTCATAAACTTATAGATAATTAAGAAACGAAGGTTGACCTTAGATGGATTACTTGTATGTCCGTTTTGCTCATATAGTTTTTCAATTGTTCTTATATTCTTGGTCCTTATATACATCCTTGGCTTTTATAGATTTGGCTTTGAGTGTTTTTATGAGTAAAAAAAACAAATAAACCGAACCCCAAGGAAAATATAAATCGGATAGTTCCCTGTCAAATAGCAAAATCAACCGCTCAATCACATCAGCCATAGTCCTGAGTTTTCAAGGCTTTTCATCAACATGAATACATTTGTGGATCAAAATTGGTTTTATAGCTAGCCAAACTTCTAACTTGCATAAAATTCCATTATATTTGCAAATGTGTGAGCTAAACAAATATACACAATAAATAAAATGTCAAAATATAGGGACACAACACTCGACATTGCGTTATAATTTTAATCAACATAAATACACATAAATATGTCAACAACGAGAGTGGCCACATTGAAATGTCTCGCTTTTTGTTTTATTAACTTTTGATATTATGTCGATAATCAAAATATAAAGCTTTACTACAATTAAAACATCAACTTAACATGATCCAAGAAAATGAAGTCAAGGTCAGAAAAATCAAACGAAAAATACATGTACACCTAACCATACTCATTCACTACACTAAATATAGTTGACCTATTGCTTATAGTTTTTTTTAAGAATCAGATTTAACCAAGAAAACGAAACATAGACCAATGAATCATGAAAACGAGGTCATGGTCAGATGAACCATACTGTGCAGACATGTGCACCTGAAAATCAATCTATGCATTAGATATCGTTGACCTAATGCCTATAGTATCTAAGAATCAAACTTAACCATGAAATACATATATTGACAAATGAACCACCAAAATGAGATCAGGATCAGATGATACCTGCCAGACATACATATACACCATACAAAAATTCCATACACCAAATATAGTAGACCTTTTGCATACAGTATAAAGTATAAAAAAAAAACCACAAAAATATAACTATTACTACTGAAAATGAGGCCAATGTCAGATGACACCTTCCAGTTGTACACCTTACAATCTTTGAATGTACCAAATAAACTAGACCTATTGCTTATAGTACCAGAGATACCAAAACATAACATTGTTCACTGGTTCATGAATTGAGGACGAGGTCAATTGATAACTATCTGACGGGCATGAGGATCTTGTCCGGTACGCACACACCAAAGATAGTTATCATATTACTCATAGTAAGAGAGAAATTAACATTATAAAAAAATCTTAACATTTTTCAAGTAGTCACCGAACCATAAAAAAGGGGTCAAGGAAATGAACATGTGACAGATAGAAACTTCATAATATAATGTATCTATATAAAACTTTAAAGAAGTTAGTTAACGTCACCGCCGCCGCCTTGTCACTATTCCTATGTCGAGCTTTCTACGAAGTCACAGACTCGACAAAACGGAATATAGACAAAGCAAGTAACCAAACAAAAACGAATTGTAAAACAACAAAAAAATGTCCACAGCACAACAACACAGTGATTGGATTTAAATACTGAACTACGCCTCAAGGACGATGAAGCTCAATCCAGAAAAGTACGCATACAATGTATAATACAGTTTTGATTGATGATAACATAAGTCAGTACTGCTGCTAGTTGACTCTTTAGTTACTTAGGGGAACACCAGCCATTGGTCAGTACTTTAGTTCTGACATGATTAATGAATACTTGTCTTAAATGTTTCCTTTATAACATATATTTAGACAAAAAGATATCAAACCCTTTAGGCAAAGTTGACCTCAGATGGGTTTTACTACAATATTGAAGTACTTGTTTTGCTGGCTTTCAGACATAAGTTTTTTTTAAGTATTCCATTTCCCATCAATAATCACAATTATGTCAAAAAGATTTTTTTTTCGGGTCCGTTTAATGTTTTCAGTCACATTGTCATATTGGAACTAAGTTTGATAGTCAAGAATTCGAGAGGGAAAAAACCACGTTGTATAAATTATATGCGTTCGTAGCGCTTTTCTAGATTTACCTACAACAGGAATACTCAAAACCAAATTTGAAAGCCAAGGATATATAAGAACTGAGATAATTGAAGAGCTATATATAACCAAATATAACACAACAGGTGCTACATGTGGAGTAGAATCTGCTTACCCTTCCGGAGCACTTGAAGTCATCCCCACTTTTTGATGGGGTTCGTGTTGTTGTTGTACCCCTATTTGTGACAGTTTTGTTCACACATCATTGTGAGTATAGTGCATTCGATGGGTTTGTCGTACATGTGTGAGGTGTAGCGCTATAAAAACAGGTTCAATCCACCATTTTATACATTCAAGTATGCCTGTTCCAAGTTAGTAATATGACAGTTGTAGTCCATTCGTTTGATGTGATTTATCATTTGATTTTGCCATTTGATTAGGGACTTTCCGTTTTGAATTTTACTCGGAATTCAGTATTTTAGTTATTTTGCTTCCTATAAAATAGCCAAAAGTAAATCACCAAAATACTAAACTCCTAGGAAAATTCAAACCGGAAAGTCCCTAATCAGAAAGTAAACACAAGCTAAAACACATCAAACGAATGGATAACTCATTCATTTTGATTTTTTTCACAAACCACTTTCAGCAAGATCTATAAGATTTGTAGTTTTATTGAAAACATACTGGGGAATAACCAGTAAATAAAAGGATCAGAGTATTGTTTTTTTTTATTGTATTACGTCTTACGTGAAAATTTACGATCAAAATGAAACCTAGGACATAATGTAGCAAATTTCGTCTTTTTAAAGGATATGGATATTGACAGCTTTGTCCATATAGTTTCATTAACAAAATTCTTATTTGAATAGACATTTTGTAGATTGTTGCGGCCAAAACCAAAGTTTTTTTTTCTCAAAATCTTTTTTAAATATCCCGTTTTGTGAAATTACTTGATTTCGTCAGTACTTGAAGTGATTTTATTTTGAAATGTTTGGTATATGGGTTTTTTCTTCAAAATTACATGTGGTATGAATGGTATTTTCACTATTGTAAATCAATATAATGTCTTTACACGAAACATTAACCATCCGGACAGTACTTCCCCTTCCATATTTAAGATAAAATTATAATGAGGAAACAATTATACTTTTGAATATTTTGTATTCTCTTATGTTTTAAGTGAATCATGAGACGCTGTAGGGTTGTATGGAAAACCAATCATTTCAATAAAATAAAAATAAAACAATTGGAAAAATTGGAAGATATTTGTTACATCACAGGATCCAAATCTATATGTTAAACCCTAATAGAATTTGGAAATTTCAAGTGAGTATTAACTTGTAAAAATATTACTTGGAAAAGATGAGGCAACAGGGTTAACATCTTTAAGTCGAATCCTGTCGGACATTGGATATTTAAGAGTCAACTTCATTTTTCAATAATTTTAAAAACACAAACAATTTTATATTTATAGAATGAAAACATTATTCCGATTTACAAGTTGATGTTGATATTTGATTACATATGTTTTTATCTGGGTTTGAAGGATGTGTATTAACAAAATGAATAACTTTGCACCCCTACTTTACATAATATCGAATTTTGGTTTTGATTTAATTTTCCGTTTTATTCAATTTTGGATACATATTTGTCAATTTTATGATATGGTGCTTAATGCTTGCATTTATAACATGTTTGTCTGATTAGAAATAAGCATAATTATTGTTAAAACCGACTAGATAACACATGATGTTGTGATGGTGTGAACTTACAGATTAAAAAGTAGTTTTGGAAAATGGACCTGATATACAGTAATAAAATAAGTTTGAATAATACTTCATTCAAAGTTGTGTTCTTTATGAAAATATCCAATGTAACGTCGAAATAATCGTGACATCACCGCTTTGCAGACCGTAAAATGTTGTTTGTAGGCGTTTTTCACTACCAACAAGGTAACAAATTGATTATAAGACAAAAAACAAAGTCAGTAACCATTTGATTATTAATATTATTAAAACAGAAATTGATGCGTCAACAACATATATTTCTTATATAAGTAAAATCAAAGGAACAGAATTAGAGATTTTCTGATTTTAAGACAAATTAAAGACGGCTTTTTGTCGATTTTATGTTCTTTCTATACAAGTATTTATCCATATTAAAAGAAATCAAACTGCAATATTTCAGATAATAAGAAAAATCCAATGTTGTATGCAAAATATTAGCAAAATCTGTGACATAGCCAATTTACTGTTCCCTTACCTTAATGCAAAATAAAGGCAACAACCAATTGTAAAAAATCAAATCTGGGTTACAAACCAAAACCAAGTGAAACACATCAACTATAAGAGAAAACTGGAACACTGATGGTTTGTTTAATTGTTATAAATTGTAATCACTAAACTGTGTACCTTTAGGTTGTAACTGCGAGCATACATGTACATCAATATGGTGTATTATTATGTAATATGCCATATGATGTACCTGGGTTGATACATATAGCTCATCTCACTAAAATAGTGACTGAACGTTAAATAAAGGCAACAGTAGTATACCTGTTCAATAGTCATACGTCGATTAATCGAAATAAAATCCGGGTTACAAACTTAACCCGAGGTAAAAAAATCAACTACAAAAGGAAAAAATGGAACAGCAGAAACACTGATCTGCTATTTAAACAAATGCAAATATACAAAGGCAAGGACTACGGTCCGTGAATAACCTACCAATTTGAACTGAGTATTACACAGACCGACTATTTTATAACATCTGGCATATTCCTGACCTGGTTCAGTACATTTAAAGAAAAATGGTGAATTGAATCTTGTTTGATGACTAGCTAAACCTCGCGTTTATATATGCAATGTAAAAAATGCCACTAAAATAACAACACTAAGGGACAGAAATCTGGAACTTACATACGCAATAACAGTCAAACCTAATACGACATATATATGGTCAGTAAATAATTCGAGCTTCACTCTCGTCTGATATGGAATTTCCTGACCCCATATATACATTTATTAGAACACTAGCATACTATATGTAACTAATAATATCAAATCAAAGTTTTCTGTTAATTGTTATGAAAAACTAGTAGAAGAAATTAAGAGGAAGTTAAAGACAAAGAAATTATCATGGTCAAAGGAAACAACCGACTGAACGGCAACCATCAGTCTACGGGATGGGAACCTCACCAAAACTCCGGATCTCATTTTTCTCAGGACAAGGATGGGGAGATGCTGCTTCACTATTGGCTCCCTTCGTCTTGCTCAATACATGTATACAATCGACGATTAACCGCAATTGAAACAAAATATCGTGCTTGTAACTACGAAAATTGGAACATATCGGCTATATAAGGCCCCGACTTGAAAAATATAAATAATTCAATTGGGAAAACTAATGGCCTAATAATCACAAAACTTTTTAGGAAAAACAAATATTACAAACATACCAACGACAAACACTGACCTACAGGTTCCTGATTTGGGACAGGCACATTCAGATAGCGGCGGGTTGAGCATGTTTGTGAGCGCTCATAACGCACCTTAACCTGGGACAGTGATGTTATTGTAAAACATAAGAACAAACTATACAAATCAGTAAAGAAAGGTTTAAATCATCAAATGGATATAAATAGAAATACATCTAACAAAAACGCAAAGTTAACGTTCATGCATGCAGATAAAAGGAAGAAAGTAAAAGCTGTGACTAAAGTTCAATGGTATGATTAACTTAGTCATGAATTTCATGGAAACGACAAAGGCCTAGATATCAATAAAACTAATCCTGGCACTTACTTTCAGTTAATTTTTATTACAGTGAAACAACTGTAAAACCACTGACACGGCATTTGCAGAAAGGATGTCACCAGCAGTTATCTGAACGACAACAGTTCCAGATCCTGAAAAATGTCTGCCACTTGCACCATATTCAATCATTGCGTATCATATAAGCTGACCGTTTCTGTACGATCCGAATTTGTTACCAGATGTTGCACAAATAAACTGTCCTGTTTTCTCGAATTCTGCAACACTATTGATTCCAATAGATGTTTTGGTAATTGGAAACTTTATAATATGTCTACCGATATAATCTTCATCTTCTCTTTTACCACATGAGGTTAAGGCCACTGAAAGAAAACTAAATATTCTTCAAAATTATCCTGGAATAAGACTTAACTATAGCAGCTAAGTTGTAACATTAAAATAATTTTGGATAGGTTTTACTTTTTTGAACATAGTAGTACATCTAACATAATTGATACGTGTGAGTAAACGTTCTCCAATATAAAAAAAAATATATGGAAAATAAAATACAATCTTAGAATTTCTCACGTTGGTTGTTTGCCTTGATTTAGTAGTTGTTATTTATTGCTATATATCAGATCTTTTTCTGCTTATTGGTTTATACATAAATCAGCCTGTCATTTTTCTTGTTTGAATTGTATTACATTTCTCATTTCGAGACAATTTATAGATTACTATGACTCATTGTATTGAGTCATTAGTTGCTATACTTTTGTTAATTTCCACGTCATTTGCTATGGTGGAGAGTTATCTAATTTTTCTATTTAACGATCCCAATGAAATATACATGTCATGTTCTATAAAGAAAACATCAATTATCAGTATACTTTAACCCACAGGGCTGGATAAAATAAGTTCGAGTTCGAGTAAGATTTGTACACCTGAAAAAACTTCAAAACTAAATTCATTTCCCGCAAGAAGAACAAAAGGCAAGTTTGTAATTAGACACAAAAAGAATCTAAAGCTATATCATAAGTGTATTCTTTTTTAATTTGCAGGTCAAATTGTAACATATTTATCAGATCATTTGCATATTTTAGTTAGCAAATATTTAAGAAATGAATTTTATCTAAATTTAAAACGTTTTCGCAACGGAAAAACCATCCACTTTAGATTTTTTGGATCTAATAACGCCATTTTTGAGTGTAGGAACAGAACTAATCTTATTTCGTGCACATTGCTAACGAAGCAATGATTGTATATGATTGGGCACATGAGTTCACCCCAAGTTTTTAGTGGGGTTCGTGTTGCTTTGTCTTTAGTTTGTTTTTGTTGTGTGTCTTGTGTACTATTGTTTTACGATTTGTCTTTTTTCCTTTTTTAGCAATGGCTTTGTCAGTTTTTATATCTATGAATTTGAATGTCCTTCTGGTATCATTCGCCCCTCCTTTGTGTAAAACTCGTGTTGTTATGATATTATTTTTATTTCTTTAAATTCAAGAATGAAAACCTTTAAATGATGAAATTCTACGAAAGTGAGAAAAAAAAAACACTACAAAAAAAATATTTGAGTACGTAGAGAGTTTTTGCATGTTGTGAGTTCATTTATTTTCAGGCATACTCCTTGTGGCTATCACAAATTCTGCATACAATCAGAAATCAGAAATGATTTTTTTATTGTGATTGTGATAGACATTTGTGGTACACTTTTTTTTCTTTGTTCACACATTTTACTGTTTTCTTAGAGATTTACAATATAACAAGATGTTGACTGCTATATGTATATCCAAATGTTTGCAGTTTTTACCTATTACGTCATTGTGTTACTCACAGATTGTTGGCAATTTAATGTCCTTTTATACGACAGTCATACGTGTGTTTATAACCTTAATCACTATAGAAACAAACAGCACTGTCAACAAAGAGACCCAGAATGGAATATTTACACTATACAGGCAATGCACTTGGATCGCACATGCAAAAATGAGAGACAAGAATACTAAATATAACCATAGCACCATTACGCATTGATAGCATGTATTCATAATACCGAGTCACGCCAGAAGGAAATTAACAAAAATAGAATAAACAGTAAAGGTTAACAATATTAAAAAAAAAAGAATAATACAACTCGTAATCGAGATTGATTATATTTTTTATGTATTTACCTCTTGTTTCACGTGTCAAAGTAAAATGTACCCAAGGGTGACTGGATTATAGAAATATGGTCACTTGGTCTTCTCCCGACCGGCAGTAAAACGCTTGCCGAAGTGGGGCGTCCGTTTGGCTGTGCGGGATGTATCAAGTTCGCAGTCACGTCCGTTCAGAAGGGGGACGTTAAATCCGATGCCTCGTGTAAGGAGAGTGCCACGCTCTTTGCACGTTAAGAACCCTTGCAACAAATCTTTGAGGGGTCCGTAGGTGGCCTGATGCAAAGCAAAATTTCTGTCCCTATCCAATATACCCTCATTTTCCAGTGGCAGTCCAAATTTCCCCGATCCCAGATGGCCTGTTTTATTTTAAGACCTACCTATAGTATTTATTGTTAACTTGTTCTCGTCCTGAATTTGCATGACATATTTACCACTGGACGTTAAGCAACCAACAATCAATCAATCAATCAATCAAATCACGTGTCAATGTGACGGAGTGTTTTTAAATAAAACATATGGTATTGTATTTGGCAAAACTTTTAGGAATTTTTGGTCCTCAATGCTCTTCAACGTCGTACTATATTTGACCTTTTAAATATTTTTTTATTCGAGCGCCACTGATGAGTCATTTGTAGACGAAACATGCGTCTGGCGTACATATAAATTTTTAGTCCTGGTATCTATAATGAGTTTATTGTATTATAAGAACGTAGGTAACTAGTATCCATACCTCAAGACCATCAGCATTATCAACTGCAGGCTCTTGAATGTCGGATAATTTGATAATGTATATCACATACGCAGCTGGAGTTGATATATTGCTGCTAAGGTTAGGACAATTTAAAATTTAAAAATTAAAATCGTCTCGTTTGACTTAGATTCTAGAAGAGATGGCCAATGATTATATATTCGAGTTTTAAACCTTCAAGTTAGTCGAAGGACGAGAAGGTGAAAAAAAGTTAGACGATAAAGCGATTGTGTTTTGCATCACTAATCGTTGAAGAACTCGTTTCTTTTTTTAAGTATGCGGTGTCTTAAAATATATCTTTCAGAATGAAATAACTCTTCAGGTGTTTTCTTTCATCATCCCTCGAACTGCACCTGGTGTTCGTCGAAGTTATACGAGGGGTCTCATAGTAAAGGTCACACCCGTGCACGGAAAAGTTGTTGGCAAGTAAAAAGACAATAAATCAAGAGCAATACATGTCTAAAGATTGATATAAAACAGAGGTTTTCCCTTAAGGAAAAGTCTACGTATACGCGTGTTATTGTAAAAACTAGCAAATCTGGTATTTCAGCGTATTTTGGCATTTCCGCAGTAGTCAGCACTTCTGATGTGAATTATCATTGAAATGGTCATAATTATAAATAAATTATTTGCAAAACTATGAATTTTTGAAATACTAATTAAGGCTTGTAATACGTCAAGAATGTATCTCTTTAGCTGTTTTTTGCAAAACTTGGTCCTCAATACTTTTCAAGTCCGAACTCTATTTGGACTTTTTGACTTTTTTATTCTAGCGTCATTGATAAGCTTTTTAGTCGAAACGCACGTCTGGCGCAAATACAAAATTTATAGTCGATTCTTTGGCAAATTATTGCTGAGTCTCGTCAATATAAAATGGCAACATATTTGTCTGAACGGAAAGCGTTGGGTAATGATTAACATGATTAAGGAAAAAAACATGTTTCATGAGGAAGAAAAAATTCATTATTTAGATTCAAAGAAATTCGTGCGACGTTAATTAATCGTTATGTTAAATTTCAAAGGTAAGTCTGGTAATACGCTTTTCTTAAAATGAAAGATGTATGTTACGCATGCATAGAGATAGTATAAAGATTATATATAAGGGTATATAGGTAGTTTTGTTCACAGAAAAATGCCTTCAACTGATTCTCAGAAATATTTTGTCCAACCTGATGCTGAAGTTTAATTTTATCTAAACTGCTTAATTGGCAAAATCTTTTGAAATAAAATACGTGCGTTGTCTTTTGTCATTTGACCAATTAACAATTGTCTTAACAGAAGAAAATAAAATATTTCACTTGACATCAGTCGTTTGTTTATTTTAAAATATTTATTTATAGTGTATTGGGTAACAAGTTATTGCAACTTATAATAATTCCTTTCCACTTTGCTTTGCAGTTGCGATTGCTGCGTTGTAGCGGCATTATCCTATTGGTTTTCAAAATCTACAAGGGTGTCTTTTACTTGCAAGATATATGGCTATCTCTTAACACGGGTAAGCCATTTATCGTACCCCTTCCGATTTACTATTGTCGTTTCCTCAAGACAATACTCGCAAATGGCGTCAAGGGAGAGCCGAAAATTCAGTCCCCGAAATTTTCTCCCAGGATTTGGGATCGACCCAGCAACCTTTGTGTAAGTAGTCCAATGCACTAACCACTACGACACGGCTTTCTATGTCTGATGTCAGTAGAACTGAAGCAAATACAACATTTTAAAAAGTTAATACAGTAACTTGAATATGAAGTAAAATAAAATTAACTGTGTGTTAAACTTCACTGTCGTTATACTCACTATGAAAAACATATTTATTCTGGAATATTTGACTGGTCTGAGTTGCGAGCGTATAGTATACTTTAATCATGAGATATGTTTTATATACATTAAGGCTCATGAAAGAGACCAATTTAAGACCTTAGATATGGCACATTATGATCAGTTGAAATTGAATGCCAAATTTTTGCGAGTTATTCTGGTACTTTGTAAAGAAACCTAATTAATCTATATTTCTACTGTTCTTATTTCAAAGGAACTAGAACACACCCGCGAAATCGCTGGAATTTAGAGCTTGGTTGAAAGTATGTATACTGTTGTAGGGAGAAATTTTGTTAAAGATTTTGTGTCTGGAGAATTTCAGTAAAAGAACACATGTCTTGAAAATTTCTGAAAAAAGTATCAAAATGCATAGGTACTTAGAAACAGTTTCAGCCCTCTCCCTTGTTTCCAAAGTCCGTTATTTTATTTTTTCTGTTTAATTCCATTATTTTCGCGTTTCTGTATACTATGAACATACGTATCCTATAAATAAAGTGTATTTGCTTTTATCTATCAATTTCAAGTTTGTTTTCATAGTCGATTACTACTATATTATAGAGAGAGTCTCTGTCAACCCGATAATTATTGTGCTGTCCCCCGAGTATTCTTATGAAATTTATGTGTTAGTTTATAACCGGAAGTCCTGTTTGACTTAAAAGCGAAATCGTGGGCATTTTAAGCTTGGTTGGAAGTATAATATGTTTTTGAATTTTTTGAAATACTAACTTAAGGCTTTTCTACCTCAGACATAGATTACCTTAGCTGTATTTGGCAAAACTTTTAGGAATTTTGGTCCTCAATGCTCTTCAACTTCGTACTTTATTCGGCCTTTTTAACTTTTTTGGATTCGAGCGTCACTGATGAGTCTTTTGTAGACGAAACTCGCGTCTATCGTATATACTAAATTTAGTCCTGGTATCTATGATGAGTTTATTTACATCTCCTTAGGAAGAATTTTTGTAAAAGATTTTATGTCTGGAGAATTTAAGAAATGATATAAAAAGTCACATAGGTACATGGAGACAGGACAATATTTTTAAGCCTTCTCTCTTTTTTTTTTAAAGTCCGTTATCATTTTGTTTTCTGTTATATTCCAATAATTTGATTTTGGATGTAACGCGTCTTCTGATTGGCTGACGTTATTTTTTAATCGGAATATAGACATAACTTAGTCATGTGACCGTGACGTCATGAACGTTTTTTCATTGTTTTCTCCGGTTCAAAATGGCATTTAGAATCAAATAATAAGAAATGACTGTAATATTTTGTCAGTATATTCGAAATAACATAAGAAATGTAGTGCACACTGTTAAATAACCCGCTTTTCATAGACAGAAAAAAATATTACAGTCATTCCTTAATTATTTTCGCGTTTCTATATAAGTTTAGATGAAAAGAGACATATGATACATTATGAACATACGTATCCATATTATAAATATTAAAGTGTATTTAATTTGGAATTCTATTAACTATTAATTCTAAATTTCTTCTGCATGGCGATAACTTCTATATCATATAGAGTGTCTATATATATTATAGTAGTATTTTAATCATAGTATACAGTACATGCAGATTTATAAACGCAAAATAATTGCCCTGTCCCCGTCCGAGTACTTATGAAAATTATGTGCAAGTTAAAACCGAGTATAATAGTAATAATTACATCTAAAAAAACACGATATGGGCAACACTCTGATTGGCTTATTTATTTTTCATTTTTGTTATCTATCATACGATTGGTTCTAAATGTTAAAACCGGTAGTCATGTCTGACATAAAAGTCGGTCTGATGACGGAATGAATATCCGGACGTCTTTATTTTCGTTTTTCTCCCAAAATAACCCAAACTGAATAGTCATAAGAATGGATGACAAATGCGACTCTACATGGTACCTATAGGACACAGAGGCATGATGATCAATTTATTGTGGTAGGAAGAGAAGCGACACACAAAATGAGGTCTTCTCGTTTAATAGTATAGATATGTTCATACTGCATTTATGAATGGAAAATCTAGATTCGAAAAGTTAAGGAAGTGTCCAACAAAATTTACCCGACATTCCAAATGTTCGAGTTCCTTAATTATTCGAGTTCTTGTAGTGTTTACCTCTTTATATATATTTTCTAAAAGAATTTATGAGATCTAAAAAAAAACAATAAACTTGTCAAAGTGTCAAACAAATCAAACGCATTCAAAACCCCGGTGTAAACAATTGTTAACGCGCGTCTGGCGTATCAAATTGTAACCCTGTTACTTTTGATAAATGTTTACACCAATGTGTTGATGCCTCTGCTTGTGGACGTTTTGTCTCCGAGGGTATCACGAAACCAGTAGTCAGCACTTCGGTGTTGACATGAATATCAATTATATGGTCATTTTTATAAATTTCCTGTTTACACAAATATGATTTTTTCTAAAAACTAAGGATTTTCTTAACCCAGGAATAGATTGCCTTAGCCGTATTTGGCACGTTTATTTTTAATTTTGGGTCTTAAATGCTCTTCAACTTTGTACTTGTTTGGCTATATAACTAATTTGAACTGAGCGTCACGGATGAGTCTTATGTAGATGGAACGCTCGTCTGGCTTATCAAAAAGTATAACCACAAAAATACTGAAATCCGAGGGAAATTCACAACGGTAAGTCTCTAATCAAATGGCAACATCAAATGGTAAAACACATCAAACAAATGGACAACAACTGTCATATTCCTGACTTGGTACAGGCATTGTCAAATGTACAACATGATGGATTGATCCTGGTTTTATAGCGCTTAACATCTTACCTGTATGACAGTCGCATTATATTCCATTAATCTCGATTAGAACAATATCAAAAAAAATATTTAACAAGGAAGCACTAAAAAGCATCTATCAAATTGAACAACCACATGCATTGCTTACTTATTTATGTATTTTAAATCAACCCATAACGGATTGAAATATACATAGTCCTGTGACTGAATGGCAAGGTTCACATCAACTCTAGTGAAGAGTCGTGTGTTTAACGTCAGAATGTGAACGTCACACATGAAGAGATAAAAAAACAATTTTGTCGTTCAAAGCATTTCAAAGTTAAATTAGAACAATAACATAATGACATTATAATAGAACAATCATATAATGGCGGGATTTTTAAAAGTACAGAGCCGCGTCATATATACCAAAAACACAAAAAGTAACACATACGAAACACACCAGCCAAAAAGAAAGATAATACAAAAATACATTGACGCGGTGTATATGTACCGAGTCACGTCAAATGGATATCATCAAAAACATACACAACAGTTAAAGGGATATACATAATAGACAAAGACAAATTATAAGCCTGGTACCTTTGATAACTATTTGACATGGACGGTTTGTAAGGGTCTGTTGATGGATATGGAATAGCTTATGTTCGTTTTAAGTATTGTTGTTAAGGATGATATATTCATGAACCATGCTAAGACGACTGTGTTATAGAGATACCACCACTCCAGATATAGGTATCAAGCTCAACTTAAACGCCTAAGATTTTTTCATTTAAATGTTTCTTAGGACATTGGATCAAAAGAAATATTTATTAAAATAAAGAAAGCCACCCCGACCTTGTTGCAATAAAAGAGATAAACTTGAAATAGAACAACTTAAATTCAATGAAGATAGGGTTGATTATTGTTATTACAGAATAAAGGCAATTGATAGAGATTGAACTCCCTCTTACATGTAACATCCCCCTCTCCCGTTTGTTTATCCAGAGTATAAGCTTCAGAGTATCCTCATTTGGTATCAACTATAGGCTCAAATCAGGAGCCTGTAATTCAGTAGTTGTCGTTTGTGTATGTGTTATATATTTGTTTTTCGTTAATTTTTAAGAAATAAGGCTGTTAGGTTTCTTGTTTGAATTGTTTTACATTGTCATTTCGGGGCCTTTTACAGCTGACTATGGTGGTATGGGCTTTGCTCATTGTTGAAGGCCGTACGGTGACCTATAGTTGTTAATTTCGGTGTCAGTTTGGTCTCTTGTGGAGAGTTGTCTCATTGGCACATACCACATCTTCTTTTTTATAATTTGTAACGAGTGCTCATCAATAATTATATTATTGAACTTCAAATTGCCTAAGAGACCTGATCTGGAGAAGGCAAATAATGCGTCCTTCGTGCTATTCCAAGATAAATATCTTTAATAACTAAAAAAAATAAATTTGAACTCGTCGATTATCGATGAACTTAAAAGGTCCTATATAAGTTAACAATATATATAACATAACTATATGTTTAACTTTATATAAATTTGATCATAGATCTTTATTCAGAAGGCTGACATTGAAAATATGTTTTATTCCTATTAGTTTACTTTATATGCTTTTAAATGATAAAAGCTGGATTTTACATCATTCATCTCCACGCTTCTGCGTACTTATTTGTGTCGATACGTAACAATATACCAACTGTAATGTTTTGTACCGGGAGGATAAATATCAGAGACATTCACATTTGTTTTTTTAATAATATTCTCATTTCTGATATAACTTTATAGATTTTTTTTCTTCATTTTTATAATTTGTAACTCCATCTACTTTGTGCAATTTGCATACTATTTTTTTCTGAAATAATGTGGGTTTGAAACGTAAAAAGTGAATAAGTGTTATAATTAAGTTGTCACTTAGAATTATATATTTCATTCTTAAATCATTTTCGCGTAGTGAAATATTTTCATTTGGATACTTAAATCTATTTTCAGTTTCGAATAATTTTTATTAGGTGTTTACTGTTACAGTACACACATTCATTATTGTTATGAGAAAAACTTTTCATTCATTCAAATTATTAAAATGATACCAAAAAATGGTGAGATATATCGGCTGAGATTAAAATATTAGTTTTTATGAATACTCATATGTATCTCTAGACGATAATAACTAAATGTGAAAATAAAGAGATGTGGTAGGACTGCCAATATTCATCTATACAACGAGGTTCAAATTTAATGGATTTAAACAAGGATAGGCAACCGTGCAAAATTCAAGTAATAGTTATACACCGATGGATAGGTGTGTCTGGATAAGAAACCCCGTCTGCCGTATCCCGAGGAGTATAACTAACATACACCCTCTGCTAAACCCTATATTTGTTAACATTGATTATTGAATAACAAAAGAACGGATAGCATATTAGCTGACAGTATCAAACCATGATTTATAAGATTTTGTTTTACATGAAACCCCACTAGTAACCTTACTTTGTCTATCTTCGTTCAAACTTTGACAAGTGAGTAGATTTTACAAATGTCAAATGTGCTGTTTTGCATATTCCCGTTAAATCCATGTGCGTAATTTAAATATGGATCAGCAGGTCAAGTCGGGTATAAAAGGGGAGGTTTTGCATGCCACAAAACCAGGTTCAACCCGCCATTTTTTTCTTTAAAAATGTCCTGTACCAAGTCAGGAATATGGCCATTGTTATATTATAGTTCGTTTCTGTGTGTGTTACATTTTAACGTTGCGTCGTTTGTTTTCTCTTATTTTTGAGTGTAAATTCACATTGCAATAAGACGTGTCACGGTACTTGTCTATCCCAAATTCATGTATTTAGTTTTGATGTTATATTTATTATCTCGTGGGATTTTGTCTGTTGCTTGGTCCGTTTCTGTGTGTGTTACATTGTAGTGTTGTTTAGTTGTTCTCCTCTTATATTTAATGCGCTCTCCCTCAGTTTTAGTTTGTTACCCCGATTTTGTTTTTTGTCCATGGATTTATGAGTTTGAACAGCGGTATACTACTGTTGCCTTTATTTATAAGTCAGACCACATTTTGAGTCAAGCGTTGGATTTGGTAGAAGAGACTAAAGATAAAGTATATTACAATCAGAAGTACTTGTTTATTTAAGGTAATCATAAATGTATTTTATATATGTTACGGTTTTATCTACCCCCCCCCCCCCCCCCCCTTTATCTCAAGAATAAACCGACATTCATATTTTGACATACTGAGGTAAAGGTGTATCTGGACAAGCTCAACATACAAATTGACATTTTAGGCCGAAATCACTTGTTATTCGAAACAGTAGATCTATCCAATTTACACGTGTTTCAGAAATAGAAACTATGAAGTGAAACAATAGAGCTGGGGTGTAACAATGAGTAAATCCTATACCGTATATTCGGCTATAAAAGATCCCGACATGAAAAAATTAAACAATTCAAATGACGAAATTAATGGCATAATTTTAAACAAAATAGCGGGGTTAACTCGCAGTTACTGACAGCTAGTCCAAAGCCAAAGGCAAATAAAAATCAAAGTGCTCGTAAGCACTGAAGGTAAGGATTACTTTGATTTAGGGAAGTAAGATTAAGCATTGTATTATATAAAGCTTTTGTTGTAACTGATTCATCTAAATTTTGGACAAAGGAAGATAACTCAAATTTAAAAGATTACTTTAACAATGACATCATGTGAAATTTCAGAACAGATATTAGATTCTTGCACCTTCCAAAAGTTATGTAGTTTTCTTGACAAGTAGACCATCTTTTTGTAACTTGAATATCTGAGCATGAATTTCATTGATGAAATTCTGGAAATATTCATTGATATGATGAAAAGAATGTTATGATCAGTGCACTATATTTTGTGTATCTAAAACGTAATGATAAACCTTGGAAGATTTAAATATCAAGTCAACACCATAGTGTTTTGATTACATTTTATGCAATCTTTATCCAAAAAATAATTTACGGTTGGACGGTTTCAATCCTGCGTTTTCCAGATAAAAGAAAATCTGAAAAGGGAAACGTGAAAGATGTTGATTTTTTTTTCTTTGAATAAAATTCTGTTCGAAGTAGGAAAAATCATTGTTATTAAAGGATTAATTCAACAATTATATTAATTTATTAAGATAGAAGTATAATGACAAACTGGTTGTCAGTCACTCAGTGTACTACAATATAATAATATATCATTGAATAGTTGTAAGAATTACAATAAGAAATGGTATAAATGTCTGTTAAATTAAATAGCTTTATATAAAAGCTAATGTGAAGTATGTTTTATGTACGTACCATGTTAGTTCAGTTCCTGGATCTTTACGTTGACAGTTCTGATATTATTGGAAAAAAGTGTATAGTTCTGTTCCAATGAATGAAGTCGATGTATCGTCGAACTAGTATCTAGTGCATAGCTCTTAAAACAGAATCAAGCCGAAATAATTTGTTTTCAGTGTAATTTTGAAATGATTTTGACCAGTTATCAATGATTTTAAACTTTAGATCAGCCACATTCGTTTTATTAAATAACGCTAAAAAATCCTGATTTCGCGAGGTGGAAGTTAAAAGAGAATAAAGTCGTGTGTTTAAACTTTTCATTTGGAATATAAGCGTGTTCACACTGCTTTGTGTCGTGGTAATGGTTTGAATGTTTGAAGCGGCAATGAAGTGTTTAAAGAGATCCAACTCTTGCTTTGTATGAGTATTGATATTATGACAATCAGCAATTTGACTTTTCAGTGCAGCGTTATCATGTTCAAGGACATAGTTTTTTTTTGTTTGAAGACTGTCTAATTTCTTATGCAAAATATCGTAGCTAATCGGGTGCTTTTCGCATTGAATACATTTATGAATTCGGCAACGGCGAGCGAGGTAGCAATAATTTCATTTTCAATTTAACAAGAGACGCGATTGAGTGACACTTTTAAGTTTTAATGCGGCAACAGCAAGTGATTGATTGGCATTGTTCCCGGATTTCAAATCATTTACTTCTTGCTTCAAGGTTTTTAATTCATTTTTAAGTTGAAGGATAATTAGTTTCATTTGTGCGAGTAGCTGCTTCTGTATGCCTAACTCATCAGTTAAAGTAAGGCAATGACAGTCGGTCAAGCAGTCTGATCCAACTGAAGATATTCCTGTTTTATTGAGCAATAAAAATCCATGGCAAATAGACAGAATAATGCTAGACAGAAAACAAAACTGCATAGTTATAACCATTACACATTACCTGCTGTATGTCTTTGCTAAGAATGACGGAATCACAACATATGTTTGTTCTAGTTACAGAAATTCAACTTGGGACGTTAATCTTATCTCACAAATGTACAACCCACACTAATTATTAGTCTATTTTATTGAACGAATCACGTAGTAACATCACGAATTGAAGATTGTCGAAACGCATTTCTTTTAATCTATCTATATTAGGACATAGGAAGTAAAAATATCCAAGGAACAATTTCAAGAATGTATAAATGCATGGGATGCTATATAGCAGAAAGTGACCCATAAATGTTTGCCAAATTTAACCAGCACATCAGGCAAATCATTTTTACTTTACTATATATAAAAATATTAATTTTCGCGAACCATTTAGGTCACGGAAATTCCAAAATATGGCATCAGTAAGGAGAGTTGTGCAAATAATGTAAATACACAGAACCCTGTCCAAACTTTCTTTAGCTAATAGTATTCATCATTTTCTATTTTATATGTACTAACAACATTCTATTTTTCTATAATTTCGATTGAAAAATTCCAAAATCTCAGTTAAAATAGGTCGAATGCCCCAAATAAACATTTTCTGATTGTTTGAAGTACTGTGGCGTCGATGATAAGCATAGTAAGCCTCGATGTAAAGCACACGTTTCACAGGAATAAGGAGAGTTTTACAAATAATGTGAATACACAGATCCTCCATCCTATTTATGTTTTGCTGAAAATGTTGCAGTGTTCATCATTTCTGTTTTGATTCTGCTAATAACATTCCATTTTTTCTATAATTCCTATTTAAAGATGTGGAAACCCGTAATTAAAATAGATGGCCTATTCACAAATAAAGATCTCCTTGCGCTCAAATGTAATTCTTAGTGAAGTATACTGGTTAGTCTTATTAATATTATTTGATCATACATAAAAACTGAAAATTAAGCAAAACATAATTATCAAGCCATGCCACTGGCGCTTAATTGTCTCTGAAAACCCCCCATAGTATGCACATTCAAGCTTATAGCCACGGTATATTTTTGTTCAGAAACAAGTGCATTTTTTTGCAAGGATCTTTCACTAAAAAAATCAATGACCAGAGACTTAGATACAATGTATTGGCTTATGCGTATTTTTTCATTCCTATCTTGTTTTTAAATAAAAAATAATATTTTTACTTTTAGCCAGTTGCTAGTTCTAATTTTATTGTTTCCCAAAAGTGTAGCCAAAACCCTCGTACAGTTAATTTTCGTAAGGGTGTTGAAAATCATTTATAAACTGGAATATTTGATAAATATTCTAAATTTCCGAGGAATCAAAACGTATAACTATGTCATTAATTTAGATGCAAAGAAAAGAAAAACCTTGATTTCCACTTTTTTGAAAATCGGTAACTCACATAAGAAATAAATCCCAGGACAGTACCTCTCAATAAACATACAACAAAAGATGTCATTTACATGTTGTCAACAACTCTGAACCGTTTCGGTAGTCTCGAGGATGCGTGATTGCCTTGACTGCGTTAGTTTAAGGGTTTGGTCGATTGACGAATAAAACCAAAAATATTAAAATTGTTATTTAATAATCCTATAATGACGTAGCATTTAGAACAGATAGCAACGACTGGCTGGCACGGGGTAAGTATAATGTGTGCATTTATCTTCGTGATAATACCTTGTAAACTGGCAAGTTACAATTCGCCCAAGCTTGGCGGTTACGTACAAAGCAGTGTTCATATTCATCTACCTTTCATTTTCTCGTACTTATATACATTAAATATTTGACACTCAATGTAAACACCAATTAGTCATTAACAACAACTGTGATGTTGCAATGCAATTGAGTGAGAATGTATAGAAATAGAAATGATTGTTTGTATTTTCAATGTAAAAATAATAAAATATCGAATATCAAGCATTATGTAACTAATGTTATCAAGATGCTTGATTACTTGATTGACAACATATTTGTTACGTTAGGAAGACGTGTTTTTCCACAACCAATCATGAAAACAAACTGTGCCCCTCTTCTTACCGACTTGTTACTTTATTCATATGAGGCTGACTTCATACATGAACTTCTTAGGAAGAAAAGAAGTAATCTGTATCTTTTAACTTTACTTTCCGCTATAAAAATTATTTTCTCTAACTAAATAATTCATAATTTGATGATTATGTTGAACGAATCTATCCCATCGAACTTGAGAAAAAGGATACAACAGATACAGTCAAGTGTGCTTCAAATATTACATATAAAAATTGACAATGAAGGTCTGTTGAAAACAAAACGTTACGACAAAAGGGATGATTTCAGTTTCCCAATTGTAAACTTTCATTTCTATGTAGCAAAATTTCAGCCGAGCCTTCTTACGCAGTAAATATCTCTCAGTTGATACGATATTCGAGGTCTTTTATCTTCTATCATGGTTTCTTTGATAGAGGGTTGCTGCTTACTAGGAAGCTATCAAATCAGCAGATCATGGTAGTGAAGTAGAAGTCATCACTTTATAAGTTTTACGGACGCCATCACGATTTGGTTGACCATTATAGAATATCCGTTTTCCAGATGATGACACTATGTTCCTAATGTCGTAACTACAATCCTGTTCCCTTTTCCCAAATGTGACCTTCCGAGTTAGAATTAATATCGGGTTTGAAATAACATGGACACCACGAGGGGTGGAGAAGGATCTGCTTACCCTTCCGGAGTACCAGAAATCAGATTTTTTGGTGGGGTTCGTGTTGCTTAGTCTATAGTTGTATATGTTGTGTTTTGTGTACTATTGTTTGTCTATAGGCCTTTGTCTTTTTTTAACCACGACGCTGTCTGTTTATTTTCGACATATCTTTTTTAATGTTCCACTGGTATCTTTCGCCTCTCTTTTTAACTCTTGTATAAACAACTTGTGAATTGAGCAACGAGCTACGTTTATAAACATAAATAATCTTTTCGTTAAATTTTAACCAAGAGTTACGCGTAAATATCATAACCCCTGGTGAAAATTAAATTCTGGGATATAATCTATTGTAAAATTTAACTTTTTGTTACACCCTTCGTTTAATGCTTCTGATTAAATCTCGTTTTGCAGAAAAGTACGATTTCCGGTTTATGACTAGACTTGAAAGGTCAATAAGCGTTTGATGCAACATTTCGTTCGTTTTCTACGACCATTAGTATCCATTTATTATGATTTTCAATCGATGATACGTTCGTAGTGGCTTTCTAAACATTTTCAGATCAACCTTTTCGATAACCCTGTCATCTTCTATGTCAATTAACAAATGCAACAAATTTAAAGTATTTTAATAACACAATGACATCGAATATAATTCTACGATCAAAGATTATTTTCAAAAGGTGCTCTCGGTCACGCCGGCGTTGTTGTTTTACTATTCAAAGAGTCTATACAATAAAAATTAGTATTGTTTTTATTTAATAAATCATACATTTTTACCAAACAATGAATTCTACGACAGGAGTTAAAATTCTTTATTTCATCTTCTTTTAACCCTTTAATGTACGTAACCAATTGTTAAATTTTCTGTAAATGTGAATTTTTATCACAAAAAGTAATTCTTCTTCAAACATTTCTCCGGTCCTGGAATGAACTGTTCGGTCAAAAAGTGTTTTATTAAAACAATACGTTTTTCATCTCTCTCTCTCTCTCTCTCTCTCTCTCTCTCTCTCTCTCTCTCTCTCTCTCTCTCTCTCTCTCTCTCTCTCTCTCTCTCTCTCTCTCTCTCTCTCTCTCTCTCTCTCTCTCTCTCTCTCTCTCTCTCTCTCTCTCTTAAAGCTTAAAGCTACAGCAACTTTGGGCAACTACACCTGTTAGATTTTTCCCAAAATGAAACTTCTTTTTGGCATCTGGCGTTGTCGTGACGATACGATTTGTTTTCTGTGTGTACGTTACAGTTTGATTTTCTTCTAGAACTTGATGACCCTTGAAGAATTCCAAGTATAACAAAAATCCCAGACAAAACTACAGAGTATAACATTAGAAGTTCTGTGTTCGAGATTCCAGTACCTAGTTCATAATGAGATATTTTGAAATCAATTAACTGATTGCAAGTGGTATACTAGAACTTCTCTAAATAACCTAAATATTGACCTACTGATATTAAGGGTATGCAAAGCAGCTGAATTTTAAAAAAAATATGTTTTAATTGAAGCAGTTTGTATAAAAGTATTTATCTTCCTTATGTCATACGAACATGAAATATTGTTTCTATTTTTAATGCACTATATCTGTTTTTTAACAATATATCCCCAATTTACTTCCCTATTCTATCAAGAAATTTAAGAGTTATACATCATAGAAAGGTCTGACTCATTGTTATCCTTTGTTATACATTTACAATATAACGAATACATTTTTTTGAAGTCTTATGTATTCTTAATTTTATCTTTCTACTGTTTTCTTCATCTTTATGTACAGTTGTCATACTTTCTTCTACAGAGAAACCTTCCGGTTAGTCTAGTTTGGATATAAAGATAAATAACAGATATTTGACAATAAGATTTTTTCCATTAAACACATCATTTATTAAAAAAAATACTGATTTTTGTTCAGTTGTTGTCTTGGGTGCTCTCCTTTCTTTCTGTTTTTCTTTTTGTTTATTGACATAAGTAAGATCGTTACTTTTTGTTCAATTTGATCTCATTTTGACATGTTGTGCCCCTTTATAGCTGACTATTTGATATGCGTTTTCTTTTTGCTGAAGACCGTATGATTGCCTATTATTACTCAAAACCAAGTTATTTTGAACTACATGTATGTGTGATTATTTTTTTTATGGGCAATCATACTAAATATCTATGTTTTTGAAAGCTTGACAGGTTAATAGCTGTTTCGCATGTTTCGTTGGAAATCATACGACATCTTTTGTCTTTTTATAGGACAGCGATATATTTTTTTGATTTTTCTCTCAATATCTCAGTTCGTTTTGATACAATGTGGTTCTCCATAATTTAAACAGAACTGTTTGTAAATAAGGATAACTATCTATCAGTTGAATACAGTTAAGCTACAAGTAAGGCAGGTAGTTTTGTCTTGGAATTAGTTTTCACAAAGTTAAAGACGCAATTATTTGTGCAATTAACGGAAATGTAATACATGGACTAAATAAATACGGCAAGTGTATCCTTGTGTATCGAAAATAAATCGTTCATCTCTAAAAGACTTTGCATTTTCATACAATGTAACTAATGCCTATCATGTAATGATTTTATAATTATACAAACACTCATCACGGGACTAAGGACCGAAGGGTTGAATTAAAAGCACAAGTCCAATAAAAACAGACCTAAAAATAAAACAGAAGAAAGGAAAAACAAAAATAACAAACATTATATAGACAACTAAAACTGAGCTAGACAAACCTAACCAAAACTTGAGTAAAAATCGTGCAATCCAAAAGAGTAAGTAGCTCATGATTCCTTTGTGGTCCCCTTCGTGTTGACCAAGCAAGTGTGGATGCTTTAATAAATCGCTTTGTTAAGATACACTCACCAAAAAGAGTACTCAATTACGACCTGTAGATGATATTCCTGATCATGTGACGTAGATATTCATTGACCAAGACCTTGAATATCGTATCATCTAGAAGACACATAGATACATATTCATGTATATGTTAAATATTCAAATTTTTCATCAACTGTTAGATAAGTGCATAGTATGTAAACCTTTCAGATGTAAACTATTCACATAGCACCATTTTTTTAAAAATCGAAAAATTACTTAAAAGTGACATACACCAACTTTTAGAAGCAAAAGCTGCACGTAATACTTTTCATATTATTTTTTTCAATATATGATTAATTTAAAACAGCTCAATTAACATAGATAATATCAAATATGTCTTGACGAAAAAAAAGAGAAAATATGAGGAATATGTTAGGTCATATTCTAAGAAACAAAGAACGGGGTTGGGGGGATACCATTGGAACATGTTTGGTGTTATCTGGTAAAAAAGATTTTCATAGAGGGTCAAATTACTCGTGATGACGTTCGTAAAAGATTCGAAAGGAGGATTTCTAAAAATGAACGATACAATACATAAAACAACAAGGTATCATCGGACCCTTTATTTTTTCTTCATATCAATTTAAAACAGTCTTTTAAAAACCTTGTTATTTTGAAACAAAGCATCTATGAAGATTCGGGGTTGTTGTCTAATGTCCAGAGTCAAATATTGGATAAGAACATGCGTTCATATGTTATATGAATACTTACCCTTCTTCATAGTATACCGCCATCTTGGATTGTGCAATCACAGTACAAAATCGGTCTATTTATTTGCCCAAATCAACAGATTTGGAAACAGATGCAATTTAATGGTTAGACTGTTTATTTATAGAAAGAAAACTTGTTAATTTATTGTATTTTTCAAAATATTTTAACAAATATCAAACTTTTTGGTTTTTAAAATCATTTTTTTCAAATGAGCTATTTAAGGGCAGATAAATCTTTTAGTACAAAATTTATACTGGGCTAATGGGGATTTTTTTAAATTTTACTTGTGGCAAGAAAACAAGTTCGGTGACACCATCTTTACTTTTTTATTTTCTTAAAACATATTATGAAACCTATATTCTCACAATTTATTTTAAACTTATATTTCATAGAATTTTTTATGCACTCTTATGTGTTTTTTCATGAACAAACTAACCAAATTTAGGCAGTTTTGAACGACTCATAGCTTGAAAAATAGCACGGTGACCCATACTTTTTATTATATTTTTGAAAAAAACATAGTAAAATCTTTATTATGGCAAATTATAAGAAAATTCTGTCTCAAAAACATTTACTTATGATCTACTTTAGCAAACAAATTATTTTAGATAGCCCTTCAATCTGTTAGGCGGCACGGTAGTATTTCTTGGCCCATAAGGTAAAATGTTAGCTTTTTTAGAGTGTTCACCACTTTCTTACTAGGAACAAAATTATATATATACACAGTTAACGCAAGTACTTTCATGCTGTATTTTTGTCCAATCGTACTGTTCAGATACAGTTACATTGACTTAAGAAGGGTACACAAAATGGCAACCTAGATTCTGGAATGCAAATACTGCCGTGCTACCTTTAAGAATATGCTATTGTATTCTTCAAACACTTAAAAAGACAGGATATCACACATTGATTTAAGGTAGATCATTGGTATATATTTCCTCAGATAGATTTTTTTATACTTCGCCAAACATGCCAAAATAAAGATTTTTTCTTTGGTTTTTCCAAAAATAATATAAAAAGTATAGATCACCGTGCTATTTTTCAAGCTTAAGGTCGTACAAAATTGACAAAATTTGCTAAGATTGTTCATGAAAAAATATTTTTTTGTGCATAAAAAGAAATCTATGAGATAGAATTTTGAATTAACATAAGATAGGTTTTATAGTATGCTTTAAGAATAAGAAAAGAAAAAATGTTTTCACCAAACTTGTTTTTTTTGCTACAAGTAAAAATGTACATATTCCCTATCAGTTCTGTATAAAAATTTTTACTAAAAGAGTTATCTCCCCTTAAATGGCCAAATTGAAAAAAAATGATTCTAAAACACAAATACCAGGTGGGTTTTTTTTAAACACTTTTAACAATGCAAAAAAAACCAAGTTTTCTTTCTATGAATAAACAGTTTGACCTATAAATTGTCAATCTGTCTCCAAAGGAGTAGGTCCGGTAAGACCCCTTTTTGGCCCCAAAAAATAGCAGTTTTACAAAATTGTTAAAATGTAAACTTTTAGTTATTTATTGTACAGTCGAATGCTTCTGCTACAAAAATATGGGCTGTTTTTGACAATACAATGCACATATATCGGATACTAGCACCATTAAGTCATGCTTAATTACTGAAATCTTCACAATTCTAGCATTTTAGTTAAATTTAGACGGTTTTCGTGTGAAACGAAAGTGGCCGCATTCGTGTTCATCCTTAATATTAAAATATAAGTTGTATTTTATGATAATACATAACATATATAAAGATTGAGGATGAACACGGATGCGGCCACTTTCATTTTTGACAAAAGCCATCTGAAAAGTGACATTTTTCGGCATATTTGGTAGATTTTTCATATTTGAGCTTGAATCGGGTCGTTTTTAATGACTAAATCAGTTAAAAAATTTCAGATAAACTAATTGATTCAAATGAAATAGACACTTAAGTGTTTAAAAAGTGGTCAAAATCTATCGTCAGATGAACCTGAAATTTGAGGCCAAAATCGGTCCTTACCGGACATACTCCTTTGCAGATTAGGGCAAAAATCTAAACCGATTGTTTCTTGTGATTGTACAATTCAAGATGGCGGTATACCATTAAAATAACTTAATCAGAAAAAAATCATTACCAACAAAAAAACGTGTTTCTTTTTACTTTTAAATAAATTATCCAAAAACATTTTAGCATGTTCTCATTTAATTTTAAGGAAGTTTTTATCATCATAAGGTAATTTGCAACGCGTAATAAATATCGATTCGACTCTTAAATATGTTTAACATTGTTAATAACATTTCTCCACGAAATGTGTTATGGAAAGGTCCGAAATATCGTGAGCCTAAATCCATCAATTGGAAATACAACTTTGAAATTTTGATGGATTCAGTCGAGGATTATGACAGGAAATGGGCTAAGCGCGAGAAAGAAGAGATAGACACTCTTTCCGAATGGATTAGGGCAGTAAGGTCGTTGATACAAATCAAAATTAAGAAACTGAATGGGTCTATCAATGCCCATGATACGCCAAAGACCCAAATGTTTCAAAACACTTATCCTACCTCCATGACAACTATGTTGTTGTCCCGCAGATAAAGCCCCGAACAACATCGTAAAACTCATTACATTAACTGCTTGATAAACGAATTAGGTATTGACAATTCTCTTGGAAACTCAACATATACCCTCACGACACTTACCAAAGAGGAAATCCTGGATAATAATAGGTCTGTTCTATGTTCCTTTGGATTACCGAAACTCCATAAGTGTCATTACAAACAACGATATATAGCTTGGTCTTCCAAGTGCTCCACGAAACCGCTTTCTAATTTATTAACATCTATTTTATCAGCAATCAAAGGCGGGCTTCAAAGTTATTGTAAAACTGCCTATTCTAAAGGTGGCGTGAATCAGATGTGGATACTTAAAAATTCCAAAGATCTTTTAGAGTACATACAATCTAACTCTCTTTCATCTTGTAATAGTATTAAAACATTTGATTTTTCTACTCTTTACACAAGTATTCCACATTCTAAACTAAAAGACAAATTGAAAGAGTTGAAATTGCTTTGCTTCATAAAAAATAATGGCCAACGTAGATGCAAGTATCTTGCCTTAGGGAGGGATAAATCCTACTTTGTAAAGGATCACTCTGATTCAAACAAAAAATTCTCTGAAACTGATATTATCCAGATGCTTGATTTCTTGATTGACAACATATTTGTTACGTTCGCGAACGTGTTTTTCAACAGACTGTCGGCATTCCAATGGGAACAAATTGAGCCCCTTCTTGCCGACTTGTTTCTTTATTATTATGAGGCTGACTTTATGAAGGAACTTCATAGGAAGAAAGATAAGAAGTTAGCGATATCCTTTAACTCTACTTTCCGCTATATAGATGATATTCTTTCATTAGATGATTCAAAATTTGGTGACTTATTGAACGCATCTATCCCATCGAACTAGACATAAAGGATACTACAGATACAGTTAAGTCGGCCTCATATCTTGACTTACATCTAGAAATTGACAATGGATCGGTTGAAAACAATATTTTACGACAAAAGAGATGATTTCAGATTTTCAATTGTGAATTTTCCATTTCTATGTAGCAACATTCCAGCAGCACCTGCATACGGGGTATATATCTCCCAATTGATACGATATTCCCGTGCTGGCATTTCCTATCATGATTTTTTTGATAGAGGGTTGCTGCTCACAAGGAAGCTATTAAACCAAGAGTTCTAAATGGTGAAGTTGAAATCATTCCTTCGTAAATTTTACGGACGCCATCACGAGTTGGTTGACCGTTATGGAATAACCGATTCACAAATGATATCGGATATGTTCCTTACGTCGTAACTACAATCCCCTTCCCTTTCATGAATGTGACCTACCGAATTAGACTATTTACCGGATTTGTTATCACATAAGCAACACGACTGGTGCCACATGTGGAGCAGGATTTGCTTACCCTTCCGGAGCACCTGAGATTACCCCTAGTTTTCAGTGGGGTTTATGTTGTTTATTCTTAAGTTTTCTATGTTGTGTCATGTGTACTATTGTTTGTCTGTTTGTCTTTTTCATTTTTAGCCATGGCGTTGTCAGTATATTTTCGTTTTATGAGTTTGACTGTCCCTTTGGTATTGTTCGTCCCTCTTGGATATACACACTATTTGTTTATTTTGTCAATATTCGAAAAGCATGTTTTAGACCTCGTCAAATTATATGTCATATATGTTTAAACGAATGTTATAAAACAATTTCAGTGCATACGGTACTTGTGAAATAAGATCAGTCAGGTAAATATTTTGAAAGACAGTATGGATGAATGAAAAAGATATATACAAAATAATTAACAAACAAGAAAAATAGCGAATGACTCACACAAAACATTTACATAAAACTTAAAATTGAGCAACACGAATTCACACAAATAACGTGGGGGAGGTGGGGGGGGGGGGAGAAACTCTGGTTAACATAACGCTTAAATGTATGCTTCTACTCCAAAGTCTTGTTATACATTGCATATTAACATTATTTTTAATTCACAATCGCAAAAAAACGAGGGGAACAAATGAAACATTATCTGTGGAAAATTGTCATACATTTAACTAATAAACAGTAAATTCAATCCTGGTGGCGTTCGTAAGACTATAAGTAGAATGATTTTCACTATGCTGTTTGGAATAATCGATTCAAAAGCTTTCTTGTTAGCCACATTTTGTTTAGAAAAATCACCAGAGAATACGAAAGGACTTGAATGTTACTATGGAAAAATTATTTGTTTGCAATAATAGAATTGAGATCATTTATTTTGTCTTAACGCTTAATTCTCGATGTCTGTGTTTCATTGTCGATTGGTAAATGCCAACAAAGATATGAAGAAACTCAAATGTATCTAGATTATGAATTTTTGTTTCAAGTTCAATACATTTGTGATCAATGCAGTTATCAATAATTGAGTTACACAGCTAAGGACACCATTATAATATCACACTTGAAATGAAAGATTAATGCCAACCGTTCTATTTTGCACATCCCAAGTAGCTCATGTATGAAGTCTTCTTCATAATAAGAAAGAAAAAAATCGGCATACTGAGAAGTTCAATTGGAAAAAAATGTGCTAAGGGTTAAACGATATCAAGTTCTACAATAACTGTGAAGACCTATCTTCATTTCTGAATAAAAAAGATATGCATAATATCGGTAAAAGTTAATTTAGCATTAAGCATGGTTGTTTTACTATAAATTGATTTTTTTTTGTAATGTAATCCTCATAAACAACTCATAATCATTTACATTTGTTATCTTTTACACTATTTTCAATCGTACTGTTTTGATTTTTAATTCAATTATGAGCAACCATTTCATCTCGTAGATTTACTAAAATGTGAAATGTTTGAAACGTAAACTTGTATTTCATTTGATTTAATTTAGGAAGAGGGTTTAAATCAATATTCCAGCGTCCAAAATGACAGAATTTATTTCAAAACATTTGTCCCTTAGTTTCAATATATACTTTTCACAATAAAATAAACGAATTCCTAGTTGTACATTTAAAGGTTGTAGGTATTATATTAACAGATGAGCCTAATATCCGTCATTGTTATGATTTTACTATATACAAAAAGGAGAACTATTATGATTTCTAATAATAAAACCAAAGACATGTTTGTCAAAGATGAGAACACCGTATAAACTTCAACTATAATAACATACCGTTAGATGCTATGAATGGTTTCAGGATTTGCAAATTGGAAAAAAAACTCAGAGGTGAAAATCAAAGACATGATTTATACAAAATATGAAAGACAGCAAATGACAACAATGGATTTGCAGGTGCATATTTAAACAACACAGAATATAATAATGTGTAACAATCAGATAAAAAAAACTATTATTACTAATTTAAAGTAGACATAGAAAGTTCAAATCTGACAGAATTGTCGAAACATGTGTTTTGGTCATATCTTGTTAAATCTTGACCTTATCCCTTTTGTTCAAATACATTTCTAATAAGGAAACAAATATTTGAATAATGTGTATGTGAAAGCTTTAGATGTTTCAAGATATGCTATCCTATTTATTTTGAATTCAATAATATATAAACCGATTATTATTCCTGAATAATCTGCTGATATAGAAGGAAATACATGATATTGATAGTATAGTGTTTACTGTATCCAGATGTTGTATTGTAGCCGCGAGGTGAGTTGGTCCATAATCATTTAAAAGTAACAGCTTTTTCGTGATTTGTAATTGACTATGGGCGAATCCATACATAGCTAGAACCCTTCATGAGTAAACTATAAATTAATATGTTAGTTTTTGATAATCTCGGGAAAATTTTACTAACGTAAAGAGATCAGGTTTAAACCAATCAAAACTTTTATATACATGTATATTCTTTATGCATCATATTCTATTCATTAAAAAAAAAAACCAACAGTACGTATTTCATTTTATTTGTAAAGAGGTTGTAGTTGTATACATGAATTAAAAAGATTTAATTGAGACAGTTATATTTGTCAGGTGATATATGAGTTGAGTGATCCATAAAAAAAAATACTAAATAAACGCACATACAATTTATAAAAATCTACAAACCAAACAATAGTTTCTAATAGTCAACCAGAAATTCCAAATTATTCATTACTGTTCAGTGTCTTTGTATCCTATCCAACATTTAAATTTATCCGAAATTTTGTTCATTTCTGCCCCCGCCCTATGCGTCATATTTTTCATTCCTCCCCCATCCCAACTGGTTAATTCTTGCATTGCGTCTGCATATTGGGGCTCTACTTTTCCCCTACGAATAGTATAAGCACGGCTGTGTTCCTTTATAATATTTGTTATTAGAGTTTCTTCATTCCTCTGTCCTGCCTGCAAAAGATTAAAACGGAGTTATTAATAGATTACTGTTAAAATAAATATCCTTGCTTAGCAGGATAAACTGATGTTTTAGTGTTTAAGTAAATGATGTAGATATAAGAGGATGTGATATGAGTGTCATTGAGATAACTATTCATCTAAGTCACAATTTTTAAAAGAAAACATAAAGTACGGTCTTAAACTAATAGCCGTTACTCACACTGCACAACAAGCTATAAAGGGCCACATAAATGAATATTGTTAATCCATTCAAACAGGGAAACCACCACTGTCATCTTTATGAAAATCGAAAAGCAAGAAACACATATCAACAATATCAACAAACGACAACTACTGAACATCACGTTCCTAAATAAGGACAGGTGCAAACAATTGCAGCGACCTTAAACGGGATGTGTTCACCTTTGAAACTTGTGTAGTTACTTTTCTATATTCGACACTTCTTCAACCTGTCGCACATATCACTTCACATATAGATGATGTTTTCTCACTAAATACTACAAAACTTGCTGACTATGTTGAACGAATCTATCCAATCGAACTAGAGATAAAGGATACAACAGATACAGTTAAGTCTGCCTCATATCTTGACTTACATCTCGAAATTGACAATAAGGGTCACTTGAAAACAAAACGTTACGACAAAAGATATCATTTCAGCTTCCCAATTGTGAATTTTCCATTTCTATGTAGCAAGATTTCAGTAGCACCTGCATACAGAGTATATATCTCCCAATTGATATGATACTCCCGGGCGGCTTTTATTGACTATCATGATTTTCTTGATACAGTGTTGCTGCTCGCAAGGAAGCTATTAAACCAAGACTTCCAAATAGTGAGGTTGAAATCCTCCCTTCGTAATATTGAGTTCAGGGAAGTATTCCTATTCCTTCTGACTATATATCTCATTTTATATACACCAACTTATCGATTTTAGTAAGTATTAAACAACCCAGCATAGTATTTAAACGAAAAACAACAAATAAACAAACATGTAAATATTGTGTGTTTCATTGATTTTGTTTTCTTTTGTCTGTTTATTATTGTAGTCGTGCTTCCCATGTATTTAAATAAACACAAACACGTTGATAGGTCTTAGGTTCTTTATTTCATCAGAATTGATGTTAATATTCTAACAAAAATGACCCTGAAATAATAACAATATAATTCTTATACAATTCAATCAGTAGTAATTATCAATTACTATAAAATCAATATATCTATATGCATAGAAGAAAACTGTAGATTTCCTTTGCCCTTAAAATAATAGTTTTACAAGCTACACAAAACGATATTACACCATTCCGAATTCTGTATTAAATAAGTACATTCTATATTTCTCTGTATTTAGTGCATTGTGAAATATGCAACGACAGACTAAGTTCACAGCTAATACATAGCTACACTTGTAGTATCATACCAAAAATTGTTAGTTTAACATAATAATAACACGCAATTGTAAGTGCAAACAAGACATTCCGTTTTGCAACAGTTACACAAAGCAAACAATACATTTAAGCAAAGCAACATAAAAGTAACATGAACAATACAAACTGTATACATATAAACATACCTCACATGTAGTGCAAAGGTCTTTGAATCAGTTTACATTCTGTTTCAATAATATAACCTGAAGACAAAATATTAAAATCATAGAAACCTTATTTATACTGCTAGATTAGAATAATCAGAGTTATATATCCTTACATCTGGTTAATCAAATATTTACTTGTATTAACTTTACAGAAGTATAAAATCATTTAACACTCACTCATACAATCTGTTAAAATAGATTATATATTAATGTTACTAGAAATTAAAGTATAAATCATACTTTTACCAGTTTTATGTAGAATTTATATAGTTTATTAAATCTTACAAATAAAACTATATTATCAAGTTTATCTTTATTACTTTATGAGTTATGAATAGTTTACACATAACTTTACTATTTAATCAATCGCACACACTTTTCATAATACGGTCACCTATTCATACAATTATACACTTGTATATCACTCACTCTTGAACATTAAAACTTGAATGTTATTGTAATGAATATATTAGTAATAAACTGACCTTATAAAAGAATATGAAAGTCCTAGACTATTTCAATATCAAATTAAAGATATAACAACTTCCAATAGAGCTGAAGAAAATGGCTACCACTTCATATAAATATTTTAGCCAAGTGACCAGAACAAAGAATAGTTAAACAAAAGATTCCCGCCTAAATCATACTGACCAATAGAAAAGATATAAACAATAAGAAATGTTCTACCTGAGTAAACTAGCATATTACAAATTATAATAACTGTAAATAGAATATATATCCAGTATATATTCTAATAACATAAAATCTTAAATAACATAAAACATAAAAATATAGCTCTACCACACATTCCCCCAAGCTATAAAATGACGTCCCGTCATTCCTCAAACTAATGGTGGTTCACTATATCTAGAATGGCTAAGGCTGCTTCTCGTTGTAATCCTGAGAATAATGGTGTTCTCGCCAAAGATGTAATGTATTCAGCCTTCTCTTGCCACTCAGCTGTTGGCTTCGAATGTTCCTCGGTGATAGTGTGACCAACAGAGGTAGTCCCAATAGCTGAGATGTCGTACAGACCGGAAGAAATCCATGCTGGTGGTTTACGGTCTCTCCCTGATCGTCTGACTGGTACCGGTGACATCTCTAGTTCCTGAGGTTGTTCTTCCTGTTCTACAAGTGTATCCTCCTGTGGAATAACTTCCCCAACAATATCTGAAGCGCTTCCTGAAGCTGTCTCCATTTCTGGCCCTTGGTTCCCCTCAGGCTGGGCGTCCCCTAATGGAATGAAGGCATCCTGTGCTGGTTCTGTTACATCTACAGCTGGTTCATGAGTGAATGTAGGTTCACTGTCAACTGTCCTCTCCAGCACATAGTCTACATCAAAATAATCCACTGATTCATCAGATGACTCATCACTGGATTCACTTGAAGTAGTCCGGTGTTCAGCTATTGTCCTCTGTAATCTTGTCCTTGGTCTTGGAACTGGTTTTGGTATAACAGTTGGTGTTTCTTCTCTGATATACCCGACAGGTAGCAATAAATTCCTGTGGAGATTCCTTGTTCGTCCTTCTCCGTTCTCTTTGACAACTGTGAAAACAGGAATATCTAAATTCGGCTGGTCAATGACTTCATATGGAGTATCTTCCCATGTATCCGCTAGTTTGTTCTTGCCGTCAAAAGCCACAATCTTTACAAGTACACGATCTCCCTTCTGTACTGCTGCTCCTCTTCCACGTAGATCGTAACCCTCCTTCTGATTGGCTTGTGCAATCTTTGATGCTTCAGCTGCCAGTTGGTATGCATGTGATAATCTGTCTCGTAGATCCTTTACATACTGAATTGTTGGTAACTTGGTATCTTTATGTAAGCCAAACGCTAAGTCGATGGGTAGTCTTGGGTTTCTTCCAAACATTAGAAAGTAGGGTGCTACTCCAGTGGACTCATGACGGGTACAGTTGTACGCATGTACCATGGGTGAAACGTAGAGCTTCCAGTTGGCTTTCTGATGAGATTCCAAGGTTCCAAGCATACCAAGAAGAGTACGGTTAAATCTCTCGCACATCCCGTTCCCCATGGGATGATAGGGTGTAGTCCTTGACTTCTTCATTCCAGTTAGATTGCATAGCTCCTTGATCACTTTACTTTCGAAATTAGCTCCCTGATCAGAATGGATCCTCTGTGGTATTCCGTAATGTAGAATAAAGTTATCAAAGAGTGCCTGTGCTGTGGTCTTTGCTGTTTGATTTCTGATTGTTATTGCTTGAGCATATCTGGTGAAATGGTCGGTAATAACCAGTATGTTCTGGTGACCTCCTTTTGACTGCTCCAGTGTGAGAAAATCCAAACAGACAAGTTGAAGTGGAAACTGAGTTTCAATGCTGACCAAAGGTGCTCTCTGACGGGCTGGTGTTTTTCTCTTTATGCATCTGCCACACTGTTGTATCCAATCCTCCACATCTTTGTCCATCCCAGGCCAGTAAAATCTGTCACGAATCAGTGACAGAGTCCTATCCTTTCCGGGATGTCCCATGTCGTTGTGAAGTGCCTCTAATACAACGCTGATGTTTGCTGATGGCAGAACTAACTGTGACTTCCTGTCTTCTCCAATAGTAACTCTGTAAAGTACACCATCTTTCATCTTGAGGTATTGGAACTGTCGCAGTAGTGGTGTTGGTCCAATATCTGCAGTTATCGGTTTCTTTCCTTCGATGACATACTTTATAAGAGACTTGATGGTAGTATCCATGGCTTGTGCAGCTGCCCAATCAACTGTTTCAGTATCCGGTATATCTTCTTCCTGTGATGGTATTACAGTTGGGTTAACAGCAAGACTGTCAATGTATGCTCCTGGAAGAAAAGAGTTACAGATGGTCTTTACAGATTTTATGGAGATAGTCTCTCTGTTGGTGGAATCCTTGTCAGTTGGTTGTGGTAGACGACTAAATCCATCTGCATCACCATTCTTTTTTCCTGGACGATAAACTATGTTGAAGTTGAATGCGGCTAAAGCGGCCAACCACCTGTGTCCAGTGGCATCAAGCTTTGCTGTTGTAAGCACATAGGTCATGGGGTTGTTATCTGTAAGTACCGTGAAGTTGCTTCCATAGAGATAATCTTTGAATTTGTCGCTAACTGCCCACTTTAGTGCTAGAAACTCCAGTTTATGCGGTGGTTATCTCTTTTCCGACTTTGTAAGACCTCTACTGGCATAGCTGATTACCCTCTTAATTCCCTGTTGTTCCTGGTATAAAACTGCTCCTAGTGCTGTACCGGAGGCGTCTGTGTGCAGTTCATAAGGTAATTCACTGTTGGCGTATCCTAGTATAGGTGCTGATATGAGCAACTCCTTCAACGTCTTAAATGCCGACTCCTGTTCTTCTCCCCATTGCCATGGTTTCTGTTGGTGTTTCTTTGATGATTTCTTTACATTTGGATTTGGCATCAAATCGGTAAGTGGTTTGCTGATTTGGCTAAACTGTTTGATGAATCGTCGATAATAGCCAACAAATCCTAGAAATCTCCTGACATCTTCCGGGTTAGTAGGTTTAGGCCAACTCACTACCTTCTCTGTCTTTGCTGGATCGATCTCAACACCATCTGCTGATACAACATGTCCGACGTACTTGACTTTTCTCTTGAAAAAGGAACATTTATCGGGTGCTAACTTCATGTTGTGCTGACGTATCCTTTCGAAAACAAGGCGAAGATTTTCTAGCTGTTCTTCGAAGGTCTTTCCAAAGATGATGACATCATCGATGAAGATACAGCAGATCTTGAGATGTAAGTCAGATAAGCATTCTTCCATCATCCTCTGGTACATGGCAGGTGAATAGGTCAATCCAAATGGCATCCGGTTGTATTCGAAGAATCCCAGTGGACCTACCGTAAATGCAGTCCTTTCTTTGTGCTCTTCCAGAATCTCCACCTGATGGTATCGACTTTTCATATCTACGCAGGTAAAAAATGTACTTCCAGCTAGCGAATCGAGCAGATCTTCTATTCTTGGTAAAGCGTAGCTGTCCTTTATTGTCAGGTTGTTTAATTGACGATAATCTACACACAGTCTCAGTTTCCCATTCTTCTTACGTACAAGTACCACGTTAGATGCATATGGACTGTGTGATGGTCTGATGGTACCATTTGACAATAGTTGTCGAAGATGTGACTTAACTTCATCGTACATGGCTGGTGGAGTTCTTCTATATCGTTGTTTGAATGGTCTGGTATCAATCAAATCAATATGGTGTTTCACTTCTGTGTTTCCAATATCTTCATCATTCTTGGCAAATATATCTTCAAATGATTTGATGAATTCTATCCCTCTTTCTAGTTGATCTTCGGTTAAGTCACTTTCTGTAATTTCCACTTGTTCAAGTATTGATGATGTTGATGAAGTATCTGTTGGTTGTTGTTCAATGTTGACTGGTTGTATTGCACATACGACAGCTTTTGGTTGGATGGTAATAGTCCTTGTGGTAACATTTGCAATCTGAACGTATATCTTTCCGTTGTTCCTGTATCTGTAATCCAAAAGTATAGGTTCTATATCTAAATCTTTCCAATTCGGTTGAAGTTCAGATGAATGTAACATTGCTGCAGTTGTACTGTATGGTATCTCTTTATCAGTGTATCCTTCTATCTTTATGGTTGAATTTGGTTTGATGGTAACAGGTTTGTTTACAGCATTTCTGACTATAGCTAATGCGTTGTTATTGCGGCTAAGTTCCTTTTCTCTAAGTGTGATGGATCGAAAAGTCAAGTACCATGGTGTTGTTAAGTTGCATGTTAAGAAGCAATGGTATCTGAGTGTTATAGTTGCTATCCGGTATCACTAACAGCAAGCATGGATAAGTGTTGGTCTATTGTGGGAGAATAATTTCAGTTTCCAAATACCCTTCATATGGTAGTTGTTTTCCATCAGCATATTCAATATCAAGTAGCTCGTTCATGTGTAGTAAAGGTATATCTGTTAGTTTGCTGTGGTAATATGTATGACTGATAGTAGATACTGTTGATCCTGTATCAAGTAAAGTCTTCACTGTTTTTCCATAAAGTACAACTTCAGTTTCTGTTGGCTTTCCATACAATCCTGGTGGTAAACTATAAGGACCTGATGCTGTTCCTGATGTACATAAGTCTATTGATGGTCCTGCTCCATAGACTTCTTGAAGTTTAAAGGTTTACCATCTTTATCCAGTTTCTCAATACATCCCAACTTCAAGTGACCTGGTTTTCCACATCTAAAACATTTTCGTTCATCCTGGTTGGCTGATGAAGCTTGTGGTTTAGTTCGGTCTTGCCATCTTCGTTGTCTGGTATCTGTATATCTGTTGTTATTCTGACCTCTGTAGTTAATATAGCCTCTGCCTCGTCCTCTATAATCGGTCTCCGTTCTATCAAATCTTGTGGTGAGTTGTTGAATAAGTCCTTTAACTTCTTCAAAATCAGATGTATTGTTGATAGGTTCTGATATTGCTGCAGCTTTGGCTGTTTGTGGTTTCTTTGATGTTTTCCTTTCCTCATGATCTCTCTCAATATGTCTCAGTGCTATCCTCAGTTCATCAAAGTCTTTGATCGTATCGTACTTATGTCCAGATATATCTTTAAGTTCTGTTTTAAGTCCTGACCATAGCATGGAATGTAGCATAGTGTTGGCATCCTTGTGTTGTACCATTCCTTTCTCAATTGCTTTCCCAATAATATCCTCTAATCTGCAACTCCATTTAGTTACACTTTCATCATCACCCTGTCTGACTCTGTAGAATTGAGCAAGTAGGTCTTCTTTCTTTTCTACATCTCCATAAATGCTGTCCAACTTGTGTATGATATCTGGTAGACTAGTTTTAGGACCAAGGTGCATAACAATAGTTCCTGCTTCTCCTTTAAGTGACTTCCGTACAGCATAGCTGATGTTATCCGTGTCGTGTTATTTATCTTCCATGAGTCCACAAACTTCATATCTCCAAAAGGCATAAGTGGCTTCACCCTTAGCTTGCTGTTGGATCCTGAAAAATTTGTTACTTTGGGTGGATCTCTCATCTTAGTATATGTGACAGTTGTCTGGGTCTTAGATGTGTCTTTCTCTTGTGATTCCTCTTTCGGTGTAACTATTTCTCCACTAGTGGCTAAGTATTCTTTCATCCACTCTTTCAATCCTTGAACATCATCTCCTTTTGGTTTCTCTTTTACTTCCTTCTTGAGTAATTGCAAGAGTGCGAAATCCTCTTCCGATATTGTATTTTCTTTTGGCATGATTATGTAGTATAAATCCAAGTATAACTAGTAATAGTGTGAAATAAAGCTATAACTATATGACAAAAATGTCAAGTACTTAAAGACTATCTAACTATAGCCAATGAAAAATAGTAAATAAATGACAAACAATAGTTTGTAAATAATCTGAAAAGTAAGATAGGTTATTAACTAAAATAATCTAAATGTAGAAGAAAGAAAAAAAAATCAATCAAATAACTACATATGAAATATGTCCTGTAAAAATTAATTTTATTAATAAATTTATGCAAAGAAATGTGTATTAAGTACAATAAGTATGATGTATGTCTACTATCTGAAATTCAAACTAAAGTAATTAGTATTATGAATATGTATATATAAATATAAATCAATGCAACTGAAAATGAATCAAGATTAATGAATGCAATCTAGTCAATATGAACACAATAAGTACATTCAAAATGTTTTACTTACTTGATACAATATCTAAACTTGGATTTGAGTTGTAAAGCTTCTACGTTTACACTCAACTCAAAAGAAAGTACTTATATGTACCGATTATCAGGTTATCTGCATGTTGATATCGTAAAATATCAGCTGCGAGACATAATATGAAGCTTTTTGTCGAGTGAGCGTAGCGAACGAGATCAAAAAGCCTTCATATTATGTCAAGCAGCTGATATTTTACAATATCAATATGCAGATAATCTGATAATCGATTTATCGGGCTATATTTGCGTGTTTCAGAAGTGTTTTCTTTGTTTCACCAGCACACAAAAGATGACTTGATAAGTTCGGGTCAAAGTTATTAACGTCGGTTCAAACATTATGACGTCGCTGATATGTCCGGGTCAAAGTTATTAAGGCCGGGTCAACGTATTTGACGTCACAAAGACATGATACGGAATAATATTAAGAGCTGAACAGAGTGATATAGACAGTGGGACGACCGATAAATAATAATATCAACTATCTATAAGTATGATAAAGTCAGTATACAAATATAAGACTAGAGTATGGCAATAGACAAATCCAATATAAATCACCTCAAAAACCAATCAAGACTAAACTCAACTACAATAAACACACTAATAATCTACCCAAACTCTGCAAAAAAAAATAACTCACTAAGTCCTGAAAGAATTAACTAACAGACAAGTGCTAAAGTGGGTAATAGTGTCATGCTTGAGGGATAAGGATAGTTAATAATGTTAAAGTGACAAAGTCTTACGAGGTATTCAGTCTCACTACTGCTCTATCTTAACTTTTAATATGTACCTATTAAAGTTTAAGATTTAACTACTTTATGTCCTATTTATATGTAAACTCAAAATTTGAATTATATCAATATGAAACACAACAATGAATCATCATACAAATATTCAACATAAACACAATGTACACTAAGTATCAAAACACAAAAGTCAGTATAAATGCACAGTGACAACACACAAATACAATCTATCAACACACAATGACAATACAAATATAGTAATACACTATATCACATATAACACAAATAAAGTACAAGTATCAACTATAAGGTATAGGGTACTAGGTATGCTATGTGTATGTGTATGTAAGTAAATATGCACAAGTAAACAAGTAACTGTAACTGTGTATGTAATAGCTACAATCAATCAATCATGTGTGTATTGATGTATGACTATGTCAAGTCTAAGTCCAACTTGATATGTAAAGTGTGTAAAAATATTTTAAAATATTTTAAATGTACACCCTAAGTGTATGTGTGTATGTACAAAGTAAGTTTCAGCTGTGCAAAAGTCTATCTAAATCAGTAAAGCTTAGTGTAATAAGTGGTTGCTAATGTAAACAAGCTTTGTGTATACAACTTCCGGTTCCGGTTGACCTTGACCTCACCCTGGGGGGTTGGGTAAATAAATGGGGGGAAAGGGGTCAAGTCTCAATTACAAAAAAAAAAATCAAAGTACAATTACAACATGTACAAACATATCATATATAAATGTCTATATACTATTACAACTACTGTACAATCACTGTATGTAATAACTCTAAATCAGTTAAACCAAATCGTAAAATTTCAAATTTGTTTTCTGATGCTAATTATCTAAATGTTTCTAAAATTACAAACGTAAAAAAAAAAAATTAAAGTTATTTTTTTTTTAAAGTTCGTTTTTAAAAAAAAAATCAAAGTTCAAATCTATATGACATATATTATATGAACACACATGTATAGACAAAACATCAAACAAACACAACAGTGAACAATGACATTGATTATAGTTACCATAAAACTGCAATATATTTTCACTGAAAATCCGTGTTGTTGACGTCCTATTTCTTGACTTCCGGATGTAAACACAAAGTTCAATATACGTATGTCGACCAGTGACGTACCACTTCTTGTGACGTATCGATACACTAATGTCTATTATGTAATAACGGAGTTCCCTCCACAGGTAATGGAAATCGTTGATCTTTAATAACACTGATGAAATCTACGTTGGGCGCCAAAATGTAGTCGTGCTTCCCATGTATTTAAATAAACACAAACACGTTGATAGGTCTTAGGTTCTTTATTTCATCAGAATTAATGTTTATATTCTAACAAAAATGACCCTGAAATAATAACAATATAATTCTTATACAATTCAATCAGTAGTAATTATCAATTACTATAAAATCAATATATCTATATGCATAGAAGAAAACTGTAGATTTCCTTTGCCCTTAAAATAATAGTTTTACAAGCTACACAAAACGATATTACACCATTCCGAATTCTGTATTAAATAAGTACATTCTATATTTCTCTGTATTTAGTGCATTGTGAAATATGCAACGACAGACTAAGTTCACAGCTAATACATAGCTACACTTGTAGTATCATACCAAAAATAGTTAGTTTAATATAATAATAACACGCAATTGTAAGTGCAAACAAGACATTCCGTTTTGCAACAGTTACACAAAGCAGACAATACATTTAAGCAAAGCAATATAAAAGTAACATGAACAATACAAACTGTATACATATAAACATACCTCACATGTAGTGCAAAGGTCTTTTCACCAACTGATTGATTTGAATCAGTTTACATTCTGTTTCAATAATATAACCTGAAGACAAAATATTAAAATCATAGAAACCTTATTTATACTGCTAGATTAGAATAATCAGAGTTATCTATCCTTAAATCTGGTTAATCAAATATTTACTTGTATTAACTTTAAAGAAGTATAAAATCATTTAACACTCACTCATACAAACTGTTAAAATATATTATATATTAATGTTACTAGAAATTAAAGTATAAATCATACTTTTACCAGTTTTATGTAGAATTTATATAGTTTATTAAATCTTACAAATAAAACTATATTATCAAGTTTATCTTTATTACTTTATGAGTTATGAATAGTTTACACATAACTTTACTATTTAATCTATCGCACACACTTTTCATAATACGGTCACCTATTCATACAATTATACACATGTATATCACTCACTCTTGAACATTAAAACTTGAATGTTATTGTAATGAATATATTAGTAATAAACTGACCTTATAAAAGAATAAGAAAGTCCTAGACTATTTCAATATCAAATTAAAGATATAACAACTTCCAATAGAGCTGAAGAAAATGGCTACCACTTCATATAAATATTTTAGCCAAGTGACCAGAACAAAGAATAGTTAAACAAAAGATTCCCGCCTAAATCATACTGACCAATAGAAAAGATATAAACAATAAGAAATGTTCTACCTGAGTAAACTAGCATAATACAAATTATAATAACTGTAAATAGAATATATCCAGTATATATTCTAATAATATAAAATCTTAAATAACATAAAACATAAAAATATAGCTCTACCACACTATATTTCAGTATGCAATTATCCTTTAACATTTTTAAACAGTCCATTTTATTTTCAGAAAATGTATGACTTTTTAGGAAAAGATATACATGTTATTTTTCCAAAACAGCATGCAAGCGGTTTAAGCACACATTATGACATAAAAATTTAATACTTACATTCACTTCTGGCATATCTTCTTGAGAATCATAAGCCTTGATCGTTCCATCTAAAAGTTTATAATATGTTAAGAATTGAGTCTACAGTTATAATACCATATATTACTCAAGTATATATCCTTCAATAAGTATATTAAAAAGGGTTCATGCGAGACATTGCCAAATCCTGACCTCTGTCGTCGTCTGTGATGGCCCGTCGTTTTTTGTTAAGTAAACACTCATTGACAATATAGAATGATTGGTCGGTATGTGGTCTATTTTCTATTTTGATTATTCTCTTCGATCAGCAAGCAGGACGCTGTTTCTTTACATAAAGACGGCAGTGTTTGATTTTTAACTCAAGTACTAATGCACTTAGACGGTTTCCATCCTGTCCAAAATCATTCACTCTAAAGTTTTCTAATAAATCAGAATATCCGTTTTGATGTTATTGCCTCTACGATGTTTTCTTACTCATAACATCGAAGCTGTTAACTAGTATCTTGAAAAAGTAAAATAGACGGAAACTTTAACAAAAATAAAACGTAAAATCGTCAATGACTCCTAATAATGGATTCTGCACGTGAATAACGATATTGACTTGTTTCGTGATATTATACATGACATGGATTAGATAGAATTGAAATTGGAAAGTCTGCTATCGGTTTTTAAAGCTTCCGAGTGTTGTACAGATTATTCAATTCCCCATGTTAGGAGCGAGTTGAACATTAAAGAACAATTATAAACGCCGTCACATTTTTATGTATCTGTTCCAAACCAGGAGACTGTTAATGTAAGAACAAACAGCTTATTATTGTTCAAATCTCCTAATTTGTTTGAAAAAAATCAAGATAACACACAAAACCTTATTTAATCGCGTGAACTACAAAAGATCGAGACTGGGATCAGTGACAGGACAAACCATGTGAACTTATTATATACTAACATTAACATACACAGACACAGTTGCAGATTAGCTAATTAACATGATATATCATGCGTATGTTTTCACTATGTGAACAAAGCTTTACATATGTCTTATCCGTATGTGTATAGCATGTTCAGTACAATGGATGAGAAGAAACAGAAGAACCAATATAACACAGACCTGCAATCAGCTCACTTAATACTCTAAATTCGTATGGTCGATCTCTGTTTCTATTTTCCACTTCATTTGTAGTGTTTTGATCGGCTGAAATAATGCCTTCAAAGATACAAACATTATAATTCGGGTGCGCCAGAAAACAATACAGTATTCTCAAAGGTGTCTATTGTAATGCTTTCGTATACAAGTTCTCTGAAAAATTGATCTAATTGTATGTTACATTATTTAACTTTATCATACAACTGAAAAATACAGAAAAAAATAAGTGTCTCAGAAACAAAATTATTTACGCGAATTTGTGTGCAGAAACAAATACAGTGCTGTATAAACATTTCATATATATTTTACCTGTCATTTCTGTCATTTGAACTGTTGTGGATAATATGTTTCTCTTTTTGGCATTCATACCACTTCCCTTGTTTTATATTACTATTTAATAGGAAAAGCTTCAGGCAAATATAATCAGAAACAATGGTAGTATTGAAGATACAATAAAGACAATAAAAAAGGTAATAAAAGCAGTTGATTCAATTAGACATAAATTCGTTGAGGGAAATAAAAGCAGTTGATTTAATTAGACATAAATTCGTCATCCATTTATTCTGTTTGACATCAGAAATTATTGTAAAGGCATCAATGAAATATTTGTCTCCTAAAAAGTGGCATATAATTTTAAATGTATGCTGATGATAAATGTTTGATTTTAATATAGTTCTAGACCTAGGGTCAGATTTGGACCTTTATACACCTCACAATGTAAATGTTAAATAGATGTTAAACAAAACTTATCAAAGATAGCAAATATTAATTATTCAAAAGAGTTGTATTTTCAGTGTCTCGATACTTATACGACTTTCTAGGTAACCTCTATTATAACTACCTAAAGACTTATAACAACTCTTAAATGATCGCGATATATTTCAAGCATAGCAATAGGTTAAATTGCACAAATCCGTTCCTATCTTTAAAAAATAATCAGTTCATACCTGCATTAAATAACTTTGCAATTGTTTCATCAACTGGAAGCAGCAGATAAGTACATAGGAAACCTAGAACAATAAATCGGTATGTTTACACTATACACTTGAAAAAAAAAGAATTGGGTTTACACAAATATATAAACACATTATTTTTTTAAATTGTTTCTTTTTCTTCTTTGGAAATTATTTTCTGTGTTTAAAAGTAGAAAAAACTATTAATTATAAACTGCCTATAGTATAAGTTTCATTCTTCTGACTGCTTTTTTTAATGTTCTAACCAATAATAGTCTTTCAGTAAAATTGATTCACACATAAAAGTAACGGAGTGAATTCTTATCGTTGTGTCTTAATTTACCTTTCCAGTTGAAAAAAGGTTCAAGAATTTTTGCAATTAAATAAGTTCTATAAAATTGTTCACAGTTGTCGTTGGGAATTCAATTTTGTATTTCAACTGTTTGAATCCAATAGCTGATATTGAATAATATAGAGACCGGCGTACCACAATATAGCCTGATCTATATGATGAGATTTTACAAAGATAAGCTTAAGTTTTTCAAAATATTTTAACGAATGTTTCAAGGTTAAAAGTATTTCTGGGTGTTAAACCCTTTCTTTAACCTTGAATAGTGGTAAAACATCATATCAGGTCAAATAATTTTTATAAATTCATTCTTTATGTCAAATAAAGGCAACAATAGAATAACGCTGTTCGACAGTCATGAATCGATTCAGAGAACACCAATCCGAGTTACAAACTAAAACCCAGGGAAACACATCAACTGTAAGAGGAAAACAACAAAACCACCTATTTCAACTGGTTTTGTATAACTCGTATTTTATATTGCTACACAGATGTTTCCGGATAAAACAGGATAGAAAGCTAACAAATAGTTATATATAAGCTAAATTCTCAATGTGCCAGGCCTGTTATTCGGTTATTTATTTCAATCTGTCATATTTGTCTTTTTTTCTGCCATAAATTATGCTTTTGTTTTTACTGTTTTGAGCTCTTTCAAATTTTGTAAACCGGAATCGTTAGGGTGAACTATAACATATTTGTTTCGCCCATCGTGCATTGCTGTGTTGTACCAAATAGTTGTTTGCATTCTCGTCCCTTGGTACCTGGTGTTTATATTTTTAGTTGGCACCAAACCACAAATCTTACTACATGTAAGTTTAGGCAAAATCTTACAAATTGACATAACTTCAAATTTTATTTTGAGTCAATTCGATGATTGGCGACGAATAATTATGTCACAATTTATGGACTTGCCCTTTTGAAATTCCTATGAGATTGATATTCTTCATCAGCAGAATTTTTACTTGATTTTCTTGACTATAACGAAATGAAAAGGAAATATTCTAAAACGAAACATCATTGAACAAATGTTTTCCATTTGATCAATAGTTGTGTCGAAAAGAGGTTACATAGGTTTAGTTGGATTAAATTTATGTAAAACAGTATTTAACGGGTAATCTGCTAAATTGGGTATATATAGAATACATTTTGGTTTAAGGGCCCATTTAACATAAAATGATGGCTTAGTCTAGTGTATCTATGCGAACAATCTTTTTCAATATTAACTTACCAAGAAGTGTTAATCCTACTATACAAACAATCAATACCTCTGTTGATAAAAATATTATTCAAATATTAGGTGTGATGATTTTCTGGAGTCAAAATCGGTTTTATGAATATACTTTTATAATAAGAATTAATTGCAGCATAAAATTAATGAATTAGATAGTTTCAAAAATCTATTTAGAAAATACAGAATATGATCGTCTAGTATATTCTTATTTTGGAAGAAACCAAAAATAGTACAATTAAAGTTAGCAAAACAAAAAAGAATCTGCATTTTTACGAGCTGATTCCCTTTTTTATGCATTTATTTGTGTCTGACACTTTACTCTGTAGTTCCCCAATTGTCTCTGTAATTTTTTTATAAAGATTGCTTCGGGAGATAACTTTAACCTTCAATATGAATGTAAATAGTACTGATTCAGAAGCAAAAGTTAGAATTACTGCTATTGAGATAAGATACCATCAACAAGTTGCTGCCTATAAGCACCTCATCGTGTAGAAAGTCTTTGAGATATAAATGTACATATAGTTATTTTAGTCGAAGCACACAGACTAAATAAAAGATAGCTACACTTTCTTTAACCAGAAGCCGTTCTGTCCTGTAAATCGATTAATTTATTGATATTTAAATTAAGCATAGCTACTACGTACAACATAATATAAGTTAGGCGTAAATCATAAACGAGGTTACATTGAACAGTTTTTGTTGGAGACTAGAAATGTTCCGAAGGAATATTCTCAGGTATTAAAACACGATTGTAGATTTATAAATTTGGAGATCTGATATATACAATACATTAACTAAGGGGGGATTGTCTGGAAATTGATTTGTTTTGGGGTTAAAGTCTAGTTTGAATATTACCCCTAAAAATGCGTATAACCAACAAGGTCAAATTGGAGCTCAGAAGGATTTGAAAACCTGTCTTGAACAAGTTGGAATTCCAATATCTAGCAGTAGAACTATGATTTCTAATTATTATAATCAATTCAAAATACCAACATCTACTTTAAGATAGTTAATTACCTGATTTGTAGAAAGGAGATTTGGATTGTACAAAATTTCTAATAAAATCCAGTATTATACTTCTAAAACTGTAGTTACTATTTTCTCTATCAAGAGGATTTTGATGAAGATGCAGGTTAGCATTACATGCTCCTTAGAGCCTCTGGTTACTCGCAGATACTGGAAGATACTCGACTCTTCTGAATTTCAATTTTTATTGTAACATACGACACATAGTTCTTAACCCAAACATTCTATATATAAGAAGTGTTCAAATTAACATTTCTCTACAGCAAATTTGCATTTTTTGATTCATTTTGACACGTCTTGGTTCCAAATTATCACTGTGCTATTTATCACTTTTTAAGACAACTCTGTACATGTTTAAATGTTTCAATGAAATCCCCATGTTCCACCAACGCTGTGACAGAGGGTTACCTCGTCGTTATTTATTACTGTTTACCAGTGTATCCACAATGGTTATCGGAATGAAACTTTGTTGGTTGGAAAAAAGTTTGAAAAAAATATATATCGAAATCATAGTCAATTCAAAACGGAAGACACCCTATCAAACGTTAAAAATCAGAGCTTCAAAAACATCACATAAATGAAATACACCCGTCATATGGCTGACTTGGTTCAGGCTTTTCCTTATGTCAAATTAATGGTGGACCAAACCTGGTTTTATAGCTAGAAAAACCTCACATCTGAATGACAGTCGCGTATACATTTATTAGATTGACAACAACTTGTTAGCAAAACTAACAAACATATTAGGTAAAATGTTAAAAATTCAGATACAGCAGTCAAAATTGTTCATATTCTTTATAACTATAACATCAAAAAAGTATAACAACATCTCAAGACAAAATGGCATATTTGTGAAGTTGATACGAAATATTCAACAAGGTCTTGGTATCTGCCGATGATTGAATAATAAAAAAGTCGAGACGTTCTTTTAAACGACTCTAGGTAATCAACTAATTGTTCAGACACTGGTGACGTCTTTAAAAAATCCTAGACTTTGGCATTGGATGACCTCTAAATTCACCAAGTTAATGCAGATGTTTCCTTTCCGAGTAATAAGATGACCAGAGCGGCTGTAAATGTAAGGCGAATGGGAACAGTAAGTTTTTTTTCAAGGTTTTACTTTTAAACCAATGTCCAGCAGTAATTGCTTATAATTTAAACTAAAGGTGCAATGGTTTTGGTTTAACTGTAGGATATAATAGAAACAGACTGATTTTGAAAGAAGTGGAATTTTAGATGGTACCCCTTCGAGACGAAGAACGTTGCTGCATCAATTCTTTTATTAGAAAACGGAAATTGGAGGAATTTCTTTTTTCCATCATGTAATGGTTTCTTTTTAAAAAAAATATTAAAGTGGTTGTTAGTAAAATAAATAAAAGTGCCAAGCAATTGTATTAGAGAGTGTATCTATTGTTAAAATCGAAAGCTCATCCATATATTTAAAAAAAAAATGTATTAATAAATATTGTTTTTTTTCTAGATCAAATGCTATTTCAAGGATACAGTAGAAGAAGAGGCAATGGCGTTGTGAAGATCAGCGACTTTTGTAAGCGTCATCAAAATGCTAAGCATATAATAAGTCATCTAGATAACATCTGACGTTAGTTATGTATTGACTGACGAGTGATGAAACAAAATAAAAATAAAAATCTATTTGTTTCTGTACAGCAGATTTTGAAATTCTTAACTGCATGAATCTCTGCATAATCTATAAATCTAAAACTTAGAAACTTACAATATGCTTGATGACCTTGATGTCCAAATGAAATACAAACAAATGAAATAGTATAGCACATTGAAAAATTTACATCGTTTTGTTTTTTAATAATGTTTTGATATAAAGAATGCAAAAATTGTATTAGATAACATAACTCTTCAATAAGTAAAAATGAAATTGCAATATCTACAACCGTAAGTGAAGAAATTATATGTTTCTTTTCATATTCCAAAAAAAGTATTTATATATATTGATTTTACGTTACATATTATCAAGAAAAAATATACGGCGGATCCTAACTTTAATGCATTGCCTTCAATTCGTACAAGAAGTGAACTACAACAGTGTCTAGTGTTGATTAAAGAAGTAGTACTAAGTATATTTAACTAATTATTAATAATCTATTGAGGCAATATAGTCTATTTGTAAAGATCTACAAAGATTGTTTAAAAATCAAAATGAGTTCAAGTTGTCTATGTACCTAATCCCTTTTCTATCTTTCCAACCGAGTCATCTGTATTTGATCTTACAGCCTCAAAGCGGGATTTAACTGTAGTTGTGCCTCTATAAGAAATGTTAACTGATATTGGTAAGGTATTTTTGTTTTATTAGTTAACATTTTAAAGACTTTAATTGTTAGAAATACTGAGAATTTTCTACGCTAGGAATTGATAATCTTAGCCTTATTTGACAAAACTTTCGGATGTTTTGGCCTTTACTGCTCTTTATCGTTGTTGTTTCAGAAAGCCATTCAACTTTTTGATTTGAACATTACAGATGGGTCTTCTGGCTTACACAATTATAAGCCAGGTAACTTTTTGACACATTTTCTTAAACTCAATAGATTATTTTGTTTGTACTCTCGCGTGAATTATTGTGTTATGATGAATTGTATAGATCATTACAGATAAATTCACAAAAAGTTAAAAAAAACACCACAAATAATCATCAAAATTAAGTCAACCGATCGACATGTTCAGGTGCCCTTATCAAGCCATATATTGCAAATTTGAGACTGGGAGGAAAAAAAGTGTAGAATACATTGCTATTTTGTTCCGTTCATCAAAAAGAAAATAACAAAAAAAAACGAATTCTAAGAAAAGTCAAAGCCGGAAAATCCTTTATGAAACGGCAAAATAAAAAACCTCACACATATCAAACTAATGTGATACACTTGTCTCATTCCTGACCTTTTAGAAATTTCCGTATTTTGAAATATAATGGATTAAACCTACTTTTATCGCTGGTAAATACTTTCACGTGTATGACAGTCATGTAAAAATCCATAATAATGACAACTATAGAGAGCAAAACAAAAAGACATAATAGGCGAAATATCATTAATTGGGGTTATTCAAAATAAATTATAATATGACGTGTTTCTTTTGCTTTGTGAATAAACCCATGCTCTAAATCCAATAAAATTTGTTTACACATGCGTATATTGACAACTGCAGAATAGTGCATTTCATATATTTAATTAACTTTAAACATTTCCAAACTCTCAAATGATGCACATGTTGTTACTAATTCATTTATTATGACTGAAAGGCTTTGCAATTCGAATTGATATATTTGACCTAGATACGACAACCGTTCATGCTGGCTGTTCAAAACTCCTCCCTCTGAAAAATCACATTGGAAGTCGTTTGCTTATAAACAAACAAAAAAAGGAGGTTTCAGGAAGAGCCTACACAACACAATCGCTGTGTATCAGTACGGACATAGAAATTACCTTAATTGTCCGATAAGAATCGAAATAATTAATGCAAGCTATACTTTATTGTAGTTTTAACATGGTTAGGCATTATAATCGTGTTATTTGAGCCCTCACTATCGCTCGGGCAAAAATAATCACGAATATAATGCCTATCCATGTTAAAACTACAATAAAGTATAGCTTGCATCATTTATTTCTTAATTAAAATATATGGTAAGTTCACACTTTCATGTATTAAAAAGTTTAATAAAACTAAGTGACAATACGTTTCGAGTAGTATAATATATTGTAAAACATGTAAAAAGCTTACCTATTACTCCATTTTTGTTAATAGGGATTTATTATTATTTTTTCCAAACGTTCACCTCTTCATAACATTAGCATTCATTAATAATTACTTACGATGTAATTCCAATATTTCCACACACAAAACTTCCATAAGAATCTTCGATTTTGACACAATGGTAGTCTGCAATACATGCATTTGTCTTAAATTTATGTATCGTTGCCATCAGACATCAAAGGAAAACTTGAAAAACATTTTAGATATGTTTTTTTTTTCTGTAAGATTGAAAAATGTTTGAACCATATGTTCAAACTACAGCGGGTAAAGAACTTAATGGATACAGCTTTATATGGAAAAAAACCACACACACTCTTAAGCGGGTTATTTTTTTCACTTAGCATGCCAACCAACATTTATTACTTTTGGAATCAAGCGTCTCATTTTAATATATCACTGCATTACACTATTACAGGTCATCCCGTCACATTTAAATATCTCACCTCACGTCTTCTGAGGGAATTTCCATGAAACTTTGCTAGTTCATATTTCAGCCGGAGAAAGGACGATGACCATATCTTATCCTTTGATATTCTCAAAGCATTTTCTAAAAAACTATATTGTATGAACAAATTCTTTTTTTAATTTATCCTCCCATACCACATTTAGTGAGTCTTTTCATCATATTCAGCAGATCACCAAATAAAAGTTATGCGGATCACAACATCACATTTTAGGTGTACCAACCCACCACACATTAGTGTGGCATTAAATCAGTAGTTATTGGGTCACCAAATTGCACTTAACAGATTATCCCTTCAGTTTAAATTTAATTCTAAAACATATTTATATCAATGTCAGTTCTCCCCTCCTCACATCCCGGTACCATGCTTGCTGAAACCTTGCATGTAGTATATTCTTACAAATGCACTTGAATTCAATTGTTTAGGTTTGTTGTTTAAAACTTCTTCGAGAATAAAATTGGTTAATCGAAATAAAAAATATTTTTGAAGTTAAAAAATCAAAATCAAAGAAAGAAAAAAAATGTAACACGTAGAGTAAAACTTTTTATTCTATAAGGTATGTGCAAATTGGTACAAATGATATAAATATTAACAAATTGAACCATGTATTGGTTGGAAAACGAAACTTTCTGAGTATCAAATTGATTAATCGGTATAAAAAATATTTTTGCAAAACTCAAAATAAAAGAAAAAAGGAAACACGTAGTGTATAGTATTCCATCCTTTAAGATGTGTAAATTAATAAAAACTTATATCAGTATTAATAAATCAAACCATATAAATTGGTGATGAAACGATACTTCTACGTGTATCAAATTGATTAATTAAAATGAAATTAAAATAATTTTGCAACTAAAAACTCAAAATGAAAAGGAAACAAAAACACGTATAGTATATTTTTTTCATTCTATAAGATGTGTGTTAATTGATAAAAACTTATATAAGTATTGATAAATCAAACCGTGTTTTTTTGGAGAGGCAACGACACTTCTCCGATTATATCAAATTGGTTAATCGTAATACAAATTTTTTTTGCAGCTAACAATTCAAAATGAAAGACAAAAACCCACTTAGAGTATAAATTCTATAAGATGTGTGTAAATTGAGAAAAAAATTATATAAGTATTAACAATAAAACCGAATTATTTGGTGAGGCAACAACACTTCTCCGAGTTTATGAAATTGGTAAATGGTAATACAAACGCTCAAAATGAAATAAAAAAACGTAGAGTATATGTTTTCATTCTATAAGAGGAGTGTAAATGGTTAAACTGCAGATGCATTCTTACCAGGTGTCAAAATCTGTCCTTTGCTGCAGTGTTTGGTATAACATGAACAGTCTTCTGTTGTTGGATCACAAGAACACATATCAACTCTTTTTGTAGACACAAAACTAAAATGTTGTGTATAATCACATCTACATTTTCTGTCGTATCTACTCGTTCCATTGTTATAAATCAGTTGTCCTTCTGCATTGCACATTGATTTCTTGTAAACACATTGACTTCCATGAGATGTAGAAAAAGAAAATGGTTGGAATCTGTCCAACGCACATGGTTCAGTGTCAAAATTTCCGCTGTTTACCACGGTTTTGTCACCTGAATAAATGTTAGAAGTTTTTGAAATGTAATAACACATTTTGAAGGTAAAGTGCTTCCAAATAGGCAATTTTCGATTTTTCTTTCATATCCAGAGCGTAAACCTGAATATCATAAAGCCATTTTCGCCTTAATTTATAGCAATACAACTTACAAAAAAGAAAAAAATATGACAGATGACAACTATTAAACTACAGCTGTTTTCTGGATCAGGACAGGTACATATATATAAATTGTGTGGCTATATTTTAACATGTTTTTTTTTAGCGCCGCCAACCCTTTCCTAGTCTTGAATAGTTTTGTTACAGCACTAGATAAGACACCAACTATAAAAATATGTTGCATATTGCTTATACTTTATAGATCAGTACTAGTAAAAAGTTATACCAGAACCAAGGTTGAATAATGTGTATGACAATTTACACTGCAATTCAAATTTGTTAACCAAAGTTCTAAAAAGAAACTAAATACAACAGCGTCGTGTTTTAAATTGTATAATAGGAAACTATTCCACAAAATACGCAGCCAAAGTAAATATTTTTTTAATTTTCGTAACCTTTTAGATAAGATAGGTAAAGTTGAATAACTTTTCTTTATAAACCTCTGCCTGTTAAAGCAATCATGCAAATAAAAACAGTGGAAGACATAAAATCGCAGAATTATTACCTACCAGGTGGTTCGGTTTTTGGTCCATTACAGTTTTCTTTATAAATGTTTCTAACAGAATCCAACAAGCAGGTGTACTTCTCTACCGATGAACAATATGTCTTTGCTCTGAAGTACCAATTTTTTCCAGACGGACACTTTGCGTTGATATTTGCAGTTTCTGTGACTGAAACCTGTAATTAATAAATTGTGAAACATACATAAGGAACATCTTTTATTTTTTTTATTTATTTGCAAATAGTGTTAACTTTTTAGAATTTTGGGTCCGCAATGCTCTTTAAATTGTATTTTTTTGGCGTTATAACTGTTTTGATCTGAGCGTCACTGATGAGTCTTATATAGACGAAACGCGCATCTGGCGTATAAATTATAAGCTTGGTTCCTTTGATTGCTATTATGAGGTTAGCCGTATACAAGGAATAGTTTACAGAAACATGAAAAATCAAGTGTCTGTGCAATATGTCAAGGTATAAATCGTCCCTCTTCCGTCGCCTCGACATGCTGTCAAGAAGAATAACTCCATATAACCACGGGAAATTAGATGAGTTCCGGGGTATATACAGGGAACGAAAACATACGAGAATTCGAATGTATACATTTTCGATAATATCTCACCTTTTCTACCCCGGAACTCATCTAATTTTTCGCGGTTACCTGTGGAATTATTCTTCTTGAGCTGATGACCACACAGATGTCGTTGTATTGTTACTTCCGTTAATCGAAGTTGAATGGAGAAAAAAAGCAACATCACATGCGGAAAAAATGAAATAAAACGGTATTATATTACATCGGGATATTCATATTCAATAAGAAAAATCATCTGGGATGAGCAAGGACTAGTTGATTTAACCGGTAAGTGATTTTTTTTTACATTTTAAAAAAAAATTTCCTGACCGTTGCCCCAAGTTGGCAACCTTTCGCTTTGCTCTATAGTCGAGATTCACGTTGATAGTAAACATGCATATTTAGAGTAAAAATATGGTATATTAGTATATATATGGTACAAATAAGTGATATATATTTAAATCTGAGATTTATGATAATGAGGGGGAGGGACTACGGGGGTTCATAACAGGATCCTGTCCTCAAGCATCTATGTTCCATATTTGTTCCTTTCCCTTTAAATCCCATTCTGACATCCAATATGAATATATTCGAGGACACCCGAAAAAAAGTAAATAAACTTGATGGAAGAAAATAAATCGTTATATATATTTCTTTCACCAAATTCTTTCGCAAATGACTAATTTTAATCGCCACATTTATGATTTTTTCGCAAATTGCGAAAACGGTGACCGTCAGCGTAAACCCTGGTACTAAGGTTGATACATCAAACTAGAAATAACTAAATTCTCACCATATATAATATTGATGCAGTAAATGAAATTTGCTTATGTATCTTCATTTCTGTATAATTATTTATTTTCTCTGAAAAAAAAAGTTGATAAAAGCATGTTAACTTTAACTTTACTATCAAATCTTTTAAATTTAAGTTTATAGTTTATAACTCAGTTATCGATTGTGTAGTTTTTTTTGGTAAATTTATCAAACTTTCTTGGGTTTCAGTGTTAACAATAGAAAATCCGATATGTTTTATTGATAGAACATCTCTTGAAAAGATCTATCTCAAGTTTTGTACAAACTATTGGACGAGACGACGAAACGAAATTTGGCAAAAAAAGCTGCCCATTTTAGAGAACCAGTAGACAAATATATTGGAGTGCAAATCATGAATAATTGTTTTTTAGACTGGAGACTAAAAAAATATATCTTTCTCAAAAAGAAGCAAAATAGTATAAAGATATTTAAAATTCGTAAATCAAAATGAAAATGAAAACGCCATACCAATAAAAAGGTTATCAAACGACAACATTGGACAAGTAAATCATCTCTACAAAACTACCTACAAAACTAAAGACCGAGCAACACTTACCGTACTTAAACCGGGCATGATTTGTTTGTGCTCCTAAATGGCATTATGAGATTCTGCTTACATTTCGTACACATTTATATAATTTTATACTTAGTTAACATTTACAAAGAGCTTGTGTTTAGATATAAAGTTGCTGAATCAAGAGATAGATTAAGATTTAAAAAAATGATTTTTTTTTGTCAGAGTTAAACAGAAAAAACCTAGTTGAAATGATTAATTGAAGATTGTCTTAATCTGCCAACACTTTTAAAAAAATCGCTATAAAGATGATGTTATCTCACTAAATAATACAACATTTGGTGACTATGTTGAACGAATCTATTCCATCGAGCTGGAGATAAAGGATACTACAGTTAAGCCTTATATCTTGACCTACATCTAGAAATTGACAATGATGGTCGGTTGAAAACAATACTCTACGACAAAAGAGATGATTTCAGCTTCCAAATTGTGAACTTTCCGTTCTCTATGTAGTAACATTCCTGCAGCGTCTGCATAAAGATATATATCTCCCAATTGATACGATATGACAGGGCTTGTATTTCCTATCATAATTTTCTTGATAGAGGATTGTGCTCACAAGGAAACTATTAAACCAAAATTTCCAAATGGTGAAGTTGAAATCATCCCTTTGTAAATTTTACGGAGCCATCACGAGTTGGTTGACCGTTATAGAATAACCGTTTTACAGATGATGTCGAATTATGTTCCTTATGTCGTAACTACAATCCCCTTCCCTTTTCATGAATGTGACCTACCGAATTAGACTATTTACCGGATTTGTACTCACATAAGCAACAAAACGGATGCCACATGTGAAGCATTATCTAATTACCCTTCCGGAGCACTTTATATCAACCCTAGTTTTTGTAGGGGTTCGTGTTGCTTAGTCTTTAGTTTTCTATGTTGTGTCTTCTGTACTATTATTTGTCTGTTTGTCTTTAGCCATGGCGTTGTCAGTTTATTTTCGATCTATGAGTTTGACTGTCCCTCTGGTATCTTTTGTCCCTCTTTTAAAGTTTACTTTGACCTAAACTGTGGATAGACTACAGGCCGGATACACATGGTAAGTTATCAAAAGAAAATGAAGTCAACATTTCCGAGGTTAAGAAAACATTTGCGAAGCTTGATTTGAACCATTAGATTATATTGACTCAGTTTTGTAAATAGACCTTTAGTTTTATAAATGTCACTTTTTTACCATTTTTACCTATAAAATCAGGTTTAATCCACATTGTTTAGAAAGGACCTGTAACAAGCCAGGAAGATCAAAGTTGTTGTCCATTCGTTTGATGCGTTTTGGGCTTTCGATTTTGCCATTTGATTAGGGACTTTCCGTTTTGAATTTTCCTCGGAGTTCAGTATTTTTGTGATTTTACTCGATCGTATGTAGCTTTCCCGTCTCTCAATACTGTGTTTTGAGTGACATGAAAAGTAAAAAAAAATATCCTTTCCATTGACCTATTCTGCCCACGAAAAACATTCAACCACAGTTAAAACAATGATATACACCTGTGTTCATTCTACAACAATAAATCAAACAGACATAGAAATGTCGCTATTAAACGTGGTAAGCTGTGTATTTATAAAAGTAAGTAAATTATTTATTATAGTGACATGTGTAAATATGTACAAATTATAAATATACAATATTTGAAAAATATTTATATACCGGCCCAATGGACCTTTAAGTCACCTCAAATGAAATTGAAAATAATTATAAAACAATTATATCACGTTCTTGAATATAACAAATTATTCATGAAATGTTATTTTTTTAAAAAATCTAAACATATGAGCTATTTGTAAACAGAATTGCGTCTTTTGGTATATGCCTGTACAGTGTATTTAGCTAGTTTTCGAGCATGACTTATAATTAAAAAAAATAGGCTTTTCTTTATTGTCCATAGATATTAGATAAATAGATAAATTTGTATCTATGTTTACATCAAGTACTACGGGTTTCGTCGGATTGGAGATCATATAGTGGTTAATTACAGTATGTCTATTCTTAAAACACACAAAATGTTGATACTTTTGAACGAGTCCATCTACGTATTGTAAATTGTTTCTTTTTGACTCATTTTTCTTTTGATAATCTTCATAATAAAGGTTATCAAAGGTACCAAGATTTTAATTTAGTACGCCAGACGCGCGTAAAAATGTTAAAAGTCTGAGATGTTGTGTTGAATCGGTGATCATGGATTTGATAGCTGATGCCACTTTATAGAATCATTTGCAAAACAGTCGACAAATCCTCAGGTAATTTTAACCATAATTTTATTTGTGTCTCTAGGGAAAATAATTAACTTTTTGAGGCTCTTTCTGTGATTGTAAAATGGATTTTTGCACGAAATTAGATGTGTAAAGTTAGTTTTCTCGTTTGAATTGTTTTACATCGTCTTATCGGGGGGAGGGGGGGGGGTATTATAGCTGACTATGCGGTATAGGCTTTGCTCATTGTTGGAGGCCGTACGTTGACCTATAATTGTTAATGTCTGTGTCATTTTGGTCTTTTGTGGATAGTTGTCTCATTGGCAATCATACCACATCTTTTTTTTTTTTATATAATGTATTTAACGGTGCTTCATGTAGCCATTTTGTTTGTTGCCTGGTTAGCGACATTTAAGTGATTAATTCTTGTTCAATGTCAGGGTTGATAGTTCTTTTGGAAATTCATTTTATTACATTCTTATTCAGAGGAGAATTTTTTTAAGTGTTTTACACAAAGCTGTGATCTGATACTCACTTGCAATTCTTATGAGTAATCATATCAGTATTTGTGTGGTGGAAATGGATTTCTCTGAAAAAGAAAAGAAGTCAGTACATCGATACTAAATAAAAATGTCGATTTTATTTTGATTGAAATTTACCATCATCAATTTAAGAATATTAAATAACAAAAAAATTAAAAAAAAACATTTTCCTGGTTCGTTTTTCGGTTTAGGCGAAACTCAAACCCCTTTTGGTTAATCAGATATTCGACTTTTGTATCAGATTTTGGATTTTTAATATTTTGGACTCGAAAATCTCAGAAGAGACATTCTTTGTCAAAAATTGGCATCTAGTGCAATAATATTGGTACGGTTTGTACTAACATTACCACTGGTCGATACCTCTACTGTAGATCTTCTACACAGCACATTTTGCATAGGTACTATTTTTGTACTTAAAATCTGTAGTACTGAAAATTTACTTTTGATATTTAGTACTATTTATTTACTTAAAAATTATCGTACTATTTACATACTTGCATTTTACAGTACTTGATTTGTACTTAAAATTTTGGTACAGAAATAATACCAAAAGCGATCACAATATTCCATGTTTGAAAATCATAATTTTAAGAGATTTGAAATAGACATACTATCAAAATGCTGAAAATGTAACGTTGTAACCAAAAATATGTAGTACTTAAATTTTCAAGTACAAATCAAGTACTGTAAAATACAGGTACCTAACTATTACAATAATTTTAGAGTAACAAAATAGTACTGATTGTGAAAAGTAGATTTCAAGTTCTACAGATTTTTGGTACAGACAAAGTACCTATGGAAAATTGGCTGTGTAGTCCCTAAGGGTTTCACCAGTCAAGTAGCCAGTGCTTCGGCACTGGCATAAAAATTTTTAAATGCCATTATTTTGATTAAAATGTACTGTTTTACAATTTAAGAGATCATTTAAAATCAAGGGATATATCTTCTATATTTTGTCCGGTTTAGGATAAACTTTGTCATTTAGATGTTCTTTTAGATGATCAGCTCTTCTACATGTACATATTTTACTGAAGAGATATTAATAATTATTGTCAAAGTGCACACTTGGTAAGTAGGGTTCATAACATTTCTACCACTGTGTTGATACCTCTGCTGGTGGACTGTAAGTCCCTGAGGTTATAAACAGTAAGCATCCACTTCTTCGGTAATGGCATACGAATGTAGAGGTTCTTTGTTCTAAGATTTAAAAAATAATTTTAATCAAAGAAAATATCTATCTTACTCAAAACTCTGATTCCTTATTTGGTTATGGCTATAATATTGGTGCTTTTAATTGATTAGCTATTCAACATCTGTATCATATTTTTAATTTTCGAATATTTTGGTCTCGAGCATCACTGAAGAGCAATTAATTATCAAAAGGTACATCGCGTGCTCTTAAATTGGTAGTGTTCATGTTATTAAGATGTAATCATTAAGCATTAAATCAATCGAAAAAATTGAAATTATCGTCTGCTTAACTAGAATTAACTTTTCTCTAATTTTGAAGGACATGCGCGTCTTTCTTTTACCTACATACTTTCATAAGCGGTTTTCCCAGATTTTATTTGATATAAAATTTCATGTCTTCCGTGATTTGTTCATTGCGTGATTTGAACTGAAGGAAGTGAACAAAGGACATGCTGATACGGATATAAAATAAGTACATATGTTTTATTGATAGTTAGATATATTTGTTGCAGTTGTATTTTCCGGATGCTTTTATTTCTGTAGTTTTTAAAAGTTATTTCTTGCAAATAAATCGATTCATTAAGGTTTATGTACCCTTCTGTAGCCATTTTTGTACGAATTTTTCAAACCTCAATTGTATCAAAACTAAAGATATAATGATTAATAGAGATAGGCCATTTAGTACATATTCCAAGGGGAAACTTGATGTAAAGCATTATTTTTTACTGTTTCATTGCATTTGATAGAAAAAGAGGACTTTGTGGCAAATAAATCAAAATCAATATTTCATCAAATATATAGCTTTTCAAACTTGTAACAAAAGCGATTCTCAAAATGTCATATTGTATTCTTCAGATTACGTTTCTCCTTGATTTTAACTTATATAGTGAATCACTGGAGCGTGACAGCAGCGGGCCCTCTTAAGCAGTCAGTGGGCCCCTACTTATGAAAAATTCTAGATCCGCGAATGGATACTACCACAGAGGTAAAACCATGCACATTTGGGTTATTGTACACGAAATGCATGCTACAATTCATTTTTGTTGATTTTAGACCCTTTGGAACTCTATGTGGGCTATTTCAGCAACTAGGCAAAAAATCCCCAAACTTGATACATGGTCAGATTCAGCATGTCAACGAATTCCAAATATCTATATTAAAGGACTATTGTCTATAAATTTGGACCCCACAAAATTGAAAAAGGGACCAAAAATATGAAAAAATGCATGCATCGGATACTTTTGTTATTGAAGGCATGACTGTAACAATAGGATGAATATACAAAAATATTTTTTTCTGGGGTCTCATTGGGGGGTTCTGATCCCGGATCCCGCTTACTGTTTTGGCAGATTCCCGTATTCCGCTTATTGTTTTGTCAGATTCCCGTATCCCGCTTATACTATGCAGTTCTAATTTTTTGTAATTATCCGTGTCCCGCTAGACTTCATTTCCTGTTTTTCTCTACACAATCATTTGACTTTCACCTGTCACGCTTGCAAAAAATCGGCAATCCGGCGTGACGCTTATAGCCAAATGCGACCCACTATTTTACTCTATTTTAACTCATATAAAGCCCATTATAAATATATTAAAAAAGTAGCGTAGATTTGTTCATCCCTTTTTATCCCGTCTCGTTTCGTTTTTGAGCCATATAGATGTCGTATGTGACAATGAGACAACTCTCCATCCGAGTCACAATTTATAAAAGTAGACCATTATACGTCAAAATACGGTCTTCAACATGGAGTCTTGGCTCACACCGAACAGCAAGTTATAAAGGGCTCCAGTGTAAAACCTTTTAAACGGGAAAACAAAGGTGCAATCTATATCAAGATGTACGTAATTAGTGGTGAAGTGTCATGGAAATGGATAAAAAAAAATAAGGATAAAGATCTCTATACGCTTTATAAGAAACTAAATGGAATACATTTGAAATAAATGTTATTTCTATTGAATTTAGTAGAGTGTTTTAAAACCAAACTTTTATCCTTAAGTTAAATTTTATCAAATCTTTCTCTTACTTTATCTATTATTTGAGCAAGTCGGCTAAATTAAGGCTTTACAGCTAATTTCCTAATGCATGTAAAGCAAAACTTTGGTTGGCTTGCTTGCTTTGTTTGTATAATTGTTTATACAAACTTTGTAAATAAGATTGACATTTTTAAACAATATGAATAGGCATAGTTTAACCTGTATTTTTAATATTTGAATTAAATTGGGTGTTATCATAATGATTATCCAATAAAAAAGCAAGCAAATCAACTAAAGTCTTGCTCTACATGCTTAAAGAAATGAGCTTTTATAGATAAAAAAAATAATTATTATACAGTGAAAATGCACCGCATATACAATACTAATGATTCGCTCCACAGTTAAAATGAAAGAATAGTATCATAATTCGACAGTAAACATGACTAGCATTACGAAATCATCATAGTGGAATTTAGTTAAATATGAAGAAACTGAATGACAAAACATATTCTAAGTTATACAACTTTAATAATTGTATTAAAATGAATATTTTTTACTGCAACAACATCTCACCTGTTAGTTATAAAGCACCTGCACTATCTGTTCGTGAAATGTCCTAAAAATTCACCTATTTTGGTATATATTTCACAGTTGGATGGCTTTAGGCGCGATAAATCCCGCTCGCATCTCTTACTTTGTTTTATTAGTATTATGTATTTCTGAACATATACATTTTAACTATTTTTCTTCATTTTCTTCAAAAATTCAAAAAAGTTCGTCTGTTTATTTATCATTCTACATTAGACATTTATGGCATATACAGTAAAAATGATATTTTAGGATCCGCACTTTACATACACTGGTTTACGTTTAATTTGATTAGACGTTACATTTTTGATATGTTAAAATTTCGCGGATACATAATTCAATTAAGTTATAAGCTTGGTAATAGAAGGAATTAAACCGTTAATAAACGATGTTTTATTTTGCTTTAAGCACACATTGTAGCTGTTTTAGCTATGTTTGTATAATCCACTTCAATTGTTTTAATGCATTAACATGTATTAAAGTTTATTTAAAACTACGTAGTGTGTAAATATATTGGTATTTCAATTGATTTAAGTTGAATTATTTATTTTAAGTCGAAATTTATATTTTAAAATATGAACAGGGCTTTAAAGACTTGATGTATGCATCTAACCTATCTTTATAATTATAATAGTTTATAACAATGCCAAAATTAGTTGCCATGTACCCTGATGTAGACATTCAATGAACGAGCCGCAATAAGCTGCCTAAGGTGAGGTTAATGAAGTATCGATGAACCTCTAATGTTATCTTGCTTTAATGAAATTGACATATTTATTAGCCAAAAGCTTAAGGACAAAATTTTAAATTTTGAGTACATTGATTTTTTCCTTATGCATCGTAACAATTTTGATAGCCAAACAAATAATGAAAACACAATGGGCATTAATGACGGTATGCTTGTTATTCAAAGCAAATTTAAAAAAAAATACTATTAATTATGTTGAATATTGGACTGATTATTTTATTGCTTATTGAAAGGTATCCTGGAAAAGCAAGTGAACTTTTCCCGTATATGGTCCGAGACCACAATTGTCGTCCCTTGATTTTCGTTATTCACGAATATAGTCCCTAGTGTTGACAGTGGGTTACTTGCCATTAATTTGTATACCCCTTCCAAATTTATTTCTCCATGTTTAATGCCTCAAATTGCAAGTAGGGGGAGGGGGGGGGGTGAAAATACACTGTAAAAAAAAGTTCAGAATTTTAATGGAAAGTAGTGATTTGGTCCAGCTGAAAAAGGTGAAATTTGGCACTTTGGAAGCTATCAAAAGATTTCTAGACGCTCTGAACATAAAATTGTCCATATTTTGAGTTAGAGCCGATAAAGTTTTCTATAATTTTGATATCATTTGTCCCAAAAGTAGTACAACACACTGTAATAATTTCATTGAGATAGCGCAGGGTGTATTTTTTTAATTTTCATTTATGTTCTAAAAGAAATGCACTACGAAATAATTGTGGTCTCGGACCATATGTCCATGATAAGATGTACAGCTGCTAATCATCCTGTTGAAAAATGGTATTCTTACGACCGACAATTCTGTAAGAGGGTATCAAGGGACCATACAAAAACTAGTCATTCTTAGATTTTTTTTTGTGATGAAGTATTTTATTTATCAATGCTCAACAACAGCAAGCCAATGTTGTTTATATATGCTACGATTTTGATTTTAAAGGTTTTTGCAATAAACGCAATTGGCAATACAGGCATGCATGTCTCAAATGTGGTTTTATTCATCCTGCTTAAAGATGTCGTCGATTTATGGACAATAAAGTTAATACTGGTCCATCTAGGTTTAAGAGGAATAAATTGCACCTTTGCTAAACAACTCTGCTAATAGACAAAACCCCAAAAGAGGTTTTGAAAAAAAAGACAATTTACAAATTTTCAGAATAACATCCAGACCCGTTTAATATTTGGGCTCTAAGAATATCTCGGTTAACGTAAATGAACTCTCTACGCTTCTGGAATGATATCCTAATAATCATGGGTTTTAAAATTCATTATGAAGATCATTGATATGAATATTTAAAATTTGTTCTCTGTTTAAAAAAAATGATTGAAGCTCAAAAGGAGTTCAAAAATTAGATATCATTAGATCGAATGACAAGCCCATTCAAACATAATATTTATTAAAGGTACCAGGATTATAATTTAGTACGTCAGACGCACTTTTCGTCTACATAAGACTCATCAGTAACACTCATATCAAAAAAATATAATAAAGAGAAACAAATACAAGTTGAAGAGCATGAGGATCCAAAATTCCAAAACGTTCGGCCAAATACGGCTTAGGTAATCTATGCCTGGGATAAGAAAATCCTTAGTTTTTCGAAAAATTCAAATTTCTGTAAACAGGAAATTTATAAAAATGACAACATAATTGATATTCATGTCAACACCGAAGTGCTGACTACTGGGCTGGAGATATCCTCGGGGGGGGGGGGGGGGACGTCTACCAGCAGTGGCATCGACCCAGTGGTTTAAATAGGTATCAAAGGTACCAGGATTATAATTAAGTACGACAGACGAGTGTTTCGTCTACATAAGACTATTCAGGGATGATTATAAAAAAATAGTTATAAAGCCGAACAAGTACAAAGTTGAAGAGCATGATGATCCAAAACTCCAAAACGTTGTGATTTACTTGGCATCTTACTAAATGACCGTTACTATATAAAAAAAAACCAATGTCCATGGGATGCTCTATCAGTTGTGCTTAGTTTGAAAAATTTTCAACCTTGTTGCATGGATCAGTTAAAAATAAAATGCATTCTGAAAATTTGGCTCATTATCCTGATGATTTTATATTTGTTGAAGAAGCTCATAGAGATGACTGTTTCTTTCTTATCACTGCATTTTCAAATGTTTGTTCGAGCTTAGAGGTTCCTATTGAAAATGAAAAACAGAAAGTCATTGCACAAAACTTGAATATTTAGGTTTGTCAATTGATTTAGATGAAATGTTGGTTGAAAAATACCAGATGAAAAAAAAATGCAGTCTTTAAGGTGGTACCTAACACTGCAGGGAGATAACTCTGTAAAGTCAGCTAAATGTTTTAATTACGTTGTGTTGTAAAAGGAATATTAAGCTTCTCAATGACCAAAATTAGTGTTTGTCAAATTGCTATATAACCAGCGTAATTTTTCTGACAAAACGGTTGGTTCAAAATGTTTTAATTTTTTACATTTTTGACAAAATTTTATGAAAATTAAACGAGCCAAGTTAATTTTAGTGAAAGTGTTGGGTACCACCTTAAAATTGAGAATGGCAATGGTGAACGTGTCAAAAAGACAACAACCCGACCATAGAAAAAACAACAGCAGAAGTTCACGAACAGGTCTTCAATGTAGCGAGAACTTCCCGCACCCGGAGGCGTGTTATAACATGTTATAGATAAGGGAGGAGATCTCAGGGAACCATTAACTATATTGATATTTTAATCAGATTAGATGAGGCACGTGTGCTCTTCTAGATATGAAACCATAATAATTCAAACAGCATTTAACTTAGCTTTTGCTGCATTTTTACGTGTGAGTGAATTTACCATTACATCAAATGTTATACAAGAAAATGTTTTACGTAGGTGAGAGTTTTAAATTGACCATGTAAAAAATCAGCTGTTTGTTACTATGATTTTTTCAAAAATTTATCAAAAAGGGAGACCAACTCCTTTAGTTGTGGATAAAAATGAATCAAATGAGATTTGTCCTCTGCTTTTTGCAAATTAGATCTTGAAATGATGGTCCTCCTTTTTGCTATATTAATTGGAAATCATTGACAAGATTTCAGTTTCAGACTGTTTTAAACAGAGGACTCAAGTTTTTGTTTTTAAACACGTCTACATTTAATACTCATTCCTTTAAAATATGAGCAGCGACATCAGCCTATATATCTGGTAAATCTAAAAATCAGACAAAACCATGGGTTGTTGGATGTCCTTGTCATTCCAGCGCTACATTAGAATTCCCAATATTTAATTTTGGTCTCAGCAAATATTGACATTTGGCTCATCTTTGGTAAAAAAAAAAGGGCATCTAAACACACTCAAACTACAGCAACTTCTATTGATCTAGGTCTGGATAAACTTGGATACAGTATTGTGTGGATAGATCATTCAAGAATTTTATGGAATATGGGAGCTTCAATTATAACTGCATTTTTGAATTACAGAGGGCAACCTTAAAATAATTCTTATTCATTGCGGTGGTAATGATTTATGTTATATTCAAAATGGTTAACTGTTATACAATATTAAGGTCACTTTACATCAGTTAATGTCATCGCTACCAAACACAACTGTTATTTGGTCATACATTTTATCAAGGCGAGCTGGGCGGAATGCCATAAATGAAAAGTCAATAGAACGTTCTACAGCCCGTTTAACTAGGATTGAAGGGGGTATATATTATCTTCACAAAGTTGGGGGCAAGGCTATCAAATATGTTGATTTTGATGATATCCATCCAACTCTTTTCGCCGATGACGGCGTACTCCTAAACCTTTTTTGAATAAGTGTTGAGTTGTACACTTTGTTTATAGTTGAACTGTTGGATAGTATAGTTGGTATTCTCGGTTGGACTGTTGTATAGTATAGTTGATATACTCCGTTAAACTGTTGTATAGTATAGTTGATATACTCCGTTGAACTGTTGTATATTATAGTTCATTTACTTCGTTGAACTGTTGAATAATGTAGTTGATATACGGAATTGAAATGGTTGAGTTGAAAACCTATGTGATTTCAGAATTAGTTTTGTGTATCACAATTTTTTGTCTTGGATTGATAAATGTTTGGCTGAATTTATCACAGTTGGCGTCTGGTTGTTTAGTTGCCATTTGGAGAAAACATATGATGGTTGCCCTTCGATGTTTTTATTTTGGACATTAATGAGATATTGTCGATGAATGCAAATTCGTTGGCCGGTTGATAGATAGTTGAACTGTCCTAATAAATACATGTCATAAATTTCCCAAAATTCAAACTTACTTTTTGTTGTTTTTTATTATCATTATTTATTAGATATAGGAAGATGTGGTGTGAGTGCCAATGAGACAACTCTCCATACAAATAACAATTTAAAAAGTAAACCATTATAGGTTAAAGTACGGCCTTCAACACGGAGCCTTAGCTCACACCGAACAACAAGCTATAAAGGGCCCCAAAATTACTAGTGTAAAACCATTCAAACGGGAAAACCAACGGTCTAATCTATATAAACAAAACGAGAAACGAGAAACACGTATATATTACATAAACAAACGACAACTACTGTACATCAGATTCCTGACTTAGGACAGGTGCAAACATTTGCAGCGGGATTAAACGTTTTAATGGATCCAAACCTTCTCCCTTTCCCTTTATTAGTTTGTCTTACAATCTGTCTATAACGAAGTTATCTGGAATCGTTGGAAATGTTACGAGTAATTTCAATGAATTTGGGTTATCCTTTATCAGGTTTATCGAATCCCTTTATTTACATCTGTTGGCTTTTTCGAATATGTAATAATGCATATTCTTTTGCCGCATCATAGTATTTTCATTTCAAGCGTTTTCATAAATGAGCGTACAATTCCTTGCATGATAGCTATTGAACGATTAAAGGGGTATAAGTAACGACTTAGACCGATTTAGAATATGATTATTTTTTGTTTCAAATAGAAGCTGAATAAAAAAGAATAATTTCAATAGTAGATGCTAGTTCTGTTTTCATGTTGTGCATAATTTTTGTAAGACAAAATTATGCGAACTCATTTGATTCTGTATGCATGCAACCTTTGATTTGAAAAATAATGTAGATTGGATGTGAATGTGCTCATCATGTTCACAAGAAAAGAACGTCAAAATTCAAAAATGAAATAATTACTACCAGGAAGAATCAGTTCACTAACTAATTCAACCCACAAAAGAACATTCGTATACCGGAAAAACGATGATTTTCACTTTTTTATTTGATTTATGACATGTAATAAAACAGAACATACATAAATGTTTATGTCTTGTCGCATAACAATCGGCAGTCCTCTAAAATCTCCTCGTAGACTTTTGTTATTATTGTAAGTAGTGTAGTATGTTATAAATCAAACAAAATAGTTTAAGCCAATTCGGTTATATTGAATAGGGTAGCCTATGACCTTTAAAAGAATTTTAGAAATTGAAAGGTAAATGTTTTAAAATTTACACTGAAATGGAAATAGTGATAATAATTTAAAGGTGAATAACCAGTATCTTGTTTTTTACAAGTTATATGTGTTGGAATGTTTAGTAAACTAATTGAAGTAAAAATTCATTATCTTGAATAAAACGACAAGTATTTCTTGCAATTTAAAAGTACAATGTTTGATAATTAAAATCGAAAAATTATAGTTTGAAAAGAGAATAGTGTATGTTGAACGAAACCGAATATGAGTTGAAAAAGTTTTTATGGGTAATGTATATTTCTGCACTATTGATGTCTTTTTTGTTTTAAAGTCGTCGAACGAAGAAAATAGATAACAGACTTTTCCTGCACCATATTGCATTGTAAAAAATAAAAATAAAACAATGTCTACAATATCAATGAGATGAAAAATAAATATCTGATTTATATTTTATCACCTATTATCTAAAGATTTTGTCAAATTGTATTTAAAGATGTTTGTGGTAGATATAAAAATATGTGATATGAGTGCGAATAAGACAACTCTCCATACAAGTCACAATTTGTAAAAGAAAACCGTTATAGGTCAAAATACGGTCTTAAGCGCAGAGTCTTGGCTCCACATTAAAGTATAAAGGGCCCACAAATGACTAGTGTAAAATCATTCAAACGGGAAAACCAATCGTATAATACATATAGAAAAAACTCGAAACGAAAAACACTTATGAACCACATCAACAAACGACAACTACTGACCATCAGATTCCCGACCTAGGACAGGTACAACCAAATGTGTTTCTATTTAACATGTGTTTAAGGCAGATTATAACTTCTCTGCAAATTACACATTAACAATGACAAATCTTAAACTTTCGATATATCAGACCATCTCCTAAACTATAAATAACTAAATATAGTACAAACAATAAACTATTTGGTCATTTAAATTTCGAACATAAGTGTAAGTGACTTGTTTCTACTTGTAGTAACTACAATGTACGTCCTGTTTCATATTTAGTCTAGAGAAAATCTAGTTGAACTGAATGTCATGTCTAGTCCTATTATTAAAATCTGTTCGTATTGTAATAACAAATTTTCTATTCAGCCCTTTTTACGTATAAATGAAGTAACATGTCATGGGGGCGTAATTCAAATCTAACTATTTATTTTTGAACAATGCTTTACCAAAGACGTCAATTTAAAAAAAATATTGACTGATAATGGCTATTAATCCGGAAATCTAAATTTACGGGTAAGTTAAAGTAAAAATGAAAATCTCAATAATAGCTGGTCTCAGTTGAAAGTCCAAATTAATCTTTATCTATTGTTTTCAAACTAATGAAAGTTATGTCTAATACAAACGAGCATTGAATGAATTTGATCATAACATATAAATTATGTTTACATTCAGGCTTTTAATATCCTCATGTTAACACGTAAAACCAATAGACTTTAAAGTAAAATGCATTTTGTATTTTGTAAAATAAATGTTTTTTTTGGGGCTGTTTTTCATGTCTATTGAAGATGAGTTAATGAACTAACGAACATCTGATTTTGTTAACAATACTATCAACTTAGCACAATATTTGAATTACTTATCGTAATTGAAATTTTAATTGATACAATACAGCACAACAATTACCTAAGGGAAATTCCCCCATAAAGTTTATTTCTATTCATAAAAATTTATTTGAAAGAATTGTTTAAATGAAAGTGTCATTGCTTTTCGTTTAACAGTATGGCATGACAACAAGTGTCTGTGTATAACACCAATAGGCAAATTACAGAAAAAAATATAGACAAATGCCATTAAACCCGAAAATATATAAATACACTTACATGTTTATCAGAAGAAGACTCAAAAATATTCATGCATATTCATGCATACTGGATAAAACAATATCTAACTTTCATTTACTAAATATATCCATCCGCCATGGGAAATAAATATTTAAATCATTGGGGCAACACAATATGTATATAGAAAACGTATATGTAAAAATAGATGTATTTTAAAACACTTCGCAAAAAAAAATAACCGATTTAAATTAACTTTTTAAAAATATATCACTATTGACATGGGAACTGGGTATTACGTCCGAGAGAAAGTTGTGATAACGTATCCTAAGGCTTAGCGCAGAGTTATGCCTTTGTTTCTTTTCAATGAAACAAAAACCTACAAATAAGTAGACGGTAACAGACTTAAACGTAAATATTTTCTAAAATCTTTCATACTAGTATCTTTAAGGATATACCAAACCATTAGTTTTGCATTTGAAACTATATTGACAGATATGAAAAATTCAAATGATACACGTGACAGATTTATTCGTCCAGATGATTTATAAATGCTCTGAATTAATTTACATGTAAATCTTTTAACATTGACAAACAAAATAAGAGCCTGTGAAGGACTTCAGATGTATAATTGACGTCACCTTCTCAATCTAACGTCCTATTATCAGTTGAAAGTATCACACGTTTTAAACCCTCAAATCGACGTGTTATGTTCCAACAGAACGACTCCCGACGAATCGGAGCATCCACTCAGAAATTCAAGATAATTCAATTATTTTTCCGAAATTTAATAATTTTCTCTGTAGTGTTCGATTTGTTTTTATAATGCTAATTCGTGTAAACTAACAACAAAGAAGTAAACGTCTCGCCCAAAAAGCTAAATAAAAAACCTGACAAACATTGACAAATCACTATAAGCAACCATATTTCACTGTCATCGGTGTTTATTTACTCGATCTACATTATTCTAAATTTACTTTCATAGGCAGTAGATTGAATAAACACGTGGTACTATTGGTAATGAGACACCAAACCCACTTTACACAAAATGTCGAGCTTTATATCGAAACTAGGGATGGAGATAACGAGTCAAATTACCTGTAAGATTAATTCGTTTAATATTACGACACTTTACAGTGGAATAGCTCACTATTCAAACGTCTTCAATTATGCATGAACATTGATTGACCGCAAAATAAACTGTCATCATTACGAAAAATAATTCGTTACAAAAAAAAGAGAGTAATCTTTTCAATAAATAAAAAGCACCTAAAAACTATCTAAAGTAACGCAGTTCAATGTATTTCAGATACACATTCATTAATGCTGGTTTGTCATTTCCTTAGATACCAAAATTATGAAGAAAAACATATGTAAAATTTGCAGTATTGTTTTTAAAAAGGCAAAAAAAGACCTCGAAGATAAGTGTTAAGGAATTTTATAAAATATCAATTATCAATTATTAATTTGTTTTTAATCAAAGTTTTACTGTTCTGTCGTGGTTCTCTTCTTGTATTTGATATGTTTTCTTCAGTTTTAGTTTGTTACCTGGACTTATTTTTTTCTCAATCGATTCATGAATTTCGAACAGCGGTATACTACTGTTGCCTTTATTTAAAACATTCAAAGCATACACGTAACGGACTTAAGAAAGCTGAAATCATGTCCTTGTCTTTGAGGTATCAGCCATTGTTCTATAGTTGGGTTGTTGTCTCTTTGACACATTCCCATTTTCATTCTCAATTTTATCAAAAATTTAGCGGAAAATATATAAATTTCATTTTTTCCCATTAACATTGCTACCTCAATTAATTTTAAATTCATGAAAAAAAACAAGGTTTGCTTAGATTTTCAAAAAATGTTTGAAAATTATGGAAAGAAAAGTATGAAAATATTTTTATACCACTAATTGGTTAAAACCAGGGTTAAAATATTCCAAATCTAGATATGAGAACATCCCTAGATTCTCGAGGTCTCAGCCGAAAAGGGAACGTCGATTGGCATCCCAGAAAAGCCGATAAAAGGAAGTCATTGGCCATCAATTGGAACAATACGTTATTCTCATATCAGATTGAACAATAATTTGGAATACACATTGGGTTTTTAAACGATCATGACTAGCTATAAAACCCTATGATTTGGAGGAATTTAAAGGAGTAGGTCCGGTAAGGGCGGATTTTGGCCTCAAATTTCAGGTTCATCAGACGAAAGATTTGGGACACTTTTTAAACACTTTAAAAGTGTCTATTTTAGTTGATTCAATTAGTTTGTGTGAAAGATTTTAACTGATTAACTCATTTAAAACGATTCAAGCATGCATATAAAAATTCTATCAATATGCCAAAATATGTTACTTTTGAGATAGTTTTTGTCAAAAATGAAAGTGGTCACATACGTGATTATTCTCAGCCTTTACATATGTTATGTATCATCATCAAATACAACTTACATTTCAATATTAAGAATGAACACAAATGCGGCCACTTTCATTTAAGATGGAAACCGTTTTAAATTTAACTAAAATGCTAAAATTTTGAACATAATAGTAATTTAGAATGACTTAATGGTGCTAGTACCCGATATATGTACATTGTATTCTAAAAAAAAACCATAGTTATGTAGCAAAAGCATTCTTCTTTTCAATAAATAACTAAAAGTTTACATTTTAACCATTTTGTAAAACTGCTATATTTTGAGGCCAAAAAGGGGTCTTACTGGACCAACTCCTTTGTGCTTTAAATACAAAAATGAAATTATATCGTTGATAATTATTATACAGGACAGACAGTTTTCCGCTCTTTAATCGGATTGTTTTCTCTTTGACATTTTAATTCTCAAGTTTATCATCGGTCTTGAAGGTGCATTGTAATAAATTGATATTCGATTTTTTATAACAAAAATACAAAAATATGTTTCTATAAAAAAGAATATGTGGTATGATTGTCAATGAGAGAACTCACAACTTCACAAGAGACCAAATAACGCAGAAGTTAACAACTAAAGATCACCATACGGCCTTCAACATTGAACAGAGCCCATACCTCAAAGTCCCCTATAATAGACCCCGATATGACAAATGTAAAACAATTCAAACGAGAAAACTAACTGACTAAATCACGATCACAATAATGGACGAAAAACAAATATGTTACACAGCAATAAACGACAAACAATGAATTACAGGCTTTTTACTCGGGATGGAGAATGTGGCGGGGTTAAACCTGTTTAGAAAGTTTTAATTTTGACCCTTGGTATAATGATTAATTCTAATGACTCAGAAAAACAGTCTGAAAAGGTCTGAGTTTTAGTCAACATTAATCGACCAATTCAGATAGGTTGAATAAACCAGTACAGCCAATCGGGAGAATGTCTGTGACAATTGGTCTCTTGTGAAAAGATGTTTTATTGGCAATCATATCACATTTTCTTTTTTAGAAACACTCCAAAAAGCTGATGCTTGATTGCAATTGCTTCGAAAAATCGTCGTGTTGTTCATGGCATGATATAATTCGGTGATTAGCCACAACCACTCAATAATATCACAATTGATAATAAAAATTGATCAGTGTGACTACTCCAATCAGAACACATCTTTTCTATTTTGTTACAAATACCATTCAAAACGGTCAATCACACGCTTTGAATCTTCCGACAAAATGACGTCAGCTTACCCTTCTGTGGACTCTGATTGGTTCAATAGTGAATATGTAAGCAGCAACCCTTATAAATCAAAAACATTGCAGGTTGACTTGATAAATAAACGAACTAAAAGAGAAGGTGCTGGTTCACTTTAATTGTTTATTGACTTTACGAAATAATAATTGATTGATTAAAAACATAATACACACAGGTGCCAACTCCGTATTAATTTATTGTTTATGTGACGTCCAGTGAACAATATTTCTCTAACTTTTGTGCAATTTGCACATTGCATGACCGGTGTGAAAAAACTGTTTCTCCTCACTAGTGAAAAATCTGTTCTCGGCAAATGATTTGTTGATATTTAATTGTGACGTTAAATTTTTATGTTTTCTTCTGAATTGTCTTATTGTGACGTCATGAATAAAAGGCGACCATGTCTGGTGACGACACAATTTTCCGCAAATCTTTGAAAAGGAATGATAAAAATTATTTGAGGGACAGATTCCACAACTGCAACAAGTGTATTACGACATTTCTCTACTCTGAACAGCTAAATTTTAATTATTTAAAGAGCTCGGCAAACATCGCGCTTTAAATATTAAAATTCAACTGTGTCTCGAGTGGAGAAATATATATAACGCACATTAATTTACTCTGATTTTATTGATTCTCACCCTTCTTCATATATTGATTAATAGTGTTGATTTTTCTTATATTTGATTAATGAGACATGTTCTTCAGGAAAAAGTAAAAATAAAAAAGGAAGGAAATTCGTCCATTTGAATTGCACTGTCAGGTCAGTGTTACATTTTTCACAATCATGTAATTTGCATTTTACCCCCCCCCCCCCCCCCGTTTTGGTGGGGGTTGTGTTGCTTAGTCTTTAGTTTTCTATGTTGTGTCTTCTGTACTATTATTCGTCCGTTTTATTCTTTTTCTTTTAAGCCATGTCGTTGTCAATTTATATTTAATCTATGGGTTTGACTGTCCCTCTGGTATCTTTCGTTCCTCTTTTTTAATTATTGAATTTCTTGCATTATTTAAGGATTTAAAAAATTTTCCCATATTGTCCTTTCTCCAAATAAGCTTTTTTTTCCCACTTGAAGAGAACGTGTTCATTAAAACCACTGTTTTTATCCATTGGATCCGAAAATCATAAATCATTATGATATACAAAATAATATACTACATATTTTGAAATTGAATTATCAGTCAGATGCTTGATTTCTTAATTGATTGACAATATATTTGTTACGAATGGTGGTGTTTTTCAACAATCTTTCGGCAATCCCATGGGAACCAATTGTGCCCCTCTTCTTTCCGACTTTTTCTTTTGTTCGTGTAAGGCTGGCCTCATACAGGAACTTCTTAGGTACAAGAGATAAAGGATACAACAGATACATGTAAGTCTGCTTCATATCTTGACTTAGTTCTAGAATTTGACAACGAGGGTCGGTTGAAAACAAAATTTTACGACAAAAGAGATTATATCAGCTTCCCAATTGTGAATGTTCACTTCTATGTAGCAACATTCCAGCAGCACCTACATAAGGAGTACTCAGCTGCTTTTGCATAGGTACTATTTCTATACCAAAAATCTGTAGTTCTGGAAATCTTCTGTTAATATTCAGTACAATGTTGTTACTTTAAAATTATTGTAATATTTAGGTACTTGTATTTTACAGTACTTGATTTGTACTAGAAATTTAAGTACTACAGATTTTGGGTTACATCGTTACATTTTCAGCGTTTTGATCATTAGTCTACTTCAAATCTCTTAAAGTTATGATTTTCAAACATGGTACATTGTGATAATTGTTGTTATAATTTCTGTACCAAAATGTTATGTACAAATCAAGTACTGTAAAGTACAGATACTCTAATATTACAATACTTTAAAAGTAAAGAAATAGTACTTAATATAAAAGGTAAATTGCCAGTACTACAAATTTCAAGTATAGAAATAGTACCTATGCAAAAGTAGCAGTGTATATATCTCCCAATTGATACGATCTTCCTGAGTTTGTATTTCCTATGACGGTTTCATTGATAAAGGGTTGCTGTTCAAAGGAAGCTATTAAACCAAGAATTCCAGATGGTGAAGATGAAATCATCCCTTTGTTAATTTTACGGACGCCATCACGAGTTGGTTGCCTATAATGAAATATCCGTTTTACAGATGATTGATGTTCATTTTTATGAATTGACTGTTGACAAAACTATCAACGATTATACTAAGAAATTTTTTCTCACAGGAATAGATGACTTAAGCTTTATTTGTAAAACCTTATGAAATCTTCATTCCTCAATTGTAATCAACCTCAAAATTTGATTTGACCTGAACTATTTTATTTGCGCGTCAATGATTAATCTTTTGTAGACGAAACACACATGTCGCATACATAACATCTGCCCTGATATCTAGGATGGGTTTATTAAAAGCATTTAAACATTTTAAATACCTAAGCCATTCAACCTATCCAGCCACCTTTTAATTCAACTAACAATTACTAGATATGAAAAACTTGTCATTGATAACCTTCGAAAAATCGGCATGTATTCACTAATAAATTATTTGATGAACAATGGCTTTGTATTTATTTGTAAAATTTATTAGTGCACCGATTAAATCAAAAATTGATTTCATAAACTTTTGATCAGTTGTGAACGGTATGTTGTATGGTTTGGTAATAAGTAAATTATAGACCTTGAGCTTAAATATGAAGATTATACAAGTGATAAAATGGTGTAGATGTCAGCTGCTATTGGTGTAATACCACTAATGATTTCCACTTATTAGTCTTTGTTTTTGAACTTTTCCAAAAAATTTGCATAATTTATTTTTGTTTCAAATAAAGAAATACTTGGCATAAGTAAAGTTTTATCCTGTCCAGTACTATAGAAAAAGATTCACATAATATTTCATTGCATATAAGAAAATAACAATCACTTAAAGTTAAGTTAACCAATCACATTTCTCCCTTATTTGACCTGTGTACAAAAGTTGTAATCATGTAAGCTCAAGTTTCCAAAATATTCTATAGATACCCGATATAAAAAAAAATAATGGTGCATATGCTTATGACACAGAAAATGTTTTGCTGCAATAAAATGTAGGATTAATTACCTACAACTGTCAAATTCATAAGAATATTATTTTTCGACCTATTTTCGTATTCAACCGGATGGAGTCACAGAATACTTATATTACAAGTACATCTGAACCAGTGACCACACCGCGATACAATTTGTCGTAGTATTGTCAATGGTTTAGAAGTACTTTTGCTATAATCATTTATGTGACTGCATCCTAAATTGATGTGTAAGATCCTCTGCGATAGATAATTTAGCTTATCTGTAATATTCCTTCTTCATGCCTTATATATCATGTATTGTATTACGACGATATATTAAAACTGACGAAGAACGGTAAAAACCGATCATCGAAAGCTTTTTTTTGTCGAGCCTAGGTGGTCGAGTGGTCTAGAGTGAGGTGATTTGGTGCCAAGATATCTCAGTAGCATGAGTTCGAATCCAGGAAAGGGAAGAACAAAAATTTGCTACTGCAAATTTACAGATCTAATATTATTTGGCTGTTATTTTGACGGATCATATTTACAGAATTTACTTATATATATTCAATTATTGTATGCTGGTTCATATTCTGGACGCCAATCTTTGCTCCTTTATTATATAAATTTGGAAATTAGTATGGCGTTCATTATCACTGGACTAGTATATATTTGTTTAGGGGCCAGCTGAAGGACGCCTCTGGGTGCGGGAATTTCTCGCTACATTGAAGACCTGTTGGTGACCCTCTGCTGTTGTTTTTTTATTTGGTCGTGTTGTTGTCTCTTTGACACATTCCCCATTTCCATTCTCAATTTTATATATATTATTTATAAATATAAAATTGAGAAAGGAAACGGGTAATGTTTCAAAGCGACAACATGTTCATGTCGGGTTAAATGACCATCACCAGTCTTCGGATGTCACCGCGATTGTAAATTAGATGGCGTGTAGACTACAATACACGTGCTGATACATATTCGAGTCCATGCATCCTAAATTGTTAATTTTAGTAATTTTTAGAATGTGGATATACTTTAAAAGAGGGACGAAAGATACCAAAGGGACAGTCAAACTCATAATCTAAAACAAACTGACAACGCCATGGCTAAAAATGAAAAAGACAAACAGAAAAACAATATTACACATCACACAACATAGAAAACTAAAGAATAAACAACACGAACCCCACCAAAGTAAAGTATGTTATAAATCAAATATGAGAATTTGAATCAAAGTTGTTAAAAAGAATTTTACATCTAATGCCCCTTTAAACAAAGTGAATTAAAACAAGAAGAAGTATATACATTTAACTTTTCATCTTTGAATGCAATTAAGAATGAAAACGGGAAATGTGTCAACAAAATAACAACCAGCCCAAAGAGCAGAAAACATCTTGAAACCACCAATGGGTCGTCAGACTATATCATCTATATGTTGCCATATACATGTCTTACAATTATTGTTCCTTTTGGGTTGTTTATCATTAACTTATACTCCTTTAATTTTCACAAAAGAAAAATAAACAATGATATAAGTAATATGACATCGCGACTGATTTTGTTTGCATTTGCACGAGCAATGATGATTTCGTAATCAATTTAGCGATTTTTCTATCGGTAATTTAAGTTTTAGTTTCTTCCTAAAAATGTGTACTTTTTTCTATGTCAGAGATGTGGCTGTAGGAAGTCTTGTCGACTGACGTGTTATTCCGATGGAGGTAGCTTGCTCGATCATACGTGCAGTCTATTGAAACTTCATAACCTGAAGCGTCCTCTTCTATTGCCGGATAAGGACTGCATGAACTTTTATCAACTTTACAACTTTCTTGCTTGGTAGAAGGAATTGCCTTTTGGCGTTCTTCGTCTTGGTGATAACTTGATTCTTCTGTTATAGGACTACAAAAAGGATGTAAGTACCTTGCCTGATCTTCGTTACATTTTGATAAACTTTCAGAACTAGACGAGTCATAGTCTTTTTCCAGATAAGAAGTGGAAGTGTGCGGAAGTAATATGTTGTCCAAATGACTATCGTCTATGCTTTCGTAAAGGCTTTCATGTAGTTCAAAAGTTCCTTGTGTTGCTTGCTCTTCTACTTTATCATCTTCTTCAATAGTTTTTTTGATTTTTGATTTCGAAATACACAAACGTTTCTTAACACAGTTTGAGATTCCAAAAATTCCAAGTAAAACAATAATCCCAGATAGAGCTCCACATAATAAGATTAGTAGTTCTGTCTTTGATAATCCTAAAAACATTATATTGTGCTGTAATCAATTACATGTAAACTCATTTCAACTGAATTTTCCAGTTCATTTTTTTTTGTTTGTTTTTTTACACCACTGTCCTCACAAATATGGTTATTCTCTTGACCTTTTTTACTCAGTAGTTCTGGGGTTGTCGTTAGTTTGTGTCTGCCATATTTCTTTAACTCATTTGTAATTTTGTAAAAAGAAAATAAGATCGTTGGTTTTTTCGTTTGTATTCTATTTCTTTATGACTTTAATTGATCTTTGTAAGCGGATTATACGGTATGTTAATTGCTCAGTGTTAAAGCCCTAGTTTTAATATTTAGTTATTTGTATTAACGTTGCTTAGACTCTGAAGGCATTGGTAATCATATCACATATCCTTATATATTTCTAAATATGAGATTTTACTGTTTACATTTAATGAAAATCATAGCTTTGACCTTTGTTAATCTCCTTTTTATTTTTAGGAAAAAAGAGAAGATTGTTTCAACCAATGAGAACAGCTTCGAAAAGTTGTGCATTATGAATTTCGAGTAAGAAAATACAAATATCATAGACAAAAGCAAACAAAAAAACCGGCAAGAACAACAGCATATAAAACACTTCACCTAAAAGCTTATAATTGAAAAGACATGACATGGGATGTACAAGTTGTAATTTCGTACAAATTATAATGTGTACAAGGTTTTTGTTATCAGTATTTTGACACACGTCTTCCTTCACCATGTGCTACACGTTGTTCTTCAATAATTATCCATTTCTATGTTAATCACAAATCTATAAACTCAAATTTACATTTTAAAATACTGTCCCGTATGTCATACAACTACAAATAAGGACACCTGATTAGTTTAGATTATATATTTTTATTCTTTGACTTATACCAAATGTTGTGCCAACAAAATAGATTTAAGTGATTTCTTCATTCACTTACTATATGCAACACTTTAGCATGTAGTTGTAGAAATAAAACAGTATTAAGCTTAAACTAAGACACTGTGCTTATCTTATCTAATTTATGAGCGTCACTGATGAGTCTTATGTAGACGAAACGTACTTAATTATAATCCTGGTACCTTTGATAACTAATTATGTAAAGAGATTCTCAAAATACTGAGAACCTGTATAAAAATACTTTACAAATCATGATGTGTACAACATTAAAAGTCGTACACAAAAGGTGCTCAGCATAAAACAAAAACACAAAGGAATAGCTGTTATTCGTTTAATGACTGATTAAGAGGAACATATAACAAACAGGAGTGATTTTGGGTTTTCTGGAAGACTTTTAATTCACAAACCAAAGACTAATAATATGTCAGTTTAGATTGTCATACATTTGTATTGTAAATTAATTGGAAGTTCGACTGAGTTACTAGACTACTCAATCCCAAGTAATACAATGAAATGGATAATGTTGGGTTTTTTTTCAGCAAGGGACTATTTAATGTCTGATTTTTCTTATATCATTGAATGTTGTATATGCAGATATATGATGTTACGTAATTTTAGATTAATGTTATTTTTTTCGCCGTTTTTGTGAAGATATATTGGCTCAATACCTCATAGTGAGTTATGTCCGTGCCCTGTTTTGTTACTATGTACACATGAAATAATAATGTAGTTTTGAACATGCACTATATCATTACCATCGATTTGTTGTTCTTCGTGTACCTTTGTCACACTTTCGTCTGAAGAAATACCTTCAGCTATATTAGAGTTTGTTGTCACTTTATAAATAGTAAAATAAAATGAAATATGGCTGCCGTTTCATAACACAATCGCTAATAACGACTAACGATTCACACGCTATGTACGACAATCGCAAAGTACGATTATTTTATGAAACTGAATTTTAGCGTTACGTTTGCTTAACGATCAAACGAACTCTAACGATTGTTTTATGAAACGGCAGCCAGATTTCCATATTCATGAAAAGTCAACATGTAAAACAAACGTAAAAAATCTCCTATGATTACTTACAGTATCAATAATATACTTTAATTTTCAACTAAATATTGGTATGTTTTTGCTGAATATAAGGTTCAACAACATTTATGCAAATTACAACTGAATAAAAATGTAGTATCTATATATATATTTAGAAGGTGTCTCCGATCGATATATATTAAGTAGAATCGTTGCAAGAATTTTGCATTACAAAATATATGGTAGAATATCATAATAATTATGACGCATTGCAATTTAAGGATCGTACAATTAAACTCATGAAATTTCATGTCACCCTTTCAAGTTTCAAATTCTGGTTTTGCAATTAATTTTTTAAATAGTTTAATAATGTTTTGATTTAGTAGTTACAGGTTCTATCATAACATCCATTTATTTTGTATTTGAAATGGCGTAATTGTGTAAGAAATTAAAATGATCTTATGTAAATGTCAGCATGAAGCATGTCATCGTTATTTTCAAGATTTCGTAAATGCTTAATGTTCATGAATCGGACATCTTTTATTGTTTAAAAAAAACAGTCGTTTGTTCGTAACAAAAAGTAAAGACAGCAGTTATACCCTATGTGTTCAATAAAAAAAAATTAAAACTATACTTCATTACACTTTTTATGCGATAAAGAAAATCCCTTTTGCTGGAAACGGAAATGACTTGTAACACAAAAAATCTACGTTTTTGGCTTTGAAATTTAAAAAACAAATATATGTTTTCTGTTCCTAAATACCTTGAGTAAAAATATTTCTCGTCAGAACCCATATAAAGATAAGTTGATGATAGCATCCATAAATACAGGTTTCATTATATGATTACATAGAGAAATCAAATATTAAAACTGCAGGATTTTTTGTGATAAAATAATTATCACAAAAACTCATCATCGTTTTCAAACAAAGAACAGTAATTTTTTCAGCATACATTTATATTATTATTGTATTATATAGTTTATTAATAGATATGTCGAATACTCGTTAGAAGTGTCATTTCATGTAATAGAAAAAAGTACATATTTACATACGTGTTCTCCTAGTCTCTATGTCTACACACCCTTTGACGTTGTCACATCTGTAATCAATATAAACATTTTTTTAGGTAAGGTACAATTCCCTATTTAACCATTCATCGTTGATGCAATATAATTCCTGCCAAAAAAAAACGTTACTGGCTGTTACGTTAAAACTGTTATTTAATGTGGTCTAAAAGAAGTTGAACAAGTAGAGCATCATGACTTAACAAAATGAAATTAGGAAGATAGAGTGAAACAGGGACATACAGTACAATTCCGCTTGTAAGTTTTGATAGATATATTTTAAACTTGTAAGATACACAGATTAGTTAATAAAAACTTGAAATGAGATGCTAATGAATGCATACAAGAAAAATTAAAACTAACTATGCAGTATGAGTATTTCTCATTGTTGGAGGCCGAACGGTGAATTATAATTGTTACTTTCTGTGTCATTTGGTCTCTTGTAAATAGGTTTCTTATTGGCAATCATACCACATCTTCTTATTTTTATATATATTGTTTAGTGTAAAAGTTCATATCTTCATTTCTGCTTGTGGGCATTGAAACACAATATATGTGCTAAATATTTTGTGTATCATTACCGAATACTATCCAAAAACACATTATCAGCCATTTGCATAACTATATTCTAAGTTATAAGATATACAGATTAGTTAAAACGGTTTCAAAATGAATGCTTGTTTAGTTTAAAAGTGTCCTCCTTCATTTATGCTTTTGATTATTAAAAAGAAATAAATGTGTTAAAAACAATCTATTCATTACGTGTAGTAGACAATAGCATTCTTCTTTTATCTTTTATGACTCATTACCGAAAATTATCTCGATTTTCCATTCGAAATTGAAAAAAAATAAAGATTATTAAAATTAATTATAATACTATTATTGACAGCTTGCCTCCCCTATAAATTATCAATTCAAATATTGTGATTATATATAAAATTATGGGTCGCACACAATTCATATATTGACTTTATAATTGTTTCTCTCATTATACATTTCACTTATATTGTTTACAATGATCAGTAAAATATCACATTCTTTACAAGAAAATATAAAATAAAATTTGTTTTCTTTACTCATTGAATTAAAACTGGGGACAATAATAGAAATTTTATTAAACCTTTTGATCCTAGTTTTATTAATTTTTTCATGTTATCATAATATGGAATTAATCTCCCACGTCTTTATGGCATAAAGGACATATTCTTTTTTCGAAGGCTTTATTGTTGTATCGACCGCGTTCAACATCCAGAATACTTTTATTTATTCTTATTTTGGCATAAGTGTTTGTAACATTTTAATCTAAATTCTACAAAAGATATAAATATTTTTCTAGTCTACATTTTACCTTACATTTTCGGTAGACTCTTAGTTTATTACCATTTATTGAATTATCATTATTAAGGAGACAATTTGTCCAAAATATAATGTAATTTTCATTGAGCTTCTTCACGTGGGCTAAAAGTGATCGTTTTTTTAGAAAAGGTACATTGATTTTCTGCAATATGAGTGAAATTCAATTTCAAAAGAAGCATTTTAATTTTTCTCATCAATCCCCAATTTAACTGCTTGTAAACTTTATAAACATTATATAATAAAGACTCATTTTCAATTGTATTACATGATTTATCTTTTACAATTTTAATGTTCGAAACGTTCAATATTTCAATTACAATATGAAATTAATTCACAGGGAAAAAAGTAACGACAATCACATATTTAGGTTATCTTTCTGACGGACTTATTTTCGGTGTAAATATTCAGTAATAATAGTTCGAAATTGTAACTTCGATAAACTACAATTCTTATAATTCCAAAACAGTGCTGTTCAGCAAAGTTTCCATACAAAATAAATGATAATTAAAAGAAGTGTTTTATTGGAATACGTATTCAATCTAAGATACACTATTAGAATTGTAATCAAGATCAAGTAGTATATCAAAAGCGATGCGAAATATAACACAGGGACATTGACACTGATTTCTTTCATCTTGATAAGTATTGAAATACATGTATGTGATTGCGTCAAATAATACAACTATTCGACTTTGGCCGTTTCTGAAGAACGCGAATCAAGGAAAGGAAACGTTTTGACGTACTAAATTTATAAAGTGTTGTTTTAATGTTCACCGTCAGCTTAGAAATGAGTCCTGTAGTTTCCCCTAATCGTTTCTACAAAAACTTGGTAATAAAGTGTTATGGACAAAAAAGACATCCATTGGCTACGGTTGTTCTGACTACAAAGTAGTGTAAGGTTCAAATTTTGTTTTTGCTAACCGTAGAAATGTTGATTTCGGACATGTATGTTCAGTGGTTGGAGTTGATGTGGATGTGATTCATAAATGTTTGTCGTTTCTCGTTTTTTATATAGATTAAACCGTTTGTTTTCCAGTTTAAATGGTTTTACACTAGTTATTTTTGTGCCCTTTATAGCATACTGTTCGATGTGATCCAAGGTTCCGTGTTAAAGACCTTTCTTTGAATTATAATGGTTTAATTTTATAAATTGTGACTTGGATTGAGAGTTTTCTCATTGGTACTCATATCACATTTTCTTATATCTATTAAATCTTAAAAAGAAGTTAGTTTAAAACTTTCTCATAAAGAATATTGTACGATATTGTTTAAAATATGATTTGTGAATGCCAATGTGCATAATAAATTTATAAAGTGTTATTTTCATTAATATAAAAGGTATCTATTTTAAAACTAATCTGATATCTAAGATCCATTTCCTGATTGTTAATCAAAACAAAACATATACGTTTTCATATCTTTCCTTTTGGAAGTTATAACATCTATGCAATTTAATAAGTTAACCCTAATTCTTGATGATGTAAATATCATAAAAAAGTGAAATTGGATGATATCGGAAAGATAAAGTTCAGAATGGAAATGGAGACTATGTGAAAGAGACAACAACCCGAACACAGTACAAATAACAGCCGAAGTCAACCAATGGGTCTTCGACGCATCGAGAAAGTCCCACACCCGGAGGTGCATAATCATCAGCAGGCTCCCACGTAAAATGTGTACTATCTTAGTGATAATGGATGTCATACAAAACTCAAAAAAATATAAATTACCTAAAATTTAAACAACATACAAGACTGACAAACGCCAGAGTCTCCTGACTCCTAGCAGAACTGTAGCGGAGCTAAGCATTTTCTTATGAGATCTTTATCCTCCCCTATACCTCTAGCCAATGTAGAGTAAACAAACGCACAGCAATACGCGCAGTAAAACTCAGTTTAAAAGTTCGAGTCCGATGTCAGAATAGGTAACAAAACTAACTAAGCAAAATGACAATGATACATAAATTAATGAAGGACAACTAGCAGTTACTGACATCCCAGCTACAGACCTCAACTGATTGAAAGATAATGTTTACATCGTATCAAAAGAAGGCACAATCCCTCCCATTAGCACTGATTATGGATTTAGCATCATACCATCATAAAATATATGAGAAGAACATAAGCCGTATCATGCCATCAGTTGATTTTAGAATAAATTTGTTTATTTCCGATGCAAAGACACTATGCATTAATCAATATTATTACCAAAATATGTGATGTTGGAATGGAAGAGAAACCCAACAGCACAGAACCTAGACTAAACTTGCATATAAGATAACTTGAAGATTGTTTTGGAATGTGTTAATGAAAGAGCAACATAACATCGAAGAATACTTCAAAAGCTATCGAAAACCACTTTGTCTTCTTGTAGAACAAAATTGATGTCAAAAACATACATAAACTATTTTTAAATTGACAGAATTCTTTAAAATGGGAATCAATTTGTGAACTTCCACTTATCTTCCAACAAAATATTCTACTAAAAAATTATTTAAGGAATGACTGTTATATTTTTCTGTCTATGAAGAAATAACATAAAATGGAGGTGCTCACTGAATAACCCACGTGGCGGGTTATTTCAAGGTGTGCACCACATTTTTTATGTTATTTCGAATAGTAATTTCTTATGATTTATTTCTTAATTCCATTTTAAAACGGAGTAAACCATGAAAGAACGTTGATGACGTCACGGTAATATGTAAAAAGTATGTCTATGAGCTGATAAACATAACAACTTACAAACTAATTGCGCTTTATTTGTTAAAGATATAATATGCATATGATATATATTACCTTTGTAAGTCGTTGCACAAACATTCAAACGTACAGTCTTTACCAAACAAATTAAATCCACAGGGTTCGCAAAAATTACCCTTTCTTGACAGGAATCCTAATTTGCATTCTATGAACAAATGTAAAGAATCAATATTTATTTAACAAACCTTTTTTTTCAAATATGAGATAAAACACTACAAAAGACCAGTTTTTGTCTTAATTTGCATGAATTTTTACTCGACATTCTCCAAAAGTATGACTTGTGTCTTAATTTTTCTTGACAAATTCTCATTTATATTAAATTTGTATTAAATTTACTCAACACATTCTTGATATTCTGAATATGGTATTAAAATTTCTTGACAAATTCTTGACATTTGAATACTGTCTTGAAATTTCTCGACATATTCCTGACATTCTTATTTTTTCTCAGTATGGCTTGACATATTCTGAACATTTTGAATTGTGTCTTAAATTTACTTGACAGTTATGAGCTCTACAAATCATGACCAATATTCATGATATAACTTTGATCTTGATTTCTCTTTATATGATATACATGTAAAATAATTGAAAATTTTGGTATATGAATATTTTTACAAATGCAAATATGGCTATGTAATCTAAAGCATAAAATAATTTAAATGTGGGTTTTTAATTAATTACAAATTTTGACTCCTAAATCTTATAAATTAAATGATTAAAACCAATCATACTGTAGACATATTTCATTTAACATTCATAATATTCAATGTTAATATGGTAAATAATTATTGTACCAAAATGTGGTTTATAAATATCAAATAATGATGATATACAAATCAATTCATTTCTTTTCAGGAAGGAGTAAATACCTCAAATATTTATTTTAGATAAAAAATTATAAAAAAAACCCTCTTTTTTTAGCCACACAAACCCAAAAGATGAACTATGGGACCTAAAAGAGATATATGGTCACATTTTAAAACTGCCTACAAGATATCTATTTTAGTAAAGAAAATTTGACTGGCAGTTTTGTGGATGGCAAAAATCTAAAGGCTGTTTGTCAGTAACTTCGACTTATATTCCAAGTGAAAACAATTAATTAAATGTTTAATAAGAATAAATCGAAATTAAACTACATGGGGGATTATTCAGGGTATCCCAACTTAGTTGCACCAAAAAGGGTATCTTACTATACCAAATTCATCCTTGATTCTTCAAAGTTTAGTTTAGCCATAATAAAAAAGGAGTATATAACAGCAATAGAATGTCATAAACAGTGCAGAATAAGTCTGTTCATATTTCAGCATCACTGAAGAGACATGTTTTGTCGAAATGCGCATCTGGTGCAACAAAATTAGTACCGTTGATTTTATCACTATCACTGGGTCGATGCCTCTGCTGGTGGACTATTAGTCCCCGAGGGTATCACCAGCCAAGTTGCCAGTACTTCGGTACTGGCATGAAAATACGGATTTTTTTGTGTTATTAAAATTTGCTGTTACAAAATATTAGAAATTATTATAAATTAAGGAATGTATCTCCCTTATGCAAAGCTCTGATTCCTTTCACGAATTTGACTATATTTTTTGGACCTTTTGGATTATAGCTCTTCATCTTTTATATAAGCTTTGGATTTCAAATATTTTGGCCACGAGCATCACTGAAGAGACATGTTTTGTCGAAATGCGCATCTGGTGAAACAAAATTAGTACCGTTGATTTTATACTGTTGAGATAGTGTCAAGACATATTTAAGACTGTCAAGAATTTGTCGAGACATATTCAGACATTATTTACAATGTCAAGAATATGTCAAGACATATTCAGACATTATTAAGAACGTCAAGAATATGTCAAGACATATCGAGACAAACTTAAGACAGTCAAGAATGTGTCGAGACTAATCGAGACTCTTATCAGATGATACAGGAGTGTCGAGAAATTTTAACACAATGTTCATACTGTCAAGACACTTGTCAAGAAAAGTCAAGAACCTTATTAGACAAATTCATACTATGTCAAGAATTTTTTTAAATTATTCAGACAAATTAAGAATGTCAAGTAAAAATTCATGCAAATTCAGACAAAATCTGTTCTTTGCAGACTTTTTGACTTTTGTAGTGAAAGTAGACAGTGCTGCAAGAAGTAACTTGATTTAACGTAGCCATGCCTTTTAAATTTTATAACTTAGTCGTCAATATTTTTCTATTTGTCAATGCATTTCTAACCGATACATATATGTGTTTTTCTTATCTGGTTTAATCATTTCAAACTCGCATTTATTAAAGAATAAATTGTAAAATTTAAACTACTCTTTCAGATGTCCATACATTTTGAACATTCAATAATGCGTGTTCATTTATTTAAAACGAAACGTATGATACCAATTTCCTTGTTCATGAAATCTGCTTCTGAACTAATTCAATCAGATACGCTTTGGGTCATATGAATAAACAGCTTAGAGTAAGCAAACCAAAAGAGCCAATCCTATCATGATTTTCTTAATAAAGGGTTGCTGCTCATAAGAAATCTAATGAACCAAAAGTTCCAAGTGGTGAAGTAATCGGTTCGTACATTTTACAGACGCTATCACAAGTTGGTTGACCATTATGGAATATCTGTTTCACGGTAACGGGTATGCTTCTTATATTGTAACTACAATGATATACCCTTTTCTTGAATGTGATCTACCAAATTAGATTTGTTTACGGGGTTTTAATAACATAAGCACCACAACAGTTGCCACATATGTAGCAGGATCTACTTACCTTCCGGAGTACATGAGATCGACCCTAGTTTTTGGTTGGGCTCGTGTTGCTAAGTCTTTAGTTTTCTTTGTTGTGTTTTGTGTACTGTTGTTTTCAAATGTTACCATTGTTATATATATAAATCATGTTTATTTATTGTATATTTATCTCATGATACACATATATGTGTCTGAGCGTTGCTTTACAAAATAATCTTGAAATCTTCAATCTTGTTTGTCTATTGATCTTTTTTTTTCTTTTTTAACCATGGCGTTGTATGTTTATCTTCAACATATGAGTTTTAATGTCCCTCTGGTTACTTTATCCCCTCTTGTAATATAACCTTTGTTTAAGGAAGTTGCCACTTTCGATTTGATTCAAGTACATAAGCTTTCAATTGGAATTATTTTGTCTAATTGTATCCTTCACATCATGCTAGTACATAAACACTTATTACTGATTGGATTGATTGACATGTACGAACTGGACAAAACGCATTTGTGCACTAGTAGCAGTTTCGTTTCAGTGTTTAAGTTAAATAAAACTATACCTAAAAACAATTAAACATTTGGGAGGTTTTTAAATCATTATCAATTCTCCATGTGATTTTTAAATGAATAAAACTGAGTTCTACATTCAACAAATTTGAATTGAGAACCAGGTGTTTCATAACAAAGCTATGATGTTATTAGCTATTCATAAATTTATCGGTAGCTGGAAAATTGTTTATATATCTCTATAACGTTTTGTGTAAATTGACAAACTTTATTTCTTAGGAACGAATTAGGTATTTGTTTTCCTTCTTATCATATGGCATATACAATACTTACTGGTACATAACCCGTTGATTTCTTCATAACTTGCACAGCAATAATAACCTCTGTAAAAAATTATAAAAAATTAAATAAAGGAATATGTATTGATTTTAAGGCTTCAACTGATCGTTCATTCTACAAAAAAATCCTTAAAAAAAATTATAAATGTTATATTTATATAGAAACGAAATCACAATAATCCAAATATTTTAAAACTTTGAATTTTTTAAATAATAAGGCTTTTTCTACCTCAGGAATAGATGACTTGAGCTGTATTTGTCAAAACTTTTAGGAAGTTTTGGTCCTCATTGCTCTTCCACTTCTTTCTTAACTTAGCCTTTTTAACTTTTTTTATTCGAGCGTCACTGATGAGTCTTTTGAAGACGAAACGCGTATCTGGCGAAAATACAAAATTTCAATTCTGGTATCTATGATGAGATTCCACATTTAAACAAGATGATACGAAACTAGTTTAAACGATCAAGTTGTTTAAAAAGGTATCATATAAAATCGATCGGTTTCATTGTGATACTATTTATGGCTTCTTTACTTCAAAGTGATTTAAAATAAAGCAAACCTCAAGAAGAGGAAATGCAATTTTCCAGAAAGACGCAAAAATATGTTACATGGCGTGAACGAACAAAATTCATTTCGATTCTTCTGGCATCATTCTTTGATAAAAATAAAAGAAAACGGATGATCTAAAAACGTTTCGCAAATAGCTTAGGAATGTATCAGTGCTAGTTCATATATTGCACCCATATTATATTTTTTTTAATACTACAAATCGATAATACTTATAAGATTTTTTACTTCATTTTGAAGAGAAATATGATGAAATCAAGTCTCCTTGAAAGAACATATCTTTAAATGAAACAGATTTTATACGCATGCTATCACATAATTACATAGTGTTCTAGATTAGTAAAGATGGGAGTGTAGAAAAAAGGAATTGTTTGTATCATATATAGGTGTTACAAAAAATAATTATCTTTGAAGATGAAAACTTATACTAGATCCCACTCTCACTATTTTATGAGAATGGATATGAAACGTCAGAAATAATGAAGTAGTTTAAAGGATGGCTCAATAACATACTTAACTAACTCCCTCCAAAATATTTATGTTTCGACGAACGATTTTAAGGATTTGCCATAATTTTTTTATCCAACTGTGTTATAAGATTTTTAATCTAGTCTGACCAATTTTGGTTCTTTCTTTTATTTCTTTTAATGGCAAGTTTGACTTTTCGTGAACATTGCATGTTTTTTAGCTATACAAAATCATATCCAGTTTTCTAGCAATCGATTCTGTTCCACTTTGACTTTGCAAGGAATGTTTTGTTTTCAAAGTTAACAATTTTATTGATAGGAATTTCAGATAAGATATTATAAATGATTAAAACTGAGAATGGGAATGGGAAATATGTCAAAGAAACAACAACCAGACCAAAGAGCAGATAACAACCGAAGGCAACCAATGGGTCTTAAATGCAGCGAGAAAATCCCGCACCCGGAGGTGGGCTTCAGCTCTCCCCTAAATGAAAATCTGGACTGGTTCAGTGAAAATGGACGTCATGTTAACTTCAAAAAATATAAATGAACTAGAATTATAAATCATACATTATATTGACATGTGCCTGTCCTAAGTCAGGAGCCTGTAATTTAGTGGTTGTCGTTTGTTTATGTGTTACATACTTGCTTTTCGTTCATTTTTTTATATTAATAAGGTCGTTAGTTTTCTCGTTTGAATTGTTTTACATTTTCATATCAGGGCCTTTTATAGCTGACATGTGATATGGGCTTTGCTCATTGTTGAAGGCCGTACGGTGACCTATTGTTGTTAATGTCTCTGTCATTTTGGTCTCTTGTGGACAGTTGTCTCATTGGCAAGCATACCACATCTTCTTTTTTATATTATATTAGTTTGCTTTTAAGTCATCGCTGTTCTATATTTGAAAGATGTAAGCGGTATCCGGTTTTCGTCAGGAAATATATAATGCTGATTGTACGTATACTTTTAAGAAATATTTAAAACATGTGCAGTATCTATAAAGAAGATGATGTGAAGTGTATGATTGTGTTCTTTAGACCATTCGTATATAAGCGACGTAACTCATATCATTAGGTTAAACACTAACACAATAACGAAAAATTTTACACATAGATATAGGAAGATATGGTGTGAGTGCCAATGAGACAACTCTCCATACAAATAACAATTAAAAAAGTAAACCATTATAGGTTAAAGTACGGCCTTCAACACGGAGCCTTGGCTCACACCGAACAACAAGCTATAAAGGGCCCCAAAATTACTAGTGTAAAACCATTCAAACGGGAAAACCAACGGTCTAATCTATATAAACAAAACGAGAAACGAGAAACACGTATATATTACATAAACAAACGACAACTACTGTACATCAGATTCCTGACTTAGGACAGGTGCAAACATTTGCAGCGGGATTAAACGTTTTAATGAATCCAAACCTTCTCCCTTTTTCTGAAACAATAGCATAACATCACAACAAAGAAAAACATACGATAAAATATCAATTGGCAGACTTAACTCAATCAAAAAACGTATGATTAAACAATGAACGAATAAATTTGATCTGCGATATCTGAATACAAATGCACAGTTAATTAAATATTAGAGACAAACATTCATGACCAAAAAACTAACAAACAAATTCAAACACAGGACATGACTGAGAAATATTTAACCAATTTTCATATTCACTTGTAATTAATATTTTCTGCTTTATTTCATATCTTTTTTTTTAAATTTGTTTGATTTCATTAATAAATGTACTTCAAGGTATCCGTTGCAAAAGATGCAAATAAACTCATCATAGATACCAGTACTCATATTCTTAACAAAAAATGTCCGTAATGAAATTTTGTTTCAGGCATTCCTTAAAATGTCAGGATATTATATGACGCAATCATCATTTATGAAAAACACAATCGGACATTCCAGATTTTTTGTTTCCCGACAGAATTAAAATTCCGATACGGACATATTTCAACCTTAATTTTAGAATATTATTCATTTTGAAACTCAAATATTCCAACAAACATTGAGGTACATTTAAAAAAAAAAAAAAGATTGGGGAAAAAGTGGAACTTTCACACATCGTTGTTGATACAATTTAAAATATGTATTCTTATTTAATTAAGATATACCTTTACATATGGTAAAAATAAAATTTGACAATTTAAGTCAAGTTGACCTACCAAATTAGACTATTTACCGGATTACTTATCTCATTAGCAAAACGACGGTGCCACATGTGGAGCAGGATCTGCTCACCCTTCCGGAGCACCTGAGATAACCCCTAGTTGTTGGTGGGGTTCGTGTTGTTTATTCTTTAGTTTTCTATGTTGTGTCATGTGTACTTTTGTTTGTCTGTTTGTCCTTTTCATTTTTAGCCATGGTGTTGTCAGTTTATATTCGATTTATGAGTTTGGCTGTCCCTCTGGTATCTTTCGTCCCTCCTTTGTCGAGCATGAACTCGATAGCAAATGTCTCTTTTAAATCAACATTGTTTAACATGTTGTTCTGAGTATAAGGCTTACATTAATCGTTTTATAAAGTATGCCAAAGACAATTACCGGGTTCGTAACACGACGGGTACCACATGTTTAAAAGGATCGTCTTACCCTTCCGGAGCACTTGAGATCACACCCAGTTTTTGGTGGGGTTCGTGTTGCTTAGTCTTTAGTTGTCTATGTTGTGTCTTGTGTACTATTATTTGTCTGTTTGTTTTTTTATTTTTTAGCCATGGCGTTGTCAGTTTATTTTCGATCTATGATTTTAACTGTTCCTCTGGTATCTTCCTCTCCTCTTTTATAAATCTTAGTCTTAAAAATATTTTCTGAGACATCACAACCCTGCATATTATAGCCGATCATAGCTCTCACTATAAATGGTGCATTGTGATTTGGTACAGTACAAGCGTTGGTGCATTTAAATACATTGAAATAAATATGACTTCTAAATGGGCTTAGATGATGTAGTATGGTAGTGTTTATACTTTATACCGTTTTTCTACGGTGTTGAGAACAAATAGTTTTAAAATTTAAAATGGGCGAAATGGTGTATTCAATCTAATAGATATGTTTAGAAAATTACAATTATGGGAGAGAATACTAATGATCAAACTAGACGGATTGTTAATAAAACTAGATTAAGAATACTTTTTAATACAAATCGCAGTTTATGTTCAATTGTCGACAGACTGATCAACACAAAATCGTATATATATTTTTTTTACGCTTTCAAGAATATTTTTTGTTTTATTTTGTTTTCTGACATGTTTTCTGACATGTTTTCGATTCTCAAAAAGATTACAGCAACTAATCAATAGTTGAAAGGGAATATACTGACCTTGATTTATTGTCAAAACATGTGTTGTTGTCATATCTTGTTAAACCTCTTACCACACTACTTGTAAAAGTGAAGAGCAAAATGATCAAGTTTTTCAACATGTCTCTGTAATGGTCGAAATAAAAGTCGATAGGGAAATAATTTCAATTATGATGTGGAATAATGTGTAGTTGAAAGCTTTCGAGTGTTTCAGGATACGATTAAGTACTAATGACGTAAACTAAAACACATACAGTACTAATTCTTTTACCGGTTTATTCAAAAGAAAAACGTTAAATGCTTCCTTGTATAGATGTATTTATTTTGTCCATTAATTTCTTATTATTTTATCAGTTTTATCAGATATCTTAATGTTTAGATAAACAAATTTATGATCATTTCTGGTTGTCTAAAGGGCTTTTGTGTCAATTAAATTCCTCTATTTCGTGATGAATCTCTACTAAAATTCTCAAAGAGATACCAGAGAGATAGTTAAACTCAAAAATCGAAAATAAACTGACAACGGCATGGCTAAAAAAGAAAAGACAAATAATAGTATCCAAGACACAACATAGAAAACTAAAGATTATGCAACATGAACCCCACTAAAAACTCGGGGTTATCTTATGTGCTCCAGGAGGTTAAGCAGATCTTGCTCCACATGTTGAACCCATCGTGTTGCTCATGTTATTACAAACGCGATATCCATCTTCCCATATTACCGATATATTATATTGCGGCAACATCTATTGTTGTTGTGCTAGTTTAACCTTTTTTTGTTCCAAGTAGCTTGGATTTTTCATAAAACATCATGAACCAAGTTTTTCAGAAAGTATTTTTTTATATGTTGATTATTTGATTGATTGATTGGTTGTATACGTCACTTTCAGTGCGTGGCGGCCATTGTGATTTCCGGAGACAGACGGATTGCCCGGAAAGAACAATGTACCTTCGGTAGTTAATTATGGTTGCCATAATAGGGACTCTAACTCACAACCTTATCTTGATATGTTTTCAGAATTCATTTTTTTCTTTTAAATGTTCGTGTTTTTTCCCTTCTCAGTTCAATTGTTATTCATTCTTGTCGTTATGATTGCAAATGATACAAAAAATTCAAAATCAATATATATGCAGTATCTTTACAGATTTAAGTGTTCAATAAATATCACAGAAGCTGTTTCTAATACGTATTTTCAGTAAATATGTCTTTGTCCATTGAATTGAATTGAACTGTCAATTTGTACATTAAGTATAATAGGTATCAGATCTATCATGTAATAGCACCAAATGTTTGCAAACACATTAGGCAGGATGGTATATACAGGAACACTTCAATTTCCTGCAACATGTGTTGTACTACGTTCTAAATTATTAATTTTTAATTATCGTTTTCAAAAGTATGACTTTTTCGAAAAACTAAGGAATTTCTCATACTATGCATAGTCGTATTTGGCACATCTTTTTGGAATTTTAGGTCCTCGACGCTCTTCAACTTTGTACTTTTTTGGCTTAATTTTATAATTATTTTGATCTGAGCGTCACTGATAAGTCTGATGTAGACGAAATGCGAGTCTGACGTATTAAACTTTAATCCTGGTACCTTTGATAACTAAACATCTTGAATTCCAGTAGAAAATTGCATGCAATGATGATGAAATCTTCCAATTAACATTTATACATGAGGTAAGGGCTTTATCAAAGAGGCAGGTTTGCAATATGCTTTATAAGTTTTATAAAACTTTATCAAACAACTATTTCATACCTGGTCTAAAAGAAAAATCAGGAAAGTAGTGTATATTTAGTTTGTATGTCCCTCTGGTATCTTTCGCCCCTCTTTTAAACAAATTAGTTCCAGCGCATAGCTGACAATTTGTCGATAAGTCATTTGGATATGAAATGAAAGAACTTGTTATCACTGTAGAACTCTTTCTTTCTAAAATAATACGATGTATGAAATAAAAAAAGAAAGCCATATTTGACCTATTGTTTAGAGTACTTCACTTGTAAATTCAGCATTCATTCATAAAATGTATTTTTATTTGTAAACTTTTACGTTTTTAGAATATGATATGATATCGCTAAAGTGACATATAGATCCAATTGGCCGGGTATAAATATCAAATTGATATGGATATAAATGTATAAATGTGTGTTATGATACACATGTCACTAAAATGAATAATTACTTACTTAGTAAGTATACTAATACTCTTAGACACTACTGCGCTCGTTTATGCTATTAAATGTATTTTGTTTTCTTGATCACAAGTTCTGTACGCTAAGGGTATCAAGTATAGATTTGATATGATATGACTGTTACCCTATGTGTACTTAAGACTAAATAACTATGATTGCTGGGAATTGCAGAATTTAAAATAAAAGAAATGGGGCAATAACTTCTTAGGTAATTTTAAATTTTGATCTTTCTCTGAAATTAACTCTATCAAAATATTTGATTGTTCAACCCAGTATAAACCATTCCCCGAGTGAAGTTGAAAAAAAATGTATTGATATATATTGATAATAACCATCAATACGGTTCAGTAAATAAAATGTAGCTATAAGTTTATTACTTTTGGACACCATACGGCATGGTTTGTTAAAAGTGAACAAAAAAGGTTAAACATGCTCAAAAGAGGAACAATTGATCAGTATGCTGGAGTTTCTTATTAACAACATATTTGTTGAATTTCGATGTAGATATTTTTAACTAATTGACGGCATTCCTATGGGCACAACCTGTGTGCCTAACCTTGTCGACCTCTTCTTATTTTCATATGAGTCGGTGTTCCTTCATACACATGTCAAAAACAAGAAGATTATTTAATTTCACATTCAGATACATTAATGATGTTCTTTCAGTTAACTATCCAAATTTCTCTAATTGCCAGGATTCCATTAAAAAGTAAAATCAAACAAAAAATACTGAACTCCAAGGAAAATTCAAAACTGAAAGTCCCTAATCGAATAGCAAATTCAATTGATAAAGCACATAAAACGAATAGACAACTACTGTCATAATCCTGGCTTGGTACAGGCATTTTCAAATGTATAAAATGATGGATTGAACCTGGTTTATAGCGCTAATTTAACCTCTCACCTGTATGACAGTCGCATCAAATACAACGTCCAGATATAATGAGAGTTTATTGTAGAAAATTGTTTTCCATTACACCACGATTGTTAATTATATATCTATGGTTTATCGGTTTTGCAGTTTAAAACGAAAGAAAACCTACGCTAAAAAGCCAAGTTTATCAAAATAAAATCAAACATTATCAGTTAATTTTTAATACAGTAAAACAGCTGTAAAAAAAACCCTGTACATTAAAATTTTCAATCGCTTTGGCAAGTAAAATATCACCAGCCTTCATTGCAACGACTACAGTTCCCGATCCTGAATTATAATCGGTACTATGTGTCCCATATACAATCATAACATACGAAATAACTTTACTGTTTTTGTACAATGCAAATACTGCATTCGAATTGCCAGAATTTGCAATGTGAACGGCAAGTAGGTAGACGCCAGATGTTTCACAAGTAAAGGTTCCTGTAGTATGGAATTCAGTCACATTATTGATTCCTATAGATGTTTTGGTAACTGGGAATTTTATGATCTGTCCTTTGCGATAATCTACTGAACTTGAAATGCATGATGTTAAGGCAACTGAAAGAAAAAGAATTCAAGGGGTCAAAATCTGAAATAAAACTGAATTTAATAGTAGTGCTGCAAGTTAAAAAGAAAAGGAAGAAAAATTTAAAAGAAAACTTACGATATGTGCTACTTTTAGAACAAAGTAGGCCTAACAAGGTTAATGCGACGTAGCGACATTTCTGTAACTTCTGGCAATAAACTTTAGTAACCCCAAGAGTTGACATACGGTATGGGTTATCTCATTTTTGAAAGCCGTATGTTTGCATATTATGGCTTAAATCCACTTCATTTGAACGTTCTTGGATAGTTATCTGATTGGCAATCATACCACGTCTCCTTGTCATTAAATGAGTTTAAAGCTTGTTATTTATGCTGTAATATAACTTCAACGGTTACTGCTTAAATGTTATACAGTTATTACATATATATGATTATGTTTCTTTTTACCTTCTGAGGGGTGAACGTCTGCTATTGATAATAGAAGAGCACTAACTAGACGTTTTGTGTTTGTTATTGCACCATCTAATCCCGCTTATCGTAGGAAAATAAAGAATGCGAGGAGCATATGCCAGTACATTAACTTTCATTTCACGATTTGGTTTTGGTCTGTAGCTCATACCTCTGTAACTTTGAAATCCCAATTTTGCAATTCTTAAATTACATTGCTCGACAATTGAACCATCGTTTGAAAATTACATCTCGAAACTATGTAACTACGCGATTCCATTCAAAACAAAATTTTAATTTTAATTTTCTGTAATTGGTACATGGTAGGTACAGTTGTTATCTACATCTAGGATATAGGCTTTCGTAATTTGTACATTTGTTAGAGGTTTATCTAAAATTCAGAATTTGTAATATACCTACTCGTTTAATGCATTTATGTTGTTTTGGAAAGTAATGTGTATTCTTCAGTTGAAAACTTGTAATCGACATAAAGATGAATATAAAACAAGCAACATTAAATTTTGCTACAACAACTGTTGTAATGATAATTATTACAACTCGACATGCATTTCTGATTTGCAGCATCAACCACGCGATTTATTACAACTTATCGACGGTTGAGTAAAAATTACAAAAATTTGTGTAATGTCAATTTACAAAATGCTGCAAAATAAAAAAAGAAGATGTGGTATGATTGCCAATGAGACAACTATCCACAAGAGACCAAATGGACACAGATAATAACATATATAGGCCACCGTACGGCCTATAACAATGAGCAAAGGTCATACCGCATAGTCGGCTATAAAAGACCCCGAAATGACAATGTAAAACAATTCAAACGAGAAAACTAACGGCCTTTTTTTATGTATTTTATTAACAACATGCTGATTAGAATACGAATACGGTTATGCTTCATTAATTGTTTCACGTCAATATATGAATTTGACCGTGTCAAATCTGGAAAGCAAATTAGGTCTTTAAAATATATTGTAAAAAAAGGAAAATCACAAAAATACTGAACTCCGAGGAAAATTCAAATCGGAAAGTCTCTAATCAAACGGAAAAATCAAAAGTTCAAACACATCAAACAAAAGATGTATAGTGTCAATTTTAAACGTATGATGTATTGGTTAATATCTATAGTTATCAAAGGTACCAGGATTGTAACTTAGTACGCCAGACGCGCGTTTCGTCTTCATAAGACTCATCAGTGACGCTCATATCAAAATAGTTATAAAGCCAAACAAGTACAAAGTTAAAGAGCATTTAGGATCCGAAATTCCAAAAAAGTTGTGCCAATTATGGCTAAGGTAATCTATTCCTGGATAAGAAAATCCTTAGTTTTTCGAAAAATTCAAAGTTATAACATTAATTGTGTCTAGATTATTGTTTTCTTGTGTGCCATTGCATTGCTGTCCCAGTTTAGGAGAGGTTTGCGCCATAAAACACAATAAACGCCGCCATATTCTGTATAGTACTGTCCCAAGTCAGGATTCTGGGTGTCGATGGTTAATTCGTGTTTGTCATAATTGTTTTTTCGTAAATTGATTTGTTTTTATGAATTCGGCCGTTAGTTTTCTCAGTTTCAAACGTTCATGATAGGGCCTTTTATAGCCGAAGATACCATATGTGTTGGCGTTTTCATTGTTGAGTGCAGTTCGGATACCTATAATGCATTAAATCCACTACAATTGAACTTGTTGGATACATGTCTCATTGGCAATCATATCGCATCTGATTTTTTTGTATATGTAACAAAAGTTTGGATCTCAAAATTACATAGTTACATGCAAACAATTTAAGAATTGCAAAGTTGGGATTACGAAAACTTTGGTTTTGATAATTGTATAGCTTAACTATTGCATTTTTTTTACATTTACGTACCAGGCTGATTCATATCTTGCACCTTTCCTTTCAAAGTCCTGATCTCGCTTGACAAGCTAGTAAAATTCTGCTCCAATGACTGGAATCTATCTTTCGTAGAATTACCGTCTAGTGCGTAGTTCTGTTCAAACGTTTCTAACTTTAGATCAGCCACATTCGATTTATCTAATAACGCTAAAAAATCCTGGCCTCGCGATGTGGAAGTCCACGATAGAGAAGAAAAACGTGTGTTTAAAATTTTCACTTGGGATTTAAGGGTGTCAACACTGCTTTGTATCGTGGTAACGTTTTGGATGTTTGAAGCGGCAATGGAGTGTGTAAAAGAATTTAGTTTTTGATTTATAAGAACACTGAAATTGTTCCAATTTGACATTTGAACTTTCAGTGCAACATTATCATGTTTAAGGACATTGTTTTCGTTTTGAATAGTATCGAATTTCTTCTGCAAGACGTCATAGCTTTTCTGTAACTGGGCACTTTTTTCACGTAACTCAGAAGTTTCATTTTTCAATTCTACAATAGCAAACGAATGACCTGCACTGTTTCCAGATTTTAAATCCTTGACTTCTTGGTTCACCGTTTTTAACTCATTTTGAAGTCGCAGAACAAAAGTTTCCATTTGCGAGAGTAACTGCTTCTGTACGCCTAGTGCATCCGTTAAAATTAAGTAATGACTGTCGGTCAAGGCGGGTGTTCCTACGGAAGATATACCTGTCTTATTGGTCAATAAAAATCCATGGCAAAGAGATAGCATAATGCAAGACAGAAAAGAAAACTGCATAGTAAAAATCATGACACCTTTTCTGTTGCAAGTCCATGCAGATATGAATGACGGAAACACGACATGTGTTAGTTTTATTTCGGACGTTAATCTTATCATTTTATTGTACAGCAAAAGTCATGTACTAGAAACACCGATTAAGCAGTTATATAACATGTATAAGGCCTTCATAACATGATAAATGAATGACTTAATTCACTGTCCCGAATTTTCGATGCGCATTTCTATCTTTATCTTTGTGGATACGCTCATGATACGACGAAATGTTTCTGACATTGGACAGCTCATACGAACATTTAGTTTATAACAAATTATGAATACCTTGAATTTTAGACATCTATTATCTCTATCCTTAGGGATCGAATGGTCTAAGTAGTTACTACTGTAACCACCTTGCCTGTAAACACTGAGGTTGTGAGTTCGAACCTCGCTCGTACGGGTGCGCTCGACTCTTAATTCAATAGGATTGCCACGGTCAGTTTCCCCATCGAAGGTTTGTGGTTTTCTCAAGGGAATCAGGATTTTTCCACCAATAAAAACTGGCTACTACGAATTATCCCAAAAGCGGTGCTTAAGAGTGGCGTTAAAGCACAAATCGAATGGCCAAAGAACTCATACGTTGAATTTTTGAGTGTGTTGATAACATTATTTCATGATGCATATATAATGAAATAATCAAAATTGGCATGGTTAGTGTAAAGTATATATGTAGCAGGTATTACAACGAAATTCCGTTATTTTCCGAAAAACAAATTTCGCTTGTGTGTGAAATAAATCCTATGATTATATACATCAGGTAAAAGTTATGATTTAGCGGGTATCAATGACGTTTAAACTATGGTCAAGTTACAGTTAATGGACTTATACGTGTCACAGCCTTGAATCAATAAACTGAAAAAATAATGCATCTCTTTTATTATCTGAAATATTGCTGTTTGAATTGTTTCAAAATCGGTGAACATTTGTATAGAAAGCACATAACGCAATTATCGCCATGTTACGGAATTTTCCATTAATCCCACTGATTGGTAATTTCCTTTCTCAGCACAGTAGAGAGATATGAAAAGATATCGCTAGAAACTAAAGGTGCACGTTCCCGTTGTCAACGAAATAATAACGTCGTCATATGTAATATAGCGATAAACAGATTATCATTGGAAGAAAGAAAATCAACCTCTTGAAATGATGAACGATAAAACTGTTATAACTACTTAAATTTGTCTTGCATCGTAAAATCTCAGACACTGAATTTTCTTATATATATATATAAATATATATATATATATATATATATATGTTGTTAACACATACATTTCCACTTTAATGATGAAAAATACTGATAAGGTCACCGACTTCGTTTTAAGGTATACATTCAAAGTGGTGTTCTATATGAAAAAAAAACCTAACCCATACACCAAAATAATTGTAACGTCATCAAGTTGCAGGCTGTCAAATCGACTTTTTTTTTTACAGTTTTCAATTCCAACAACAGATTGATGTTTAGATAATAAAAAAAGTCGGAAACCATATCTTAAAAACGGAAATTTGTATATGACTATAGATATAATTACCATATCTATGGCTATTTAATCTTTGATATGACTATTTAAAGATATCTCCCAAACAGTTTCAACATGTCTCTTCGAATTATGATATCAAGAAATGTGCACTTAATATGAGCAACAGGATGGTTCTGGTAATATTTGTGTTGCTTAATCTTTAGTGTTTTGTAGACCTTAAACCCTATTTTGTTTTTATATAGATTAGACCGTTTTTTTCCATTTGAATGGTTTTACACTAGCAATTTTTGGGGCTCTTTATAACTTGCTGTTTATAGGTGTGAGCCAAGGCTCTGTGTTGAAGACCGTCTTTGACCTATAATGGATTAGTCATTACTTTCACAAATTGTCAGTGGCGGATCCAGAACTTTTCATAAGGGGGGCCCGCTCCAGTGCTCCCCTATATAGTCAACCAAATTTTTCCAACGAAAATGGGGGGCCTAGCCCCCCCCCCCCCTCCCGGATCCGCCTATGATTGTGACTTGGATGGAGAGTTGTCTCATACCACATCTTCTTATATCTGTTTTGGCCTTTTGTTGCTTTTCCATCTTCGCCATGGTTTTATCGATTTCTCATCGACATATTCAATTTGATTGTCTCTTTGCTAATTTCTCTTTTTTTTTATATCAGTAGCACACTGGAGATCACTGATTGCACCTTGAAGTTCCTGTTTATCAGGTTAAACCTTAGGTCATTCAGGTTATTTGTAAAGAAGACATTTTACCAGTCAATTTAAAAATGTCATGATGTCACAACAGATGAACTATATTTGTTGTTACTGTTTTAAATGATTATAAGGTGTACCTTACAATCATTTAAAACAGCAACAACAAATATAGTTAAACGTGTTGCTTATAGTATCTGAAATAAGGTTTACAATACAGACATTTAGAATTTGCATGGATTCCATATACCATATTGAGTTATTCTATTACTGTATATCAGAAATTATTGCAATATTTTTTTTATTGCAAATGTGACAGGGTTATAATCGCTATAACTTATACTCACATTTTGATATTTGTTATATGAATGAAAAAAGATTTTTCTCAATATTGAAAATTTAAATCACATTTTAGTCAAAAATGACAAAATCGCATAGATAGACAATGAACAGCAATTTCAGTAGTAAATTGTATCGACCTCGTGAGTTTTGCCTTTTTCAACTATATTTACAGTGAGTTGTGCTGTTACACCACAGTCACCAGTTTACAAACAGGTTTAACGCCTCCACATTTTATTTGTGCCTGTCCCAAGTCAGGAGCCTGAAATTAAGTGGTTGTTGTTGGTTGCTGTTTATCAGCAACTTTTTAATATAATTCAGTTTGTTAGTTTCCTCATTTGAATTGATTTAATATTGGTCTTTTTGGGCCCTTTAATTGTTTGCTAACAGTTATGTTTTTTTCTTATTTTTGAAGGCAGTATGGTGACATAATAAGTTGCTCACCTGTTATTTCTCAGGTTGAGTTATCTCATTAGCAATCAAACCACATCTTTTTATTTTCATATAGTAATTAAATTAGGATGTCCTTTGATTTTGGTGACATTAGGTTGCTGTCTCATTTTTTTTCCATATTTATAAAATATATGAATAAGCAAAGAATAATTTCCTGGTAGTACCTAGAATAAAATGATACTATAAATTCTGAAATTTTTAGTACATTTATTGCTGAAATTTTGGCAGGAAATGATTCTCTCTAGGCTTTTCATACTTTAACATTGGCACATTTTCTTTCAAAAAACTATAACAAATAAAATGAATTTAATTAGCCTTTCAAAACAATCTGATTTAAAATTATAAAAAGAAAAGTAAGGGTTAGCTGGCAAAATGTTTTTATAGCAAAACATGGATAAAACCCGAGAATTTCCAATATCTGTCAAAAAATCTACAGAAACCTACATGTCCTGAATGTGTGATGAAATATAACTAGGTGGTTTAAAGAAATGTTTATTGACATATTTGTCTTCTCTTACACATATTACACAATTATTCACATGTGTGACTCACTCCCAACTCACATATTACACACATACCATGGCATCTTGCCAAGGCTTAAGCAAAATTGTATTATACATATATCTTACTGCACTTAATTATATATTTCTTGCAAATGTAAAATAACCAAAACAATTAAACATACACATTATGATAACAAGGATGAAACAATGAATTCTAAGAAGTCAATACTAAAATAAGTAATTACCTTTCAATACTAAAGTATTGACTCAAGATGAAATCTTTTTTATATGTGGAAACCTATGATTTGATACTAATTTTTCATGAGTCGTAATTAGTTATTTTTACATTTACATTTATTTAATTACAAAAGAATTGAAAAAAAATCAATTTTAAGTGAAAAGGCTAGAACAATTGAATAAATATGTGCATTTATACGAAACTTCTGTTTTAACAACTTTAAGCATTTACAAAGTTGTCTTAAAAAATGGATCATCTTTCTTCATATATATAGATAAAAAACAAGAATGTGTCCAAAGAACACGGATGCCCCACTCGCACTATCATTTTCTATGTTCAGTGGACCGTGAAATTGGGGTAAAATCTCTAATTTGGTATTAAAATTAGAAAGATCATATCATAGGGAACATGTGTACTAAGTTTGAAGTCGATTGGACTTCAACTTCATCAAAAACTACCTCGACCAAAAACTTTAACCTGAAGCGGGACAGACGGACGAACGAACGAACGGACGAACGAACGGACGCACAGACCAGAAAACATAATGCCCCTCTACTATCGTAGGTGGGGCATAAAAATGGATCATCTTTCTTCATATATATAGATAAAAAAATGTATGAATAATTAGTACAATGTTTCTTAGCAACATAACACAAAACATTTCACACTGAACTTCAACTGTGTTCATTTTAAGAACTAAAGCAAAACAGGAATGATTATTCTACAAACATAAGATACTGACTTGATACATATGAGACCAATGGTTTGAGGATCTCAAGATAATCAAGGGACATTCAAGAAAAGCTAAAATGAAGATCATCTGAGATTCTCACTATAAAAAAATTAAATACAAATAGGTCATAATGCATCATTTAAGTCATTATTATAATAGAAATTACTGCTGCTTGGTGAATTTTCACCCTAAAAAATTGCATTCCACATGAAAAGACATCAGCCCAGGATCAATATCTCCTTTAACATCAGTTGCCATGCATGGAACGTAATAAAACATTTTAATTGCACTTGCAGTATCATACATGTATTTGGAACCTTAATGCAACAACTTATGTTAATATCAATGCGAATGGATATCTGAACAGTTTTCAACAACATTTTTCATAAAAAGACCAGGCAACACAGCCCTTAGTTCTTGAAAGCATTTATGTTGCTGGTTGAAATCTGAAGTCCAATGAAATATTCTTCTTCTTCCTGGTACTATAACACAACTGGTTACATCAAGATTTCTGACTGGTATCTCTAGATCTGTATATGACACCTTTCTGTTTGATACTTCGGACAACTCCAGGTGGTAAACGTCCTGTTACTGATATGGCATAGCATCCTTTTACAAAACCGCCTACGAAAAAAAAACACCATGTTTTTATACATTGTATCTTGTCAGAGAAAAAACTATCATATTGCTGTAAATAATAAATTTAAGACATATTGGAATTTAAATGAGTGCATTAGTATTTTCATAATTTTTAAAAATGATAGTTGGAATATAATTTTTTTTCAATTAATTTCACAGTACTTTAAGTTTGCTAGAAACTTCCCAGGGCATAATTCAAGTGTCAAATATTTCAGTATATTCAGGAGGACAACAATTTGGTGAGTGAAGTGTGTGTGTGTGATTCTGTAAAATTTTGATCTTTAATGGCAAAATTAGTGCCAGATAGTGCAGATATGTTGCCATGCAACAAATCATAACCTATTTCCCAAATAGATCTGTCACTTTTCTTACTCTAATTCTGAATGCCTACATGTATCTATTAATCCTGAAAAGCTTGAAGAATTTTCTTTATGTGGGGGTCTTTCAACCCCCTTTCACACTCAGATGGAGGTTCTAGGACCACATTATATACCATGGAGTAAATGAATACCCTCTTTCATGTCTTTGAAGATCAGTTTATTTCATACGGTTTGTGGTTGTTCTGTATAAATCATTTCTACAGATATTGCTCACAAGACATTAGTTTAAATATGCATGATATGGCCTTGCAAAGTTTTAGTCTTCAGATGAAGATAATTCCAGAAACATGTATTGTTCACATTGAGTTGAGTATAATTATGTGTCTCTTTCAATTGAAATATGTGACATACCTGCTCGCTGCCACTTAGCCACCCAGCTGTCTTTGGGATCCATGAGAGCTACAAACCTATTAATCATAAAATAGACATTATTTGTTATATGATTCAAATAAATCTTAAGTTCTTAACAAAGAACAATTGCTAATTAAAGGATTCATAATTCAAAGTTTCTGAAGTTATTGTTTGTGAGACTTATAAAAAATCTTCTACATTTATTTCAATGTCAAATTTATCTGACTATAAATATAGTCTTAGAATGAATTTTAATGCAAAATATCTGCAATTGCTATTGCATTCATTTGGTTCCATCATAGACCTGTTTCAAAATTTTCTTTTAAATTTAAGATTTTCACCATGAGAGTATAAACATATCAATTATCAACAAATGAACAGCTACGGTCACAAGTCATGTGACTTTGTCATTTCAAGTTTCCTTAAGTGGATAGACAATTCTGTCACCTCAAACATGTGGAATCTAACTTCACATTTCATAAAAAAACCAAACTGAAAACAAAAGCTTTACACATTTAAATCATGTAATTTGTATGTTCAATTCTTATAAGGTCAAAGGACAAATACTTTTAGATGCAAACAAATCCTATAGACTCGTTATTACTAGATAGGGGTTTTTACAACCACAAGTACATTTGTAAATATGCAAAAATACATGAAATAATTCAATAATTTCATTTTTTTATAGCATGTATAGGTCTATGACCATGATGATAAAAAAAATCCTTTTAAGGTAGATGGAGTGTCTAAATTATAATCCATAGATTTTTTTGATAATTTGCCAAAATGTAGTTTATATCCTGCTTGTTTAAACACATTTATAAAAAGAATGGGTCACCGAACTTATTTTACACTACAGGTTGTGCAAAATTGACAGATTTTGTATAGATTATGCATGGAAAACCCAATTTTCTGCCATAAAACGAAAACTACACCATAGAATTTTGAGATAAAACATGAGAACATAGCTCCAATATTATGCTTTCAGATAAGAAAAAGAAAAAATGGGGTCACCGGACTCACTTTCTTGCTACATAATAAAATGGGTACATTCCTAGCACATTCTATTGTAAAAGTAACACTATCTGAATTACCCTTGTATTTGAGTTGCCTCCCCTTATTTGGCATAGTTGGAAAAATTTGAATAAAATAAAAGAATTGGTGTTTTTGTGAAATACAACCATAAATATGATAACACATGGCATTTTCTATATTAGAATGAAAATTCTTACACATGAATTACCTACTACTCTCAAAATTTGCACATTTTATCAAAGATCTAGACTTGTTTTTCTGGTTTTTCAAAATCCAAGATGGAGGAAGACACCCTATCTACCTTAAAATATTATACCAGACAAACTAAAAACTGCCTTGAACACCATGAACACTGTGATACATTTATATGCCTACCCATCAAAATTGGAACTGGTACAGTCATATACTGCTGTCCTGTTGTTCTTCAGATGAAGATATTCTTCACAATTATCACATCCATGTAACTCAAACTGGTCAATTGTCTGAAATTATAAATATACATAGGTCAGTATTACTGTACATTTCAAATATACATGATATAAGTATACAGGTAACTAATATCTTACTCATTATATAATAACATGTAAATGTCTCCAGAATATTGAATTTTTTTTTGTAGTTTAACCTTTACTTTTATTTTCAATTGAAAAATGAACAAATTGAGACCTGATTAGTATGGATCTAATGCCGTTAGTTGAGTCAGAAGCAACAAAACAGTGCAACTATTTTGGAAGGACAAATAACCACTTTTTGATATGGAAATAGCTCTGAAGTTCCACAGCCCAAGCTTATCTGGCAAATCAGCTGTTGGATGTCAGAATAATCTTTGACTTTTTCTGATAATAATCTCATCATACATGTCATAGATACCCGGATTAAAATTTTATAATTACGCCAGACGCACATTTCGTCTACAAAAGACTCATCAGTGACGCTTGATTAAAGATGCTTTGTAGATGAATAACATGTAGCAACTCACAAAATTGCATATTATATTTGGTATCAGGTCCGTAAGAAGAACACTAACCAAAACATAATTTAAGATTTATTCAACACCGAAAAAAAGTTGTCTGAATTTCACTACTACAAAAAATGATTTTTTGTATTACCAATAAACTAACCAAAAAATTATTTAGATTTATTCAACACACAAAATAACATTGTAAAAATCGCACTTTGCTTTGAAACCATGAAGAAAACTTACCAACAATTGTTTACAAAACTATTAACATGAACAAACACAGAGCTAATAAAAAGGGTGTGCATGTGTAGGGTGCAAATGGTCTATGGGTGCAAAAATGAAATGGGGAAAACATGTTTTTGGGCCAACAGACCCAGATTCGTTGAATTTATTCAATATTAAAAATATATATTAAATCTGTTCAATATGATGACAGGAGTTTTCAATGATCTTGACTGGCTATACATTCCTAGCACAGTCAGTCTTCAATTTAAACATTGATTCATGCCAAAAATTTCAACATACTCATCAATCATGTCAATGATGGACTATGGATGTTTGAATTTGGGTCTGCTCACACAAAAACCAAGTTAGCGTCCATTCAATGATTCACACCCTTCACGTTTGTACCCATTTATTTGGTTTTGTTTTTGATAATTTTGTATGTAATGGAGTTTTATTTAGTGTATAAATGTGTATTGCTAGCCTATAAATGTTTTTTTTTCAATATTTCAGTATAAAGTGATTATCTGACAGTTAGGCATGTAACTCTACAGGGTTATTACAGAAAATAACTTGCATGTGTTATTACAGATACTTCAATGAGTTGTCTACTCTTTAATCCTTAATTTTTCTAAATCTATATATGCTATATATAACATATCATATATTTGTTAATTTGTAAAATAAATCATTAACATTTTAATTTTTAGTGGGCCCTATACGCATGATACTCTTGAAACTTTGCGCAGAATCTAAATGCATACATGTAGCCTTGATTACTAATTTTTGAATCATATATATGTAGGACTCAAATCTATGGTAGGTTCCAAATCTATGGCAGATTCCTAACCTATGGTAAATGTGACGTCATGCCATCCCAAATCTATGGCAGATTTTTAAAAATCCAAATCTATGGCAGATTTTTAAAAATCCAAATCTATGGCAAGTTTTTGTAATTTCCTATAAATCTATGGCGGATTTTTGTTGTTTCCAAATCTATGGCAAATTTGTGCAAACGGAAAACAATACAGTACATTTTCTACCAATCAATGATTTGTCTCAAGCAAGTGAAAATATACGACACCGGGGGCATGTCTATTAACATTTGTGAAATAAACATTCCATAATGGTCAACCAAAAAAAGATAAATTCATATACCTTAATGCAGACTTTAAAATTAAAATGATGCGCTATGTAAAAAAATATACATTTTTTTTATTTGCATGGTACCTGTTTAACCCATTCATTAATCGAACTAATAAGTCCTATCACAATCAAGAAAGCCGCTTTTTATAAAAAAAAATAAATAAAAAGGAACAAATAAAAATGAACAGTTTGAATAAAGAACATTTTTTGTAGCGATATCGTTAATACATGTTTTTTTTATTTGATGACAATTTAAATCAAATTTGTATCCGGTAATGTAATATTCACTTTATAAACTGTGTCAGCGGGAGACAGTTAACTACTTATAAAACTCCTTTTCTAAAATATGCGGTACTGAAAATAGCAATGCCCTTATTTGTCGCGGTCATCGACCGATACAGCACATTTTGTCACTATTCGTGATAATAGGTGACATCTTCCTTTAAACCTCCCGGTAATTGTTGCCAGGGAATTACCTTAACTTTGAATGGTATGGTGTTGAAACATATGGGTTCCGCCATCGTTAGCGGCGGGGAAGATGTAATTTGGCATTGTTCAATTGTGACGTTATATTTACTCTTTTCTCCAGATCTGCCATAGATTTGGAGAAAACAAAAATCTGCCATAGATTTGACTTGTTTGGCGTTTGTAACGTCACATTTGCCATATAGTAGGAATCTGCCATAGATTTGGAACCCGCCATAGATTTGAGTTCTACATATATTCAATACATTTTTCATTAACCATGGGCATGGTTAATCAATGAGACAAGGCTTTTAATAAATAAACTAAGCTGTAATAACAAGGCTTAGTTATTAAAGGCATGGAACTAATAATATGAGACACTTGGGAATTACTGAGAAACTTGCACAGAACCTCATTACATGATCTGATCATTATTCCTTACAATAAATTAAAAGACATTGCAATTAAGCATGATTTATGTCTCAGCAAATGCCTTGGAGTGATGTAGTTCTTACAAGAATATTTTTTCTCTAATAACATACATGTTTGTAGGTGTATTATGCATGATTGGTATACAATGAACTGTTATATCTTTCTATAGTTACACAATGTAAGTATACATAATGACAAAAATAGTATCAGTTTATTCTCATCACCAAATACATAGGTACAGAGAACTTGTATATACATGTACATTTTATTAAAACTAATGATGTATATTGTCCCTTTGAAACATATATGTAGCATATATTAAAGTCATATTTTGTCTTGCATTAAAGGGAGACAAATCCTAAAACTTACAAATTTAGACCTCTATGAGAGAAAAGCAGATTCAGACTTATTTCTGTCTGAGCTCTGACTGATTATAGTGGTAATTATGGTACATGTAATGACAAAAGGAAACTGGGATGACGTAGGGTCAATCATGTATATGTTATTGTTATCTTTAATACAATTGGACCAGAAAAAGATTGGATAAAAAAAGTTTAACATGTAGGATGTAATATCAATGTGATTAAGAATTAATCCAGTGATGTCGTTAGAAGCCGGCAGCCGGCGATTTTCGCCGGTTATTGTCCTTTTCCCGCCGGCTATTTTTGCATGAGTAAAAACAATTAATAAGATAAAAAAGATAGTCAGGTTAATATTAAAAAATAATTGTTCAATGCATCAGCTTCCACGATTAAAGTCGCGATAAACAAGGATGTAAATCAGTGTTTACCTTTGACTAAATATAGTTCACGTAAATGCAGTCCGCTGATTGGTCGTCTATTTAAAGTCGGTAAGTATTGTAATGTTTGCAAGGATAAAAAGAGAGACGTTCCGATGGACATTATGACCCTGTTTGGTTTTTGCTTCAAGAGAAGGAATAAGCCAAAGATGACAATAGCATGTTATGGAAATTAATATATCAGTCAAATAAAAGAAAGTATAATATATATAATGTTGTCAAGAATCTTTTGAAGTTCACATTTCAAAGCCAACGACCACGTGGTGTCCAGAGAATGAAGGTCAATAACGAAAGTAGAATATTGTCGACCACAAATAATTTTTAAAAATATCTTTTATAGTTCAAAAGGATTTTAGTTTACTGATTACTGAACAGTTAACAAATAAGAGAAAATAAAACGACATAGCTTGACAACATGTTTGAAATACGTGTACAAGTCTTATATGAGAAAAAAGGGGGTCATTTGTCACTAAGTACGTACGCAAATAAATCGATCAAGATATTTAATAAATTCGATTATTTTTGAAATAAAATTATAATATTTCACCTATTATTTCACAGGCACTTGCCTGTGTATTATTTACATATATTCAAGAACAGACTTCCTTAGTTGTCTTACAAAAGACACCTTCCCAGAAAAAAATATAATATAGATTAGCCTTGCCAGGACTACGGATTCTCATTTAAAAAAAAAATCAATGTGATTGAAGTCAACAACAAAAATAAGACAAAATTAACATTTTCCCAAGCATCTAAATCACTCTCGGGTACAAAATGTATGCTCAGAATGCAGGAATTTTAGTCTAAATTTTCAAATCTTTTTGGGGATAGCCAAGGACGTATATTATGTTAGTTATACGTCCTTGGGATAGCATACGATTTTATAAAATATAGCACCTCTGTAACAGTTTTAACTTTGAAATCGAAGCTCCAGCTGACTACTAGTCAGTGAATATTGTTTTTTAATTTTGTAAAAACAAAACCAACACTTTTTTAATATAAAATTAAAACAATGTTCTCAATGTCACAATTACAATTTTCATTTAAAACTAAAATTATTCAAGTGACAATTCAAACCAGAGACAATATGTTTCTATTCAAACTAAGATTTTTGGATTCTTTCAGTTCAAAAATATTTACTAGCAGTCAACCTGCAGGAAAATGCACAAAAATGTATATTGGTCCATCAAGATGATCAATGATGTGATCACATGTACAGAAAATTTTCCCATCATGTTGCTAATTTTAGTTAATCATTTACATTATCTTCAGTAAAAAATGATGTTTTCAGAGGTCTGAATAAGGGTCTAGGACACCCCCAGAATGCAGGATTTTGCACCATTTTAAAAAAAAATCCTGGGGCCCTTGAGCGGGCCCCAGACCCCCCGCCGTAGTAGCGACGAGCAAGCTCGTCGACGCGAACGGCTTCGCCGTCCGCATGTACTTGCCGCCTATTTTAGAAATTCAGCCTGCTTCTTCAAAACTTAGTGACATCACTGTAATCTTAATGGTAATAATCATGTTTTGGTTAGTGTATTACTATAATTGTTTGTCATTGTTTTAAAATAAAGATATTCTGACAACTTTTTTCTTGTGTTGAAAAAATCTTAAATTAATCAAGTTTTGATTAGTGTATGGCTATATTTTTCTCTCTATTGATTCAAAATAAAGTAAGATAAAGGGGCAAAGTTGTTTAGAACAATCAACTTTAGTATGTTTTATCTAAAATCTTCAATGTCTAAGCTAAACATATACAGTATTTACACAAAAGCAAGTTAACACAACGATCATGATTTTATAAAAGTTCAACTGGATTTTGATCTAAAATTGGTTTTGAGCGTGTAGGGGTGAACCTGCCAGGTGCGAAAGTGATGGGGCAAAAGTGTATTGGGCCCGAACAGACCTGATACCAACTGAGATCAGGACTCAGCTAGTCCAAATAATTATGACGTCTAAAGGCTATTACAGTTTTTTCTGGAAGGATGCTTTTTTATGACCTTGACGGACGGCGTCAGCAAAAATTTAAAATAACCTTTCAAGATGTCATAATTATTAGGGGGGAGGGGGGGGGGGGGGGGCGGAGGGATCCTGATCCCTAAATTCTGGGCTTAAAAACATGAAAACCAACGTCCCTAATCTAAAAAAAATCATCACCTTAAATCCAGACATCCCCAAATTCAATAAATGAAATCCTGGATCCCAAAATCCCAAGCTTAAAAGCACATGATCCTGATATACCGAAAAAGGTTCTGCCCCCCTCCCCCTTATTAATTTTATGCTTCACTACAGTAGAGTTTTTTTTTTTTTGTTTATCAACAAAAATGATGTTGTAAATGTAACTGTCTAACAGTCAGGGGACTTACTGAAATAAGTGATTTTTAAATCACTTATTTGAGTAACAAATTAGAAGTTTTTTCACAAATTGTGATTTTGTAGTTTTACCAAAATTTAAAACACATAGGTGTAAATACTATCTTTTCATGAGTAAAATTGAAAAAAAAATGTAATTTTTGCTTCTTTTGAGTAGCAAGGTTTATGCCTTTGATGCTATCATTTAGCTGCAAATTCTATTTTAGTTGAAAAAATGCTGTAATAATGGCTTTACATAATGAACTAATACTTTCTTAACAGATTTTTCCTAGCAGTGGGAGTATTTTTCCTGTAAAGTTCAAGGTTTCATCTTTCAGATTATGTAATAAAATTCTACTGTTCGCGATGACAATTTCACTGTTCGGGGGTGTTGAAATTAGTGGGGGGGTTATTAAAATAATGATACTTAAAGAAGTGATTTTTGAGAAGGAAATTGAGGTCTGATACTTAAACAAGTGATTTTTATATCATTATCCTAAATTCAGTACAAGATGACCTGGTCATCCTAGACAACACAGATGTTGGTTCTGATAAGTTTAGAAACATAATTAGTCCTGGATCATTAGTATTCTATATTTAAAGCTACAGTAAAATTAAATCACTTCTTCTAGTGATTATTTTGTACTACTTAAATAGGTGATTATTAAAGAAAGACAACTTTTACTTCCAACCTTTATAGAAATAATGTACTTGAATCAGTGATTTAGAAAATCACTCATTTAAGTAAGTCCCCTGACTGTCTAATGTAAAATTGTCATTTAACCCATTACATTCTATGTTTGTATCTGGTGAAGGCTTTTTATTGTAGAACACATTAGGTCTTCAGTTACCGTCGAGTTTGGGGGGTGGGTCTTTTCACACCTGAAAAACCACCAACCACTAAGAAAAACTTTGATATTATGCAATAAAACGATAAAACAAATTAAATTACATATAATTTAATCAATTTATCGATTTTTATGGGCATCATTTTTATCATGTTTATGTTTAAATCGAAAATCAATATAAGAAAAAACGTCTCCGCATTCATCACTTTCATAATTAGTAATCAGTTCAAGTATCCTGGATCTCTGTTCATTGGTTAGATTTCGATATTTTTCTCTATTATTATTATTGGTACAACTATTTTATAGAAGAGTTAGAAGAAGTAAAAATGGAAAAAAAGTATATTTGAGGTGTCCATGTGGGTCAGCGGCGTTCAAAAAGTGGGGTATTATAAGACTCTTCCTTTCTGTTTTCTATAGATACATCATACATGTTTATTTGGACTTTAAATCTTCTGATTTGTTGAATTAATAACTTGAATATTATATTTAATTCACATTGATAACGATAAAAGACAAAATAATAAACTTTTGTGTTGTTCGGTGGTGTTTGGCGGTGTGCGGTGGTGAAAAGACCTGCCGTGTTTGGGGTATATGTGTCATTGTGGGGGTCTCATTGGGGGGTTCCGATCCCGGATCCCGCTTACTGTTTTGTCAGATTCCCGTATCCCTATTACACTATGTACGTAAGCAATTCTCATTTTTTGTCATTTCCCGGGTCCCTCTAGACCTCATTTCCTGTTTTCACGACACAATAATTTGACTTTCCCGTGTCACGCTTACCAAAAATCTGCAATCCCGCGTCACACTTAGACCCCAATGAGACCCACATTGTGTGGTTTATAAATTTCAGTACTATACACTGCAAAAGTAGTCTATGACTTCCATAGTAAATGGAGACACTGAATTCTGGTATATAACGAAAATGAACCTTGACTAGGGAACACAATAAACAGGCTCTTAAATTTCTTTGATCTTTAGGAACAGTCTCAAGGGATGCTGGCTGAGCCATTATTATGTTTAATGCTCTGCAGGCCGCAGGTGTGTTTTAGCACTTTTATCAACTTCCGGTTAAGCGTAGGAAATATAGTACATGAAAATCGTAGTCACGAAGTTTTATTTAACATTTATATCGTTCATGAATTAATATAGTTGAAATACAAAAATATAATTGATTCTGTTTTATATCCACCGTTGTATATTAATTTCAGATTGAAAAGGGGAAGATATGAGTATACCGGAAGTTGCATGATTATTCTGTTGGGGAGTTGTTAGGCTAATCAAAACAGATGCCTAGATTAAAAGATCACCGATGTAGCATCACGTTATTTTGATAGTTTGAAATGCTAAGAACATTAAATAAACCCGAAAAATTAAGATTTTAATTGGATTTTTAAACGACATACTTGGTATTACATTTTCCTACAACGATTCGGCTTTTAGTCCATGTTTAAATTCAGTTATCAATCGTTGACCTGAATTATGAACCTTAAACCCTATTCAAACAAACGTTGTGCAATTTATGATCATTCTTGCCGGTCGATTATTTCATTGGAACATGTGCTCTCAGGTTCAACTAAAAGTATTAATTGAAATATTACTGGTAGATTAAAACATCACTGTAAAAAATGATGGGGTTTTGTGGAAATAGGGATAATGCCCTTAGTGTGAAGGAGGGTGTTATTAGAAATGAATGTTACATTGATGTCCTAAACCTTGTTCCACATGGAATTTTTTCTATGTTTAGTTTGTTTATTCTTATTGTATGGAATAGATCTTCACTTGGGAACATGGAAGCGAAAACATGGGTACATTTTAGAGGACACACAGTCAGATGGATCGTAACTTTGCTTTTGATTCTTAACATAATTATTTCATTACTGGAAGGAATTATGGCGGAACTTGCTGATACAGACACAATAAATCTACATGTAATTGTACCGCAGTGTATTGCATTAGTAGGAACATTGCTAAGCATCATTTTTTATCATAATTTGGAACAGTGGAATTCACCGAAATTTTTATTGTCATTGATTCTATATTGGACGTCCTGTGTTATTTTAAAAGTACTTAAGTATATTTCACTTGACCAAAATAAAGTGACATCGGAACATATTCGAATGTGGGTTACATGGATAGACATAGCGATTTACCTGGTTTTATTATTGACAGAAATAATCTTTCTTTTTATACAGGTAAAAATTTATGTACAAAAAAATGTAATAGAATATATATTATGTACATTTTTTTGTTCCTAGTAGTGAAAAATCAACCACACAATCCCCGTTCTAACTAAAAATCACCTACATGACCAACATTTACATTAATTATAGTTACATGTATCAGGGTTATTGTGAAACTAATTCATATCATTGGGTTAACAGTTAACCTTTTGAGGAAGTCAAGTTTATTTCAGTCATGTCAATATTTGATTAGTGGTAATTATGGTACATGTAATCACAAAAGGAAACTGGGATGACGTAGGGTCAATCGTTGTTATTGTTATGTTTAATACAATTGGACCAGAAAAAGATTGGATGAAAAAAGTTGAACATGTAGGATGTAATAATATTACATCCTACATGTTCAACTTCAATGTAATTAAACAAAATGTGTCACTTTACAAGGTCATGATCATGTTCCTTAATCATTTTGATGAATATAAAAAAACATATACATGTACATACATTGTACATTGTTTTTGCATGTATTGCAGTAAACAGTGTAGAGTCCAGCCAAAAAGGGGGGAGTCTGGGATTTGGAACCCCTCCTTTTTTGATGATCAATGCTTTTGGAAGGGGAGTCCAGAAAAAAAAGGGCTGGGTAGTTCCGACCTTGGAAAATCTGGTTCAAAATAGAAAGATATGACCATGAAACAAAGCTTAAGACACTTAGTATGGTTTATGTGGTTTGTCAATCAGCATAGTTTGAAATGATTTCTTCACAACTGAGAAGTGACTTTTTACTTCCATGTAACATGCTTAACCACATTTTTTTAATATAAATTGACTGAAATATTCACAACAAGAGAAATTTGTTTTACCACATTTTGGTATTAAGAACAGACAAGATCTTTTTATTCAAATTAAAGGGCCCATGAAGAGCAAAGTAATTTATTACAATGATTTTGATAATTGAACATGAGCATGCTCATGATGATGAGTCATGTGCAAAGCAGCATGCTCATGATGAGTCATGTGCAAAGCAGCATGATCATGATGATGAGTCATGTGCAAAGCAGCATGATCTGAGTGATACATGTACATGTATCATAATGAACAGGATGATGAAATCAATATATACACATTTATTGTGCAATGATTTGGACAGACAACCAAAAAAGATGGACTAAAGAATTTAATTTTTTTTTTGGGGGGGCAGGGGGGGGGGTCAATTTTTCCCTCTAGATTTAAGAAAAAAGGGGGTCACAATTATTTAGGCCTAATAGTATATATTCTGAACAGATTAACTAAGTATAGCGCAACATCATCATGATCATAGTCATATACATGTATAGTGTATTGCACACCCCTGTACAAAAGCAAGAAATCTTCAATTGAATACAAGTTCAAATCACATATCGGTAACCAATTTCAAGTCTTTTGACTAATTTATACTTTGTCAGAAACCTTAATTGATAATGTGTCTAATATTGAAATACAATCCAAATTCAGATTTCTATCAAGCTTGAATGATATTATTCTTTTACTAAATCATGATTATGAATCTTTCTATTCTTGCAGAGATATGCCTTTTTTAGTAACCCAATTCCTGTTAGACCATCACCAGATTTAGGGAAATCTGATTACATATTTTCGCATGTAAATCTAATGTCAAAAATCACATGTTTTTGGATATTAAGTTTACTAAGACAAGGATACAAACATCCTTTAGAGCAAGAACATCTTGGAGATCTTCCAGAGGTATGTACATTTTTCTTACTGTTGATTCATTATTATTCGTTGGAAACCAATTTTTGTTGATTTCGTGGGTACAGGTAAACGACGAATTTAAATGTTCAACAAATTGAAAATTTGCTGTATGATTAAATGCAGACTTTGAAAACCATGAAACAAAATATCCACGAATATGCAAGTTTTCCACAATCCACGAAAATTGGTACCCACGAAAAAGAATGAATCCACAGTACATAGTAAACATGGTAAAAGAGAAGATGTGATATGATTGCCAATGAAACAACAATTCATAAGGGACCAAAATGACACGTAAATTAACATGATTAACAACTACACAATGTAGATCATCATGCACATGATACAGCCTTTAAGAATGAGAAAAAAACTACCAGCCTAATTTACAATGTAAATTACTTTTTTACATTTTGTTGTACATACATGTATGCATATGCATGTACATGTACACAATGTATAACATGTATAATAAGAATATTAAGAAGGGTTCTTGTATGTAAACAAAATGTATGATAAATAAGAAGATTTTGTGTATGTTTCAGAGGAGCAGATACAAATTGAAATGATTTTTGAAAGGAGGGGGATGGAATTCCAGAATAAAAAAAAAGTTGTTTCATTTTTGACAAGCAAACTTGGCAGGGGGCATTAACTCTACACCTTAGTCTGTAGCCTAAGTGTACCTCTTTTACCTCATACAAAGAGGAATGGTCAATTATCTGTTTATTATTTTTATGCACCAAATAAATTAATAAAGAATATAAGACACTGCAACCTAAAGGCAACAAAGGATTAACATGCAAGGCTGATTACGGTTTATATAATGTTAGCTAAAAAAAATCAAAGTCTAGAAATGTGAACAAAATTAACAGATACTATCAAACATTTTAATATTTGTGAAGTTTTAATTTTTTGGCAAAAAATGAGACTTTCTTTACCTTCACCTTTAACAATATGTTTAATATTTGTTGTCTTTTTTACAGAGTGAGCTTTCTTCTACTAACTATAAAAAGTTAAAGGCAGCATTTGAATTTGAAAAGGTTTGTATTATTATGATCATATGATAGAAATCTTTTATACAATACAAAAAAATGTGATATATGTGCATGTGACTGTGAGTGTCCACAGTATAAAATCAACAATGTATATGATAAAAAAAAATCAATTATTATTTTTAGAAGTGAACTAAAATTCTTAAGGTTTACAATGCAAGGGAAATAACTCCAATTCCTTTAAAAGAGTTTTTGAAACCCAGATTCTGGCCAACCTGGTAAACATGCCACACATTTTCTATATGCATGTATGCAGAATTTTTTAAAACCACGAAATTACAAATGTAAATATCAACAAAAATACAATGTTTCCTAAATTTAAGAAAATTGGTACTCATGAAAAAATAAATGAATCCAAAGTATGCTGCAGACAATTAACATTTGTACAGCAACTGGTTGTCTTTCAGAAAAAAATAGTTAAGATGGTACCCAACACCTTCACTAAATTTAATTTGGCTCGTTTAATTTTCATGAAATTTTGACGAAGTATTTACTTTGACCCTTTGACAAAAATATAAAGATTTCAAAAAATTTCAACTAACCAATTTGTCAGAAAAATTACACTGGTTATATAGCAGTTTTACAAACACTAATTTTGATCATTGAGAAGCTTAATATTCCCTTAACAACACAATGTAATTAAAACGTTTACCTGATTTTACAGAGTTATCTCCCTGTATTGTTAGGTACCACCTTAAGCATTGTTAAGATGTACATGATGTAGGAAAATAAAAAAATACTGACATTGTGATTTCTCATAGATTATGTCCAGCTTTGTGAAGACATGTTTGACTTCTGTGGATTCATTTACTTCCATGGGTACAACTTTTCGCAGATTGAGGAAAACTTGCATATTCATGGATATTTAAATTCATTGTTTTAACAAAGTCTGCAAACATTCTGTTAAAAATTTGTATTTTGTTGAAAATATTGTGGTTTCACTGTACCCACAAAATCCACGAAAATTAGTATCCAAGGAATATTATTAGAATCCACATGTACAGTATGTTGACTGATTAGAAAAATGAAAATAAATGGCATAAACAATTATTATTATTTTTTTTTTAGAGTAAAGCAGAATTAAAAGGTGAACAGCCATCATTTCACAAGATCTACTTGAGAGCCTTCTGGCCCATTCTTGCACTTGCTGGATTATTAAGACTATTTGGGGACATGCTGGCATTTGTTGGACCTTGGTGCGTTGAACATGTTGTTGCTTATGCTTATAAGGAAACAAAGTCACGTGACCTCCCTGTTCCTTTGCTGACCAATCAGAATGCTTCTTTATATGGTTACCAAGACAACCTATCCAATAATTTTACTTTTATACTTAATCAGATGAATTCCACTCAGGTATATAAGTAATATTTTTATAGTCTTTTATGTGTTTATTAATTTGTGATTAGGGTCTATACACATATGATATGTACGACTTTTTATGCAAAAACCAATGTTGCAATTTCTTTGGTGGAAGTAGTGAACATATATATATTTTGCATATACAAAATTGCACATATTTATATCAGAAAAAAGCTGCATGATCATAAAGAACATTAATTTTAAAATATTGAAATCAACAATTCATTACTGGTATGTTATTTATTTTATAAAGTTATTTTACTTTTCTGTTTATTCAAATGTTTATATGTAATTAATAATTGATATTTTTCGTTTCCAATTGTAAACATTATTGCAATACAGACATTTTTAATATCATATGGCAACACAGATTTTAGCACATGCTGACCTTGACACCATGAACACAAAAACACGGTAAACAAATCCTGGCTTAAACACTGATATACATGTCCACCTTAACCATGTTAACAAATGCTTTTAAAATTCATAAACTTTCATTCCCAAAAAATTTAAAAGCACCATATTTTCTTATTATTAAATTAAAAGTATATGAATATAAAATACTTTTTATGTATTGAAAAACTCAGTGAATATATGGATACATCATACAGATCATTGTGTCTATTTATTATTCATTTGCATTTTTTTTCCGAAACCAGGGGTTCAACTTTAATTGACCTTTCAGCATGTTCAGTTTATCTTGAAAATAGAGTCTTTTGATACAGTTGGACCTTTTAAAACTTATAAGTCTAAGAGAAACTGTTAAAGTCCATGGCAAGAAACGAAAGAAAATGAGCATGATGAAAAAGAAAATCAGTCCAAAAAACACTACACAGCATGAACCCCATAAAAGTCTGTTAGTGATCTTTGTTGCTCTAGAAAAAATAATCATATATTTATAAGCATGATAAGCAGATCCTTTTGAACTAGTATCAACATTCATGTTGCTCATGGTAAACATTTAAGCATTTAAAAGCATTATTTTTTTATTATCCAAAGTATTAATTGGTATCCCACAGCTAATCATTGACAATGTAGTTTATATACAAGTGAAGGAGCAATTTTTAAGTAAGTTTCATCGTGACTTATGCTTCAAGTGTTTCTACCAATACATGCGTATTTGTTATTCCCCTCTAGATCTCCCTATATATAATATACTATTCAAGATTCCTTATTCTCCCCACAGTCCTACCAAGCAGTCCAACCCCAAACTCCTGTCACCATGTACTAAGTAATTATATGGTGTTATATATTCCAGATAACATACTACGTGACCATATCTGACTTCTTTAAGAATGGTTACATATTGTGTTTCGTTTTGTTTATTGGGACCAGTATACAATTAACCATTAATCAGCTACAAGTGTATTTCGTCATTAGACAAGGTATTAGAGTTAAAACTGCTTTACAGGTAAATTAATATGCAAATATATATTTCGGGGTCATTCAAGGTAACTGTTCTTAATTTATGTGAGACCCAGGTGTCATATTTGTATTACAGCTAATTTCCTAATGCATGTAGAACAAAACTTTGGTTGGCTTGCTTGCTTTGTTTGTATAACTGTTTATTCAAGCTTTGTAAATAAGATTGACATCTTTAAACAATTTATATAGGCATAGTTTTACCTGTATATATCATATTTGAATTTAATTGGGTGTTATTCTACTGATTGTACAATATACAAACAAAGCAAGCAAGCTAACCAAAGTTTTGTTTTACATGCATTAGGAAATTACCTGTAGGTTAATTTTATGATATAGAATTTCATGATTTTCTAAAAATAATTGAATTGGTTTGGAAATATATAGAAACATGCTGGCTGTGGTTTCTGATTTTTTTTGGAAACACTGCAATTTATACTGTAAATTCATAAAATATTGTGAAGATTTTATTAATGAATATAATGCGACTGAGTGAGTGCATATCCATGATATCTATATAAAAAGCAATCTCGCATTTGATTTCAGTCTTCAAAAGTTGAAATAGTTAATGCACGCAATAACTTCTGAATTTACAGTAGAGAAAGTTCATGACATCCAAATTTGCAAATTTGTTTTTTAAAACAAATTTGTATGTTGATTTTGGTAAGAACAGTTGTCTTGAATGATCATATATTTATAAGCAGATAAGTGCATTGAACATGTTTAATCACAGCTGTGGGGAAAAAAATCTAAAATGAAATTAGGTAGAATCATTTAAAATTGAACAATCTTGTAACTTCAGGCATGATAAGAATAACCATCAAAATTATTCGAAATTTTGCCAAATTTGTGCACAAATTTTTCAGCAGCTGTGATTAGAATGTTGCCCTATATACTGATATAAGAATATTTAAGTATACACATTATTAAAGATACTTGCACTGCTTTGCCTTTTTCAGATCATCCATTACTTGACAGTGTCAGAGTTCCTACAAAACGGCTATGTTTTATGTGGTGTTTTGTTCATATGCACCATAGTTCAGTTATCTCTACTTCAGTATCATTATTTTCTTGTAATCAGAGAAGGTATTAGAGTAAAAACAGCCCTACAGGTAAAATTAATTGCATTCCAGAAGATGTGCAAGGATAATTTATGTCTCACCTTTTGAAAGAAAAAAGTGTGTATTTTGTTGGTCTGCTGTCTTAAGCTTACTTCTGAGGTGCAATCAAGTGTTTTGTAGATATGTTAATTTGTTTGAACAAAATGAGACATAAACTATCCTTGTATTCATTATGCATGATTGTTTTTGGAATGTTGGTATATTTCGAGTGTTGTTTAAACTAATAATTGATGTACCAATGTTAACGCTATCATTTTTAATTTTAATTATTCTGTTTTGTTGAGCTATGGCTTCTTTACCCTGTTATTTCTTTCAAAACGTGCATAAGAGATAATCTTTGATTTTCATTACCATAGTAATTATGCTATGTGGTCACACCGCTTGTCAAAAAACCTAGAGTTTTTATTAATTTGTCTCATGTGTCTATAACATGCTATAAACATGATAAGAATATGGTTAATTTGTCCAGACCTTTATTTCCTATTTTGAACGACAAACAGATAAAGCAGGCATACATGGCAATTAATGGTAATGAAAATCAGTTATAAACCTTATACTGTAAATTAGAAATGTTGGTGTTTACTATTTCTATTGTTAAATAATGTACCAAGTTTGGTACTACCAAATTAGATAAGTTATTAAAATTTCAGGAATTTGTGTGACAAAAATTTGGAAATGTGATTTTTTATTTTTGCTACACCAATATCCTAAGTTGCTATTTTCACAATAATAAAAACATTGCAATAATATCTGATAATGTTTTGAAAACACCAGCTTTACATGTAATTGTAATTATTCTAACAGCTTTTTTTACTAATTTATATGCAATTTTATTTAGTTTTAGATTATGTTTTGGTTTGATTTCAGAACACGCAGATAACATAGGTGTTTTTTGCATGATAATATGATTTTTGCTTACAGATATAAATTTAGTCAGGTCTTTTAATACACTTTTACATAAGATGATCATCACCCAGGGGGTTCATGATTCAAAGAAAAGAGGGGCATAATTGTCTGTAATGAATTTTTGTTACAATTTTATGCCAAAAAATTACATATTTTCTAATTAGTTATATGCTCCCTCCTGAATCTGCCACTCACAGAATTTTATAAATAAATACTTACCATACATATCTGAAATATTCTTGAGTCATCTGACATATATAAGTTGTTAAATAAGTGTCTTTGAAGACCTCAAGATAACTTATCTGTATCTGTATTTGTATATAAAAAAAAATCGATTTTTACATATATCCCAATTGGTAAATCAATTTCTCCCAAATTAAGTTAAGAAGGGGGGGGGGAATTAAATTTTTTATCCTACATTGAACTTTTGATGTCGTCCCTAAGTCACTGATTTCTGCTTGAGCTTTTAATTTCAACAGCTATGATTTATTAAGTATATCTTGTTACAGTATTTATGAAACAAAATCAACCTAGAAAAAAATGTGTTCAAACAGATGTTTAAAACTTTCTTCAAATGTTGTCTTGTGAATGTATCTTATCAAAAGAAATGTTAGTTATTTTTTTTGACCATTTTATTTTCGCATGATAGGTCTTTAAAAGCAGTCTTTATTCTACACTCTAAAAAATTGCTAATAAAATAATTTTCATCAGTTTTTAAATGATAAATCAAAATGAAGATAAATACTTAGCTGTGAAATTTTCAATTATTGTTAAAAAAAAGAAATGGAATAAACATGATAAAGTTGTTGATGTTCATGATGTTTAAACTTGCTTAAACCCTTCACAAACTGAATTCTTACACCTCAGCTTAAGACTTATTGTGTTTTAACACGGGGAAAGGCTCTGTAAACACATTTACAATATAACTTTGAACCTTTAAGTTCCACTTTTGAAATGTGAAATTAGTTCAAATTGAAACAAGCATTAGGTCATGCAAAGATATAAATTTGAATTGTAACATACAATTAAATGTTTGACGTTAAATTGAATTATTTGTTTATCATTTGTTTTCTTTTCTTTATAATTTAAATTTACTATCAAAATATAACATTCTGTTGAAAATGGCATCTGATTTTGTGTTGCAATTGACAGCCATATTTTGGATTAAAAATACAATATATGATGAATTGACACATTAATATGTTATATGACTGACCATTTTAGTATGCTTATGATTGATAAATTTTATTTGTTTTCAATAACTTATTGATTCATGTTCGATATCATTTCAGACCATTATTTACAAGAAATCATTGACAATATCAGGACTGGTGATCAGTGGAGGGAAGATGACGATTGGTTCAATCATGAATCACATGACATTAGATACCTTATTTATTATGATGTTGTTTTTCCTCTTTCATTATATATGGGCAGCACCATTACAGGTTTGTTCCACTTTTTTGTGATTGGTCAACAAATAGCATGTCACCTACAGCTCATATACATGGTTGTGTTGAAAAAACAAAGATATGTAACTACTGCTGGAAGAGGGGGAAAACTTGTTTCCATATTTACAATTGCTAATAAAATATTCATATTTTCCCTACCAACAAGCAATTTAGATTTTATGCACAACAGACACATGCAAAATTTCAAATGTAAAAATACAGTATAACCTTAAATTGATAACAGAGATTTAAAAAAGACAATAAAAGATTAGAGTAACAGAAAAATTGGAAAATCACAAAAATGAAAAAAATGAAAGGATGAAGAAAGTTTCAGATCTTTGTTCAATGAACACAGTTCAAGTCTAGAGATTGAAAAAACAAATATTGAAAATAGTGCAAGAGTTGGAAACTTAAAACAACAAAATGCATGTAAAAGAGTTCCAGTCTGATAAGGTTTCAAAGATGACTTAAAATCTTACTTCAATATGTCCTATACAGGGTATAAGTTATCTAACAGTGAGGGGGTAAAAATGTGACAAAGTACCTTCTTGTAACACAATGACACCTTGTGAATGCAACTCCTCCGACACCTTACAACAGGCATCTTATAAACTTAGTAATACTGATATGTATTTTTTACTATGACACAATGTCACTTTGTGACATCTCTTCTCATCCTAGTCAGCCTTCTCACACTTTATGACTGTATCCCACAGTTACACAGTGAATAGGACATTCTGCTACAGTGGAATATTCTTGTGTATTCATTAATTAGTCTTACATCCTATCTATTGTACATCATTTTTTTTTAAGGTAATGGTTGCAATTATACTGCTGTATTTTAAGCTAGGAGTTAGTGCTGTTATCGGGGCATCAATCTTTATTTTAGCAGCACCCCTACAGTACTACATAGCTAGACAGATGTCTGTCCAGCAAAAGAAGGTCATGGTGAGTGATATATTTTTACCTTTGCAGCATCATTGCAATATTGTATATCTAGACAAATGCTAGTCCAAATCGTTATGACCTCTTTGAAGGTTATTACAAAATGTATAATTTTAGGAAGGTGTCATAGCAAAATTTTATATGAGCCTTTCACAACATCATAACAATTTGGACTAGACAATTGTCTGTCAGCAAAAGAAAGTTATGGTGAGTGCACTAGCTTTTTAGCCTCTAATAAAAACCTTTCTGCTGTCAGTATTGACATGCTTTTGTCCGGTTGAAAACTTTGAAAATTAAATTTTCATCAATTACTTCTATGAATATGTATGAAGGAAATTGAAAGAAAAATAAGGTGGGTGGTTATTTGCTGCAAAGCATGGAAATAAAGGAATATATTGCGAACTGAGCACCTCAACTTTTAACACCAATTTTATTGAAAATGAAGTAAAGTAAGAATATTTTGATTTTGTATAAGCTTTTGATAATCATTCTTCAAACCACATTTTGTTATAAACAATTATAAAAGGCTTTCTGCAGGTCTAAAATTGAATTGTCTTCTAGTATCTGTACCTTATTTTAAAATGATAATAATTGCACATAATAGGTATGTAAGTTGAAAGAACAAAAGTACATGTATAAGAATATAAAAAAGTGTGATACATGCATAGACAGTACACTCAAACTAAAACTAGTATACTGCATATTAAATGCTGATTTGTAATAAAATCTGTAGTTAAGGAGGTACCAAACACCTTGACTTAAATATATTTGACCCTTTGATAAAATTATAAAAATTTCATAAAATTTGAACAACAAACTTTATTGGAAAATTTTCATTGAATATGTAGTTGTTTGATAAATACAAATTTTGATCATTGAGAAGCTTAATTTTTCCTAAGTGCTTTTCTAGAATTAATTGTAAATGGAGGGGGGAGGCGGGAAGAAGGCACTTTTATTAAAAATTGATAATTGTTGGTTATTTAAGAAAGATTGCATGAACATTTAAATGAAATATCCAATTTAAAATCTATGCATGGTGGGGTCAAATAAAAAATGCCTTCCTTCCCCCATACATCCTTATTTTTAATTTTGCAGTTATTTCTTGTAATTTTATCAGTCATTTATAGTATGGATTCTTTGAATAAAACAAAACATGGTACATATTTACTGCACGGTATCATTATATCAAAAAAATACATCCTCTTTAAAGTGCAGATTAACTTTTAGGTAATGTAATTGAATTACTTTTTTCTGTTTTAGAGCAATGCTGATAACAGAGTGAAAAAGTGCAATGAGATGATTCAATCTATGAGAGTAATAAAACTGTTGGCATGGGAGAAAATTTGTCAGAAAAAAATTAACCAGAGCAGGAAACCAGAGTTATGGGCCTTGTTTAGGGCAGCAGTTTTCCGTATATTCTTTAGTAAGACAATGTTTATGTAATTTTAGTTTTTAAAAACAATGAATGAGAAACATGAATATTTTAGACATTGATCATTGATTCCTTCTTTGAAATTAGGATTTTTTTATCAGGTCTTTACTATTTTGTGTTGAAATAAGCTTAAAAAATCATATTGCCCAGTATTGCCCAGTATTCCCCATTTCAGGGAGTATTGCCCAGCCCGGGAAAACCCAGGTTTTCCCGCCCAGTAAAACCCGGGCGGGTAATACTTTGCCAACCCTGATTCAGGTGAGACAGTCAACAGCTCCTATCCTTTTTTTTTTTTTTTTTCACATTCTTGTTTTTCAAATGTTAATGTTTGAGTGTTCTTGATGATTGTAGCGATCTCCCTAGGCTGTTGTAGCATTCTTGTACATTATCAGACAGAAAAAAAAACATGACATGAAAATTGTGAAACAATTCTTAGAAAAGACTACCAGCCTAATTTAGGAAAAATGCTTACAACAGACATGACCAAGGACAAAAACTAACTACACTCTCCTGATTTTACACTTTGCTAATGCTTGTTATAAAGATATTGACAAATATAATGCCTTTCCCTATGTTAAAAATTACATAGGGCATAGCATGAAAGTATGATTTCTTATACATGAATTTCCACTGTACTTTATATTTTAATATATTTACAGACTTTGCTGGAGTAGCCATACCAATTCTAGGAACTATGATTGTAAGTACATCTGTAAAATAGAGGTGAAAGATACACAAGGGATATCAAACTCTTAGTCAAGAAACAAACTAAAATACCATGAGAAAAAACTCAAAGAGATACAGAGAAAAGACAAACAACAGTACACAAAACACAACATAGAAAACAACAGTACACAAAACACAACATAGAAAACAACAGTACACAAAACACAACATAGAAAACAACAGTACACAAAACACAACAAAGAAAATAAAAGACAAACAACAGTACACAATACACAACATAGAAAACTAAAGAGAAACAACAGTACACAAAACAAAACATAGACAACAAGACTGAGCAACAACCCCACCAACAATTGTGGTTGAGTTTAGGTGCTTCAAAAGTGTAGGCAAATTCTTCTCCATATGTTGCACCCCTCTTGTTGCTCATGTAAAAATTGATGTTAAATAGAAAATACATGAAAGTGTGTGCACTTATTTAAAATAAATTGTGAATGAACAGACAAGCCTAAAATTTATTTATTAGTAAGAAATTTCTCTAAATGGCACATTATTTCTTCTTAATTTGTTTATCAATTTTATTATTGATTGAAAATTGCATTAATGATGACAATGACTTTTACTTTTCCAGACGTTTATACTATATCCATATTTAGAAGATGAGCCACTTGACGCCGGGAAAGCTCTGTCAACATTAGCTCTTTTCAATGTACTAAGACTGCCAACCATTTTGTTTACAGCTTTTATAAACTCATTTATCAATGCAAATGTCAGTGCAAAAAGGGTTATTCCCTATCTTTTGGCAGAAGATGCTGAGGGGTTCAACACAGGGGATAAACACAAAACGCATACTATTGGTACAGATACCATGGAAGACAAGGTAAAAAATAGTATGCTTAGTAAAGACCTAGTTTGATGGGTAAAATTAGATTTGTTCTTAAGATGGTACATATGAGCTGTCAGTATTTCAATTAAAAAATTGGTACAGTAAGAAATGTTTTTGTAACCATTCCTGGTAAAAATCATTACTAGATTTGTACATGCTCATTTAACAAAAGAATTAATTTAACTTTATCAAATGGGTTTAAATTTGTATTACATGTATTAACTTCAATCATGAATTGCAATGAAAGGATTTACAATTAAACAAAATCTGGATTTTTTTTTCTAGAATTGCTTATTTTATCAATGATGTTAAGTTAATAACATATTTTGAGATTCAATGTGTTAGATGTTAGATGATTTCAAATTTGAATATAAAAAACACTTGCTATTATCTAAATGGCATTGTCAGAGTCCTTGAAAAAAAAGATCCCTGATTGTCCTTGAAGAAAATCTTCTAGTCCTCACTATTATATCTATTGAAAAATACCAATCATGTGTTGGTCCTTTTTGGTGGTCAAAACATTTTGACTAGACTTTTTAAGAGCTCTGCCATGTTATTTATCTATGGACTTTTTTTCAGCCAATGAAAGTTGGCGTTGTTGTAGAGAGTGTTAATGGAACAGGGAAACCTGTGACAATTGTACAAAATGAGATGTCTAGTAGCCAGAGCTCACTGGAGAGTAACCTGTCTAGAACACCTGGTCACAGTCGACAGAACAGTCACAGTTCACTGAAGGATATCATGGAGTTGAAGGAGAGACGACACAGTGAACCCAATAAAACAGGTAGGTTAAAAGCTCACTGAGGTCAAGGTTACTGGAGATTTGCCAATTTCTTTCAAAGAATGACTACAGGGGTTGAAGTCATAAAACTTTGCTCAGTGCTCAGAGCACAAAAATCATGCTCGAAACATGAAATCCAGCATTTTGATTGGTTGATTCTTGAGTCTGAGTACAAAAATCGTGCTCGAAAGTTTTATGACCGCAAGGCCTGGTACTCGTGTACAGTGAACCCAATGGAATAGGTTGGTCATGATTCCAAGTGTTGAAGGAAACCATACAATGAACCCAACAAAACAAGTAAGTTGGGTCATAGTTCATTAAATAAGAGACTATACAATAAATCCATCAAAATAGACAGGCTTTTGTTCACAAGAGAAATAATCCATCAAAAAGGGAGGCTAAGCGCTTGAGGTCTTTCACAATTACTGAAGAATAAATATAATTCAACTTGTGGAAAATGACTGAGTATACCAAACAAACCAAGCCAATAAAGGTTCTCTGACTAATTACTAAGTACAAGTTGTTTATCCTTACAAGAGGTTTACTTCTTATGCCAATGGATTTAGCATGCTTTTAAGTTTGCAGGTTCGTACTAAAAAACTGTTATTTAAAGTTTTATCAAAATGTTTTTAAACACATGTTTATTTGTTCTAATATCCTAAATTTTGTGAACAAAAATGTTGTTCCTTTAAATCATGCTGTGTGTTTACAGAGATATGACTGTTTTGTGGTCCGAAACCCTGTTATAAGTTTTGATTTTTTAATTTATATATATACATATGTACTTGCACTATTTGTAGGATCATTAACTGTAAATGATAAGAAAGAAACAAGTGGAAGACAGCGTCATACTAGTGGTGTATCTACAGAGGATGAGGACGAGATCGCTGAAAAATTTACCTTGATAGAGGCCAGAATGGTTGTGGAAATCAACAATGGGTCATTCTCCTGGGACCTTTCATCCAAAGAACCAACTTTGAATGATATCAATGTCAAAATACCTACAGGTATTATACTTTTAATAAAAACTAATCAAATTCCTATACATGTACATTTAGATATATTATAAATTTTTTTAAACTTAGAACATGGAAAATTTTAAGGAGGAAGACCTAGGTTAAGGGAAACAACTCTTAAAATCATCAATACGTTTGTGCCAGCCATTTTCATAAATATGTTCTAAGCTTCTTGGATACATAGATTATTTCCAATCTGTTTCAGGTAAATGCTTAAACAACATTGATGAAACTTGACTTTAACAAACACATAACTGATTTAAAGAGTTATCTCCCTGAACCAAGGTCTACCACCTTAATATATAAGCTGTATGGGATAGAAATCAAACTTATTCATATAAAGATCAATACATCTGTTAAAATTGAGAATGGAAATGGGGAATGTGTCAAAGAGACAACAACCTGACCATAGAAAAAACAACAGCAGAAGGTCACCAACAAGTCTTTAAATGTAGCGAGTTAACCTGTTTGGTATTGTTGTTTTTTTTAGAAAGTCTGTAACTGTTTGAAAATCAAGTTGACATAAGAACCCTACAAAATAGACCAAAATTCATCTGTAATATTGAATTTGAATTGTATAAAATCAAAGTGTTATAAAGTTAAATATGCACCCGCATAAGGTCGATTTCTATACAATGCAGATCATATATTTTAAATTGCACATGCCTAGAAGATTTTTTTAGACACAGGTATCCATTAATTATATCAGAAACAGACTATGGATTCTCTTATATCAATTTCTATAGACTGATAAAAAATTGGTATTTTTCAAGAATGTATCTTTTTGTCATGTTCATGGTTTTAAAAAATTCAGCAAACAAGTTTAAGTTAAATTTGCATTTCATTAAACACTCAAATTTGTGGTTTACATAATATACTGATTTCTTGAAGAAAAAAAAAATGATATAAAATAAATGTAAAAAGTTATTGGTCTCCTTAAGTCTGAGTAAAAGGACATATAAAGTAAAAATAAATGAGACTGCAGCCAAATGACACAACACTCCCTCCTGTGCCACTTACAAAAATAAAAGACGAAAAACATCAAAAGCATTAGAAATAATTTTATTCCAATAACTAATATGAAGAGTATTTTTTAGCCACAGAAATTGAGTGAGATAATAATTTATACTCTTTAGGAAAGTTGACAATAATAGTTGGATCAGTGGGTTCAGGAAAGACGTCATTACTCAGTGCAATGTTGGGAGAGATGTTAACTGTCCAAGGAGAAGTTAGTTGGCACAAGTATGTAAATAAAACCAGGTTTTACTGTTATAATATAAAATTACAGTAATATTTTTAATCTATTGTATTTGCTAAATTAAACATAGATCAATTTATATACAGTATGAAAATAAGAAGATGTGGTAGGATTGCTATTGAGACAACTTTCCACCAAAGTTCTAATTAAGAGGGTATAAGGATTTAAATGCAACTGTATGAGTAGTTTGATGCAGATTATATTTGAAAGAATTGATAGCTGTTGATGGAAACAATGCTTATGGGAAAAAGATCTATTCTTGTAATTTATTCCATAAAATATTGGACTTGTGCCAGAAATATTTTAATTATATTTTTTTTAAGCAGTTGTGGAAATAAGAGTTTTTTTTTAACTAGCTATAAAAAAATAGTAGATCAATTAACAGTGCTTGAATATTAAGGTAAACTTTGAATTTTTGAATAGATATTACTGTTAGGGACGACATCAAAAGTTCAATGAAGGATAAAAAACTTAATTCACATAGTTTTTTCACTGACCCCCACACCCCCCTCTTAACTTAATTTGGGAAAAATTGATTGACCAATATAGGGATATATGTAAAATCGATTTTAGATTAACAAAATTTGCAGCAATGTTGACCCCCCACCCCAAACTATTTGATTTAAGTTTTTTTATCCTACATCGATCTTTTATGTGAGTTGCCTTTTACAACAATGAAGTATAAAGTCAAAAACAGGAGGAATACTAATAGATAGAAAATTTAGAAAGCAATTCAACACAGAAATTTTAGAGAATGGGTAATTTGGTAATACATGTGTACTTTGTTTGTTTTTCAGGGGATCAAAACTAGCCTATGCAGCACAGAAAGCTTGGTTACTTCACGATACACTCAGGGATAATGTATTGTTTGGTCTCCCTTACACATGGAGAAGGTTTGTTATGTGAAACTTTAGAAAGGATAACATATTTTCTGCGAAAATGTTCATTGATTTAAAATTTAAAGCATTGTGAAAAAGGATAAAAGTTGTATTTGCAGACTTTATTCATAAAAAAAAGGATTTATACTTTTATGGATATCAAACTTCATGATATTTGATAAAATTAAGAATTTGAGATGAAATGTATAACAAAGATAACTGAATAAATCATATAAGTATCTGAAACTTATCAGATGTCAATATGTCAATACGATAGTAGAGGGCATTATGTTTTCTGGTCTGTGCGTCCGTTTGTTTGTCCGTCTGTCCCGCTTCAGGTTAAAGTTTTTAGTCAAGGTAGTTTTGATGAAGTTGAAGTCCAATCGACTTCAAACTTAGTATACATGTTTCCTATGATATGATCTCTTAAATTTTAATGCCAAATTAGAGGGTTTACCCCAATTTCACGGTCCACTGGATATAGAAAATGATAGTGCGAGTGGGGCATTTGTATACTGGGGACACATTCTTGTTTACAGAAGTTATTAAAGCCTGTTTTGCATCATGTTATTTAATGTCAGATTTAGGTTCTGTAAACAAACTTTTTATTGCATTTAGCACTTTCTTATCTACTTTCATGACTTTCAAATATATTTGATGTAGATAAATAGGAAAGATCAAAGTATTATGTATTGACAGCGATTTATATTGGCTTTATTTTCTTTAACACAAAAATAAATTGTTTATGAAAATTAGTTCATTCACAATATCTACATACTACATAGTATATATTTTTTATTATTTTCCTGGATTTTGTGGGTACAGGTGAACCATCAATTTAAATGTTAAACAAATTACTAGTTTTCTATAGGCTTTGTATGGTAGAGAATACTAGAGAAGGGAAAAACCTCAATTTCAAAAAGCCAAGAATATGCAAGTTTTCCTCAACCCACAAAAATAAATGAATCCACATTATATCTAGAATGACATGAATGATATTACTAGATTTATTTCACTTGACTGGGCGGAGTTTAAGAAGTTCGCTCATTGAAGACCAGTCCACCTATAGACAGCAGTTTTGGGATAAGCTCATCAATGAAGTGTCCAATTATTCGTCCCATACCATACACTCAGTTCTTTTGTATATGCTTTTGGTGACACTGATTAGTGATTAGAATTCAATATTAATTATACCCCACGCAACGAAGTTGCGCAGGGTATAATGTTTTTGACCCGTCCGTCCGTCAGTCCGTCCGTCCGTCAGTCTGTCCGTCCGTCCGTCAGTCCGTCAGTCCTGTTTCTTGTCATCGCAACTCCTCTCAAACCACACAACAGAATTTCACGAAACCTTTTCAGATAATAAGGACATACTATGTAGTTGTGCATATCGACGGGAAATTGCGATTCAATTTTTTTTCTAGGAGTTACGCCCCTTTGAACTTATTTACTTTAATGTACTACTGCAACAGTTTGTCATCGCAACTCCTCTCAAACCACAAAACAGAATTTCACGAAACCTTTTCAGATAATAAGGACATACTATGTAGTTGTGCATATCGACGGGAAATTGCGATTCAATTTTTTTTCTAGGAGTTACGCCCCTTTGAACTTATTTACTTTAATGTACTACTGCAACAGTTTGTCATCGCAACTCCTCTCAAACCACACAACAGAATTCCACGAAACCTTTTCAGATAATAAGGACATACTATGTAGTTGTGCATATCGACGGGAAATTGCGATTTAATTTTTTTTCTAGGAGTTACGCCCCTTTGAACTTATTTACTTTAATGTACTACTGCAACAGTTTGTCATCGCAACTCCTCTCAAACCACACAACAGAATTTCACGAAACCTTTTCAGATAATAAGGACATACTATGTAGTTGTGCATATCGACGGGAAATTGCGATTCAATTTTTTTTCTAGGAGTTACGCCCCTTTGAACTTATTTACTTTAATGTACTACTGCAACAGTTTGTCATCGCAACTCCTCTCAAACCACAAAACAGAATTTCACGAAACCTTTTCAGATAATAAGGACATACTATGTAGTTGTGCATATCGACGGGAAATTGCGATTCAATTTTTTTTCTAGGAGTTACGCCCCTTTGAACTTATTTACTTTAATGTACTACTGCAACAGTTTGTCATCGCAACTCCTCTCAAACCACACAACAGAATTTCATGAAACTTTGTAGATAATAAGGACATACTATGTATATTGACAGGAAATTATTATTCAATATTTTTTCTTATACAATTTTTTTTTCTTATACTTAATTAATTTCTCCAATGACAATGTGGGGACGTGGGGTATGTGAGTGTGCTCACTAAGGTTCTTTAATTATAACGGCAATCATCCTTATCACACACATTTTCAAATAGACTGTCCTTATGCAAATTAAAACATAAGCTCCACCTGATCAGTTGAAATAACATTGGTAATACCATGCTTGTTGATGCCTTTTCAGATATAAAAGTGTGATTCACTCCTGTGCTCTGCAACCAGATTTAGATATGTTACCATCTGGTGATTCTACAGAAATTGGAGAGAAGGTAAGTCAAATTATCCTGCAGCTCTTATTGCAAGAATTCTTAAGAGTAAAAATACTAGTAGGTCAACAACATTTAAGTATACTCAAGCTCATAATATATTATAATTGTAAAGAGTACTTTTTTGTGAAAATATTTTGTTTATTGTTGATTAAAAACCATTATTGAACTTTTTTCAGTAATGATTTAAGTTTTTATTGTCTCTGAGACACAAAGCCATGATAGAAGGGTACTATGCACAAAATAATATAGTAGTAGGATAATAGTAAAATTGAAATTGGAAATGAGGAATGTGCCAAAGAGACAACAACCCAACCATAGAGCAGACAACAGCAGCAGGTCACCAACAGGTCTTCAATGCAACAAGAAATTCTCGCACCTAAACAAATATATACTAGTTCTGTGATAATGAACACCATACTAAACCCCAAATTGTACACAAGAAACTAAAAGTTAAAATAATACAAGACTAACAAAGGCCAGAGGCTCCTGACTTGGGACAGGCACAAAAATGCGGTGGGGTTAAACATGTTTGTGAGATCTCAACCCTCCCCCTATACCTCTAGCCAATGCAGAAAAGTAAATGCATAACAATACGCACATTAAAATTCAGTTCAAGAGAAGTCCGAGTCTGATGTTAGAAGATGTAACCAAAGAAAATAAACAAAATGACAATAATACATAAATAACATCAGACTACTAGCAGTTAACTGACATGCCAGCTCCGGACCTCAATTAAACTGATTGAAAAATTATGTCTTCATCATATGAATATCAGGCACAATCCTCCGTGTTTCTGACAATAGTACCTATTGTCAGAAAACAGTGATAACTGAGTTCAAATCTGGGGATATTATTTGTATCAATTAATCTCATTTCTACACGATCACCTTCATTTTACCTGAAAGTTATTCCAGAATATTTATGTGAGCACTGAAATCTTATCATATGAGCTGCTCAGAAAGAATTGGAACTGGTTCAAAGGAATTTCAATACATTTACAAACCATTTTTTTTGGTTGAAAAAAATCTCGATTCAGAGTCTATAAATACTTGAAAATTGAGTTGATATAAGAACTTTACAAAACACACCAAATTAAACTCTTATTTTTAATTTGAAACAGTTATACACATGCATAAGGTTGGTTTCTATCAAACACAGCTCATATGTTTTCAACTGGAAAAAAATATTAAGGTAGTACCTAATGCTACAGGGAGATAACTCTGTAAAATCAGCTTAACGTTTTAATTACGTTGTATTGTTAAGGGAATAGTTAGCTTCTCAATGATCAAAATTAGTGTTTGTCAAACTGCTATATAACCAGTGTATTTTTTCTGATAAATTGGTTGGTTCAAAATTTTTATATTTTTGTTAAAGTGAATACTTTGACAAAATTTTATGAAAATTAAACAAGCCAAATTAATTTTAGTGAAAGTGTTGGGTACCACCTTAAATGCATTATCTGGATGAATATATTTTAATGTGATATTAATATCAACACTTCCTTGTACTAGAACAAAACATGCAAAACTCAGGGATTTTTAACGTACTAGTTCACAAAGTAACAGTCTGCTGGAAGACATGTCACCCTATCAGGACACATTATTCTGACTCCTAGCCAAACTGTCATTGCTCTAACTCCTTATGCTGCATGCTTTTTGGAGAAGTAGTAAATACCAATATGAAAGTTTTTGGTTTGACCTGTCTCTGGATGGAACCCATAATGTGAGCATGCTACCACGAGACAACAAAGCCAGTCCATAACTTTGATAAATATGTACTTGTTTTGTACCTTGTTGCAACATATAGTCATAGACTTTGAATTATTTTTTTAATTTTATTTTTTAGGGTATAAATCTAAGTGGAGGCCAGAAACAAAGAATAAGTATTGCTAGAGCCTTATACTCCAAAGCTGATACAGTTTTATTGGTAAGATAACGTTGAATACAGTATGAAGAAATCTGTCTTAACAAAGCTTTACATGTTTATGACTGAATATTTTTAAGGACTAAAGTGTAGGGACTAGTATCTTAACCTACTATGTAGCAAATAAACTCATCATAGATACCAGGACTAAATTTAGAAATGGAGACTATTTACTATACACTTTACAGATTGTGTTCATTTTAAATATTTGAAGTTTTCAGATATGAAAAGACAAAAATTTAGATTCTTATATCCAGCAAACTCACTGTAGTAGAAAAAAATATACATATTGAGGATTATTTCGGAATAAAATAAGATGAAAAAATACTTTATGATTAAAGTTATGATAATTCCTTCACTCTCGGGGAAGAGTAAAGCAAAACATTTTAACTTAGTCTTGTACACATTAAAAAAGAATTTAATTTCACAGAGAACCAGTATAATTCAGAAAGGCATCTTAAAATCTCAACTATGGTTGTGTGTCAAATACATTTTGCATTATTATAATTGAAAACAATATGTTAAACAATATTTATGCTCTGAAGCAATATATAATTTTAACATTAATGTCATTGAAATCCTAAAATTGCCTGTTTTGATCTTTTCCAAATTTTGAAGGATTTATTGATTGTTGGTTGCTTTACGCCACATGAGCACAAAAAGGCTATATTGCGGCAAAAATTTTGAAGGACATTCTTTAGCAACAATGTGAGTTTTAACGGATTGATCAATGGATTATTCTGTAAGTTAATATGTTTTTTAAACAGGATGATCCATTTTCTGCATTGGATGCTCACGTCGGGAAGCATGTGTTTGAGGAAGCCATTTTGAATCGCATGTTGAAGAAGAAAAGGACGGTTATTCTAGTCACCCATCAACTACAATACCTCAGTTATGCTAGTCATGTAAGTGTAGGTTCTACTGTAATTCTAGTCACCCATCAACTACAATACCTCAGTTATGCTAGTCATGTAAGTGTAGGTTCTACTGTAATTCTAGTCACCCATCAACTACAATACCTCAGTTATGCTAGTCATGTAAGTGTAGGTTCTACTGTAATTCTAGTCACCCATCAACTACAATACCTCAGTTATGCTAGTCATGTAAGTGTAGGTTCTACTGTAATTCTAGTCACCCATCAACTACAATACCTCAGTTATGCTAGTCATGTAAGTGTAGGTTCTACTGTAATTCTAGTCACCCATCAACTACAATACCTCAGTTATGCTAGTCATGTAAGTGTAGGTTCTACTGTAATTCTAGTCACCCATCAACTACAATACCTCAGTTATGCTAGTCATGTAAGTGTAGGTTCTACTGTAATTCTAGTCACCCATCAACTACAATACCTCAGTTATGCTAGTCATGTAAGTGTAGGTTCTACTGTAATTCTAGTCACCCATCAACTACAATACCTCAGTTATGCTAGTCATGTAAGTGTAGGTTCTACTGTAATTCTAGTCACCCATCAACTACAATACCTCAGTTATGCTAGTCATGTAAGTGTAGGTTCTACTGTAATTCTAGTCACCCATCAACTACAATAACTCAGTTATGCTAGTCATGTAAGTGTAGGTTCTACTGTAATTCTAGTCACCCATCAACTACAATAACTCAGTTATGCTAGTCATGTAAGTGTAGGTTCTACTGTAATTCTAGTCACCCATCAACTACAATACCTCAGTTATGCTAGTCATGTAAGTGTAGGTTCTACTGTAATTCTAGTCACCCATCAACTACAATACCTCAGTTATGCTAGTCATGTAAGTGTAGGTTCTACTGTAATTCTAGTCACCCATCAACTACAATAACTCAGCTATGCTAGTCATGTAAGTGTAGGTTCTACTGTAATTCTAGTCACCCATCAACTATAATACCTCAGCTATGCTAGTCATGTAAGTGTAGGTTCTACTGTAATTCTAGTCACCCATCAACTACAATACCTCAGTTATGCTAGTCATGTAAGTGTAGGTTATACTGTAATTCTAGTCACTACAATACCTCAGTTATGCAAGTCATGTAAGTGTAGGTTCTACTGTAATTCTAGTCACACATCAACTGCAATACCTCAGCTATGCTAGTCATGTAAGTGTAGGTTCTACTGTAATTCTAGTCACACATCAACTGTAATACCTCAGTTATGCTAGTCATGTAAGTGTAGGTGCTGCATGCTTGAAGAGAATGTTATTTTTATATAGTACGATTGACCTATAAAGGACTTTTTATTTTAAATAGGTGAAGTGTTTCCATAGATTATGTCAGTTGTGATAATTTCACAAATTTCAAAATACCATCATAGTTTAACAATTAAACAAGCAAACTTAATTTCTATCCCTGTAGTACACATTCAAGTAGTTCAGCTGTTGAAAAGGATATTAAATTTATGTTATTTTTATAAATGAAAAAAACAAACTAGGATAGGGAATCTGATATTTTTTTCACTAAAAAATTAAGATCTGACACATGAACCAATAAAAAAATAAATCTTAATGATTTTGTTTCACAACAGGTAATAGTAATGAAAGAAGGTGGCATACAATACCAGGGTAAACTGCATGATGTTAAAAAGGTCAATCCAGAATTGTACGAGTCTTGGAGGAAAGCTCTTAGGGAAGCATCAACCATTGAACCTAGGTAAGTATTCCTTAGTGTTTTATAGTTTTATTTTTTTACATCATACGTCAACTTTAAAGTCAGGAATATGACAGTTGTTATCCATTTGTTGGATGGGTTTGAGCTTTTTATTTAGCCATTTACTTAAGGAGGTTCGCTACTCAGTTTCAAAATAACAAGCTTTTCATAACACTAGTATATATTGATAGGGGATTATTAAAGGAACCAAAAGAGCCAACAAAATATATAGGTCAATGTGCTTGTTTTTGAGTTATCAACCTTTGAAATTTTGGCGGGAAAATGTTCTCTCTTGATTTTTCATAGCTTTATCATTGACATGTTTATGTGCTCAAAAATCATTAAAAAATAACAAGGATTTTATAGGACTTTTACAAATGGCTTATAATTATACATGTAAAAGATTTATAAAAAGAAAAATGGGGGTCAATGGGCAAAATTTTTTAAGGCATTCAAATGGATAAAACTAGAAGATTCCGAAAATCTGACAAAAATTACAAAACATGATAAGCAAACATCCTTAAAAGGATTTTTCCATTTAGAATTTTCCTCAGAGTTTAGGATTTTTGTTATTTTCATTTCTTTAAAAGATATACAGACTTAGAGTTTTGACCCATGTTTTGTGGTTGACTGAACATAGAATTATGAAATTGCAAGCAGGGCATGGAGTTCTTCACTTTTTCTTTTCAATCAGGCACGACCTCAATCATGTTAATTTTCCAAAAGCCTAATTCCAAATTTATTGTAAATAGTTTTATTCCCAATAGTTGTATTCCCTCCCCCACTCATTAAACAAACTTACTAATTTCCTTAGGATCTTAAACACCAAATCACCATCATCATCATGCATCATGGGTGCTTTATTTTGGACTAGGTTCATTTATTCTCCAACATTATCCAATAGTATACTTCCTTTTTCACAATCTTTTTTCTATCTTTACAGAGAGAGTGAGCGACCATCAGAGAGTTCTACAGAAATGAAAGTTGGGAGTCCTCATTTGGAGGGAAGAAAACATAGCTATCCAAGTATTACTGAACTTCAACATCAATCATCAGTCGTAAGTCTAAATAATATACAGTTCATAACGAATATATAGCTTCATAGGCTAGTTTAAAACTGCTTATTAGATATTTTGCATTTTTTTGCCTTCAATATTGGAATCAAGAATTACTTTTGAAAATAAAATAACACAAGAGGCATGTGATATTTGTGAAAATTTCCTCTATAAATCCATTCTTTAAGATACTATTATTAGACGCCATAGCTTCATTCAAGAATAGATGTATTACCATTATTAATATTTTTGCAGTAATTTAATTTGAAAATAATTGAATAGGACCCTTACTAGCATGCACCTTATATAACAGTTGTATTTTACAGAATGAGTCTCAATCCAAGGTAAATTATCATGAGTGATGAAAAGTATTGTACAAAGATGCATGTTTTCTGTGGTGTACTGTTTATTGCAATCCGTATAATATACTTTTCTGTTTTCTTAACCAAGGTGTTGTCATGTGACATAGACATTTGAATCATTCTAAAAAAATTTTTTATCATTAAATCATTACAGATTAATTATACTCCTTCTTTAAATAAGTGGGGTATACAGTTTTATCTCTGTCTGTCAGTCTGTTGGTCCGTCCCATGAATATTTTTGTCATACCTTTTTTCAGGAAAAATGTCAATAGAATTTCTGAAATTCGAATTCAGGGTTTATATTTAAGTCAGCATTACCTTGTGATGCATTTTCAGTTATATCTCTCAACAACTTCCTTGGCAGGCTGGGGTATCATTAACAAGCAGTATCCCACAGTTTCACTTGTATTTTTAAAAGCCATAGGCTATATATGCTAATTTTAACATGAGTAGGCAATATATTTGTAAATGAATTGCTAATAATAATCAAAATATATTTGTTGAAGAAAAAATTCTTAAAATGCAATATGCTTTTACTCATTTTATCATAGGTGGGCATTATATCTTTAAAATCTTGCTAACAAATCAAAATATAATCTATTATTGATTATGATTTGTTTTTTGTCAAATTGCCCAAAACTGCCTTGATAGTGCATGCATATTGATGGTTGGTATCTTATTTAATTATTTAAATTTTATCTCGTAAATAATATTCATTGATACATGTATTATAAATTTGTATTTCTTTTTCTTTAATTTTGTATTCATTTAAACTGGTTCTTTCCAGTTTGTTAAACCAACCATTTTAAATTCGTCTTGTGTATTTTCATGTCAAATTCACTCTTTAAAATCATTAGTTTCCACTAAATTGTTTTAGAAACTAGTTCTTCCACTTTACCACAATGACTGCAACATTTATCCACTTGAAATAATTTAGAATAAGTAATTCCACTTTTGTCAAATATTTCACAAAAAAAGTTTGATTATTTCAGTCTCATATTAACTAATTCACAATTTTCAATGATTTTTTTGAAATTTGATAACTGTTTGTGCACTTAATTATTTTGTTGTCATTGTGAAAAAATGAATCACATAGACATATTCTCTACTTTAATACAGTATTTGTAGCTTAAAAACAGAATTAGTTAAATTTAGGTTTCTACTGCGGAATCTTTTTTTTTTGTGGGTACCAATTTTCGTTAATTAAGGAACAATGTATTTGCATTGATATTTTATTTTTGTTGCCTTGCAAAATTTTGAATACAAGCCTATGGAATATTTTGTTGAACATTATAATTGTTTGTTTTATTATTCCAATAAAATCAACAGAAATTGGTACACCATGAATAATAAGAAATTCACAGTAAGGAAATAATTTCATAGGCTAGGCCTCAGATTTTCATATTCAAAACTTCATATTTTCACTGCTTGAATTAAGAAAATAGAGTACCTTCTATACAGAGTGGTGAAGTCCATTTCATAGATCTGTGAGAGTAAAATGTTTAAAATTAGCACATTCAAGTTATGTAGCCTGCAGAAAAATAAAAATGGAACGCAAAATGGAGACTTTAACAATATTTATGTTTTTCTCAACACCAAAATAAAAGTAAATTAAAATTAATATGCAGCAACATTCTGTAAGTTGGAATGCATTATGAAAAAAATCTTAAGAAACAATGCAATGAAATTCTGATTTTCTTAGACAAAAACAAAGTAAAGTATTTCATCTGGCTTGCTCCAGATTTTTTTTTTTCAACATCTAATGCAAAATTAATCATTTGAATATATTTCAGTCTTTCAGTTCCAATACATTGGGTCGTCAGCTCTCACAGTTTTCATACAATGAAGAAGAAGAAGAACCAGTTATAGAGTTTAAGGAACAAGACGTTGAAGAAAATGAAGATTCTGAAGGTTTGATCAAATGATCAATAGTTTCCAACTTATTTTCTTGGATACTTTTTTTTGACATCTCAATTTGCCTTTTCTAGCCGATTTCACAGAGATCTTTTTTTTGTAATTTTCAAATATTCCTGATGTATTTGATAAGCTTTACAAATTTGAGACAGTTTGAATAAAACTATTTTTAAACTCCAAAATTGGCAAATTTAAATGCATTGAAAAAAAAATTGGTTTTACTGTAAGTTCATAGATGTGTACCATTGGGAAATGTAATTAAACAGAAATAAAAGACATGGCTCATTCTTCACACAAAATTCCTACACACACTTAAAAATCAAAGGAACATTTTTTTAACAAGGAAGAAGGAATGGTTTATTACAATGGTTTTGTGATTATTTGTGATCATACTTCATACATGTACAATTAATTACAGCATCATTTCTGCTGTATATGTCAGATAATCATAATTTTAAAAGAAATCTGAAGTTTTTTTTTTAGATTTGTTCAATTGAAATAGTGCCCTGCTGTTTGCTACAATAGCATTTCTTTAAGACATAAATAACTAAAGTAAAATACATTTTTACCATAAGTTTCTTTTTTGGCAACACACGCCCTGTATGTTTTTTTCTTTATCACTAAACAGTTATTTTACAATGAATTGTCCTTTCATAGCCCTAACCCTTGAAACCTTAGAAATAGAGAGTAGGTAAAAAAGATTGTTAGAGATATAAACATAAATTCAAAACAGGGCTATTTTGATTTTGCCATTTGATTATGGATTTTCCGTTTTGAATTTTCATGATATTTTGGTATCTTCCTGATTTTACCTTTGACAACAAAACAAAACAGAAATTAAAAGATACATTTTGTTCAATGGAAACTAGTTTTCTTATCAACAAAGATTATTTTACAGCTTCACCATTGAAGAGCAATACTGCTGAAAAAGATGGCAAATTGATAAAGAAGGAGCACCAGGAGAAAGGGGCAGTGAAGGCCATTGTATACTTACATTATGTCAAAGCCTGTGGTACTGCTTGTGTTATACTGGTACTGTCCCTACTGGTATCCTATTATGCTTTATTAGTTGGTAGTAATTTCTGGCTGTCTGTGTGGAGTGAAGATTCTACGGAGTTTAATACACAGCTAAAAGCATTCCGGCAGCTAGGAAATAGCACCAATATGACTGCACCTGTAAGTTAATCTAAGGGGAGATAACCGATGGGAATATTTTGATCATGTGACTTTTATTGTTGTCTTGAAATTTTTGTATAGTGTATTCATTTGCATATTGAATGTTTCTAAAATGGAATTTACCAAAATTGATTTGATTTATACACACAATCTCTATACAAATGTAAAACATCAAGAGCCAAGAAACAAAGCTATGATTGCTGGTCTTCATCTTAATGTCACAGTGAAGCATGAAGAAAATTTATTACAGCTCTGCAAATTAGTGATAAGCTCAAGCAACTTTTTACGCAGAACTACATGCAATCACACAACATCTATGCTTTAAAAATAAGCTGTTTGGTTATATTAACAGATTATATATATATTCTATATCAGTACAAAGAAGATTGCAGAAATTTCTTTTTACCAGTATATTCTGTATTTTATTTATGCAGGTATTTTCTATATCTAGAATAACAAGTTATAGACACACCTGGTTGCTTATTAATTTTGCTGTATTTTCAGGTATTTAACAACACTTATTACACCAATATCTATGTGGCATTATCTGTAGGAGGGATCATGGCAGCTTTATTGGCTGGTCTGGTCCTCTATGTTGTTGGGATTAGGGCATCTAGAAATCTACACAAGTTGATGTTAGATACAATTCTGCATGTACCTGGGAGGTAAGAATTCTGATATCAATACAATGTAATATATAGTCCATAAATGAAATCAACAGACAAATAATTTACTTTAAAGTCATATAAGAATTTCTTTTATAATATAATTTTAAAACAATTTTATTTACTAATAATAAAATTATTCAAGCACATTGTTGTTGGCATGAAATAATACAATAAGACCACGTTTAAAAAAATCTTTGTTTGATGTTGCCTACCCATGCCTTGCAGGGTTTGTTAGCACACATTGTAGGTAGGGATGTTGGGTTTTTTTTGCCAACGAATTAAGTTACATGTTTTAGACAAGAAAAAGACACGAAAGCAGGAAAAAATCATTAAACAAAAATTGAACTGATCTGAATCATAGAATTTGTTTGGGTAATAAGCTTTTTAGGTTGGTAGCTATATATAGGTAGGCAACAATATATATTGTCAAGTGTAATAGACAACTTTCGAGTTCGATGCATTTCCGTCACAAACTGGTTTTAGTGAACGTCATTTGTGCGTTTAGGGGCGTCGTCACTTCCATTCTAATGTTGAGCGAGTGGTTGGAAAACTACAATTCTATATTGTACAAATTATTGGGCAAATTGAATTCGCAAAATTGACAATCAGCACTGCTGTCATTAGGGAATTGTCATTAAGTACCTACAGAACAACCATTATTTCTAGTTTATCCTGCACAATGACGATCACTAAGAGGCTTGGTGAACGTTAATAGTGCAGGGATACAGGCAACCCCCTCTATCTGGTAAATGACGTCATAAAGGCGCGCATAATTGTCGAGTTTTTTCCGGTGACAGATGAACTCGAAAGTGGTCTATTGCTTTAATACATAATTATCGTTTTACAGATTTTTTGACACAAACCCCAGTGGAAGAATTATCAACAGATTTTCTAATGATATGGGACAAGTGGATCAGGTAATATATTATTCAAAAATTAGAAATTTTTAAATTCCTAGATATTTTATTACAGGTCTGCAAAAATTTTGACAGGTTTACCAAAAAAAACCTTCCATATAAGAAGATGTGGTATGAATGATGAGACAACTCTCCATCTAAGTCACAACTTGTTAAAAAGTAAACCATTATAGGTCAAGGTACAGCACTCAATACAGATCCTTGGCTCACACCAAACAGCAAGCTATAAAGGACCCAAAAATGATTAGTGTGAAGCAATTCAAACCAGAAAACCAACGGTCTAATCTATATAAAACTTGCAATTAAAATATTTTTAGCATTGTTTGTATGTTGCAATTCTTGAAAATGCAATAATTAAATCTTTCCTTTTTGTCTGATCCATTGCACAAGAATTGCAATTAAGGAAGTTCGCTGCTCAGTTTAAAAATAAATAGTTTTCCATAACACTAGTATGTATTGATAGGTTATCAATTGAGGAATCAAAAAAGCAAAAAAAATAAAGGGGTCAATGTGCTTGTTTTTCGCTATATTAGCCATTGGAATTTTGGCGTGGAAATGTTCTCTCTTGATTTTTCATAGCTTTATCATTGACCAGTTAAAGTTCTCAAAAACTATTAGAAAATAAAAATTGTATAAGACTTTTACAAATGAATAATAATAATACATGTAAAAGATTTATAAAAAGAAAAATGGGGGTCCATGGGCAAAATTTTTTAAGGCATTCAAATGGATAAAACCAGAGGATTTCCAAAATCTGACAAAAATTCCAAAACATGACAAGCAAACATTTTATGCTTGTATGCATACATTGGCAAAGCACCAAATTACAGAATTAATGAAAATACTTTTCCTCCTTCCTGGAAATTGATAGATGAATCAACAGCATTTTGTGAAGTAACATGTATCATTTTATTTTTCAGAAACTACCCAATATTTTGGATAACTTCCTTGGCTGTTTATTTACCACACTATGTGCTGTGATTGTTAATACTATAACCACGCCATACTTTCTATTAGCTGCCATACCTCTGTTTATACTGTATTATCTCATACAATTGTTCTTCAGAGCTTCGGCTAGGTAAGTGTTTAGCCCTCTATTGTTTGTTGTCTGTATGACACATTCCCCATTGACATGTTAATTTTATAAGGGGTAGAAAACCATTTATCTTACCTCCTATACATTTCTAGGAATATGATTGGTTAAAAGCGACCTCGTGGAGACCGTGTATATTCAATATTAGGTTAGTAGGGAGGCGGGGCTTATTTCAATATTAGGTTAGTAGTGAATTTGCGACTTAGGCACTGTTTGATTATTTCAAATATTGAAAGTTCTTTTTAATATTGTTATATCAAGGTTGTTTATTATAAATATCTATCTTTTACATTAGTTTTTTTAGTGCATATCAATTGAAGTAGGTTCTTAAAATTGAACACCTGAACACTTTAATACAGAAATAAGGAGATGTGTTATGAAAGCAAATAAGACAACTTTAGTCTAAATTCAACACATAAAGATAGTCGGTAAGATAAATTCGTTACATAGTGTGCTAGTGACCTAATATGATATATACAGGGTAAGTAAATTCCATATGGGGTTCGAGCTTCGCTCTCACCCCATATGGAATTTACTGACCCTGTATATATCATATTAGGTCACTAACACACTATGTAACTAATAATATGTGTAATAAAAAAAAATATGAAGATATCGTATGACTTCCAATTATATAACTATCCAACAGAGTCTCAATAACATGGATTTGAATAATAAGCCTTTGATTAGAATGAACACATTTCATACCTGGGGCCTCAGTCGCCGTGTGGTCTAAGTAGTTACTACTGTAATCACTAGCCAGTCAACACTGAGGTTGTGAGTTTGAACCCCGCTCGTGCTGGTGCACTCAACTCCAATCTTAATTGACTAGGATTGTTAATTTTCCTATCAAAGGTTGATGGTTTTCTCCGGCCACTCCAGCTTCCTCCACCAATAAAAACTGGCAGCCACAAAATAGTCTGAATGTGGTGCTTAAAAGTGGCGTTAAACAACATAAATCAAATCAAATCATTGCATACCTTACAATATGTGACAGGGTTAAATATGAATGAGAAAAACCAATTTTATTTTTGCTCAACATTTCATTTTTTAGAATTTACCAGAATATCAATACATTTACCTTAAATCTTATTTTTAAGATTTTCCTGAGCCAAGAAAATAACTGCTAAATAAATTACAATAATAACAGTTTATATGCAATTTGTTTTGTAGAGAGTTACAAAGATTAGATAATACAACAAAATCACCAATATTTTCACATTTCTCAGAAACATTAAATGGACTACAGACTATTAGGGCATACAGGTAAAGTATATTTATTATTCAGTTTTCTGAGGTCCAATTTAAAAAACATAGCAGACATGTTTTTACTGTGTGTCTGTATGTCTGTTTGTCTGTCTATGTTACCCTTATCAGGTAAAAATTTGGGTTTTAAGGTTGGTTGAAGTCGCATCAAGCTTGAAACTAAATTCATCTGTTGATTATGTATTGATCTTCTAAATACATATACAACATTAAGGAATTGGGCCCAGATTTTATTTTCACCAAGCATGGAAATGTGAGGGTGAGTAGTACATATTACGGACCTGTAATTTTTGTTAAACATTTTTGTCGAGCCTGCGACTTTTGTCGCAGAAAGCTTGACTTAGGGATAGTGATCGGACAGCGGTGGCGGCATTAGCTAACTTCTAAAAAGCTTCATATTTTAGAAGATGGAAGACCTGGATGCTTCATACTTTGTATATGGATGCCTCATGTTACAAAGTTTCCGTCAGTCACATGTCCTCATTTTCATGGTTCAGTGACTACTTGAAAAAAAAGTTAAGATTTTTTGTAATGTTAAATTCTCTTATTATAAGTAATAGGATAACTAAATTTGGTATGTGCATACCTTGCAAGTCCTCATTCCTGTCAGTCAGTTTTCACTTTACCTCGACCTTTTTTCATGGATCAGTTAACAAGGTTAAGTTTTGGTGGTCAAGTCCATATCTCAGATACTATGAGCAATATGTCTAGTATTTTCGGTGTATGGAAGCACTGTAAGGTGTACATGTCCAACTGGCAGGTGTCATGTGACCTTGACATCATTTTCATGGTTCAGTGGTTATAGTTAAATTTTTGTCTGTATCCGATAGGTCTACTATATTTGGTGTAGAGAATGATTGTAAGGTGTACATGTCTAGCTGTTAGGTGTCATCATCTGACTGACCTTGGCCTCATTTTCATGGTTCAGTGGTCAAAGTCAAGTTTTTGTCTTTTTTCTAATACTATATGCAATAGGTCAACTATATTTGGTGTATAGAAATATTTTATGATCTATATGTCAGTCGCGCAGGTTTTATTTGACCTTGACCTCATTTTCACCGTTCATTGCTCAGTGTTAAGTTTTGGTGTTTTAATCTGTTTTTCTTAAACTATAAACAATAGGTCAACTATATTTGTTGTATGGAAGAATTGTTAGCTGTGCATGTCTGCCTGGTATGGTTCATCTGACCTTGACCTATTGTTATGGTTCATTGGTTTATGTGACAGTTGTAAAAAAGCTTTATATAGAGGACTATCAACATAATATCAATGATTAGTAAAGAAGGCGAGACATTTCAGCATTTGCACTCTTGTTACATTTTGTTGCATTTAAGTTGCCTTCATTGAAAACTTCTGAATCAGGTGTTCCTTTTTTCACAATGATTTCAAGTTCAATAGTCATTATGAAAATAAGGAGATGCGGTATGATTGCCAATGGGACAACTATTTATCACATACCAAAGTACCTCTTGCCAATGAAGAAAAAAACAAACACACAGTAAAACTCAGTTGTGCACAAATATGAGTCCAATGTCAGATTAGGAAACAAATGAAACTAAGCAAAATGACAAAAGTTAACAAAGAACTACTAGCAGTTACTGACATGCTAGGTCCAGACCTCAATAAAAAATTATTGAAAGAACAACCATCAATTAATGTTAAAAAATATAAGCTACAAATAATTATTATAAACATGTTTCTTTTCAGGGCAGAGAAAAGATTTTTTTCCAAAGTGATGAATTTAATAAACAAAAACAACACACCATTTTTATATATGCATACAGCTAATAGATGGTTAGGTGTAAATTTGGTAAGTAATGGGACAATTTCTCTCTTTTTTATTTATTACTAAATCAATGCAATGGTTTACAATGGTATGAATAAAACTTTTTTTCTGAAATCATGCCAGCTTTAATGTCCAACCTGCTTACACTCAGTACTCTTACAATTTATAAAAATTAAGTTTACAACAAATTTATACCTTCCACCTATTTAATATGACCTTTTATTTCAAATTTTCATGTCAGTCAAAAAAGGCTCTTGTCTATAGTGGTCTGCCTAAAGTATCAATTTATTTGCCAGGGTTGATGATAATGTTATTCCCATAACACACAATGACTCTTGTAGTAAAATGTCGTTATGATAAATATTGTATCTAGCCCTTTCTGTGCTATCAACATGAAAAATCTTTCTCGGTTTGTTGTTTGAAATGAAATAATTCTAATTTGGAATTTTTTGCAATGCTTTTATTGATGCAAAAGTTGCGACAGGATAGGTTTTGCAACATTAAAAATTTTCGTTTTAAATTGTAATAGTGTTTGTATGCAGCAATTCCTGAATTTGCAATCATTAAGGTGGTACCCAACACTTTAACTAAAATTAATTTGGCTCGTTTAATTTTCTTAAAATTTTGACAAAGTATTTACTTTGACCCTTTTACAAAAATATAAAAATTTCAAAAAATTTGAACCAATTGTTTTATCAGAAAAATTACACTGGTTATATAGCAGTTTGACAAACACTTATTTTGATCATTGAGAAGCTTTATATTCCTTTTACAACACAACGTCATTAAAACTTTAAGCTAACTTTACAGAGTTATCTCCCTGTAGTGTTAGGTACCACCTTAATCTCATATTTCTATAAAGGAGTAGGTCCGGTAAGGATCGATTTTGGCCTCAAATTTCAGGTTCATCTGACGAAAGATTTTGACCACTTTTTAAACACTTAAGTGTCTATTTCATTTGAATCAATTAATTTATGTGAAAGATTTTAACTGATTTAGTCATTAAAAACAACCCGATTCAAGCTCAAATATGAAAAATCTACCAAATATGCTGAAAAATGTCACTTTTCAGATGATTTTTGTCAAAAATGAAAGTGGCCGCATCCGTGTTCATCCTCAACCTTTATATATATGTTATGTATTATCATAAAATACAACTTACATTTCAATATTAAGGATGAACACGAATGCGGCCACTTTCGTTTCACACGAAAACTGTCTAAAATTTAACTAAAATGCTAGAATTGTGAAGATTTCAGTAATTTAGCATGACTTAATGGTGATAGTACCCGATATATGTGCATTGTATTGTCAAAAACAGCCCATATTTATGTAGCAGAAGCATTCTACTGTCCAATAAATAACTAAAAGTTTACATTTTAACAATTTTGTAAAACTGCTATATTTTGGGGCCAAAAAGGGGTCTTACTGGACCTACTCCTTTTACAAGGATCATAACAATAAATTTCTAAATTTACAGAATCTAATTAGTAAATGTATTTTTTTCTTTCCAAGGATTATTTAGGGTCAATTCAAGTTTTATTTGCTGCTGTAGTAACACTATCCAGCTGTCTGGCAGGCAGTACATCACCTGCATTTGTTGGTCTAGGAATAACGTATGCTTTACAGGTATATATTAACTGTAAAGCTTCTTCTTTTTGTATAGTGATCACCAATCTGTGAGTTTCAACCCTACTTGTTGCAAGATTGGTTTAACTCTGGTCTTAATTGAGTAAGAATGCCAGTTTTAATGCTGAAGGTCCAATTTTCTTTGCATTTTCAAGCTCCCTATGTCTATAAGAACTTTTGACGTCAACAACAATCACTTTTCCATTGTGGCGTCAGATATTTTGTTTTATGACGTCAACATTTTACGGGAACCTGTGTGATATCCAGCAATGGCGGACAAATAGCGATAAGGTGTATTGGACGACATGACTGTGCTAAAAGTGGTGTAAAACACCAACAATCAGTCAATTGTGTTTCTTTTTTAAAGTCTTAAGTAAAATACTGCAAAGGCAAGAGTATGAAAATAAAGTTATAAGACTATTATGATAACCATGGAATGAGAAATAACAAGAAAGACTTCACCCCTGAAAAAAAAGTAACCAAGCTAACATGAGACTGAACTTTAATTTGATTATATCTGGCATACAAAGATACAATTTCTACACTCTCTTAAAAAATCTGGTTTCAAAATAAGAAAAATGCACTGCTTTATTTAGGTTAATTCTTGAAATATGTTGATATTATACAATCAGAAGTCTATGTTCTAATATGTCATACATTTTTATGAAACTAATAAACTAAATTTTATAGAGAGAAAAAAATCAACCTTTATGATTTTAATTATTATAATAATGTATTGTAACAAAATGATTTCAGGTATCATTTTATTTAAATTGGATTGTAAGAATGACAACTGAGACAGAAATGCTAATGAATTCTGTGGAAAGAGTTCATGAGTATACCAAGTTAGAAAGAGAACCTGACAAACACCAAGACGGTGAGTAACATCCTGCATAATATATATCCTAAAAATACACCCAGATGATGAGGAACAAATATTTGTTTTAAAAAGAAAGGATATATTTATACAAAATGATAGATCCTTACAAACACCAAGACAGTGGGTAACATTCCACACAATTTAAGAACCTTACAAACACCAAGATAAGGATTAACACCTATTTTCATTCTAAAATGAGAAGGATCTTTGAATGCACAATAGAAGAAAGAAAACCGAACGAACAAAATAAGAAGCTTTTAAAAAGACTGTTATGAACTGATAGTTTACCCCATGGATAAAACAAAAGAATTCTGAATATTGGACAAAAAATAAAAAAACAACTTTTCCTCAATTTACAAAAGTTGGTATCCATGAAAATAAATTAGCATGGATTGTTCTTTAATTTGCATCTAAATCATAATAATACATACTGATTTTCTGATCTGTTTAACTGTTTTATTTCTTACTAATATCCAGAAATATTATAATTTGAATGCTCCTGAAGGGTAATTGCCACAAATAAGCTTTGTTATTATATTGAATATATTACCATTAAAAAAACAATACTCATGATAATATTGAAAAAACAGTTTTTTATATTTTGTTATAGGAAACTTGATTGTTGATGAATCCTGGCCTGAGAAAGGGGAGATAACTTTTGATAAAGTCAGTCTAAGATATGATTCCCACTTAGATCCTGTGGTAACAGAGGCATCATTTACAATAAATCCTGGAGAAAAGGTAATGTCATAGCAAACGTTTTGTTATTTCTACAGTATTATACCCTTACTTTTATTTCATATTTAATTAATGTTGAATATTATAAAAAAAAAAGGGGGGCCCCTGTTGCCGTGTGGTCTGAAATACTGTACCACTAGCCTTTCCATACTAAGGTTGTGAGTTCGAATCCAGCATGTTGCAGATGCACTGGACTTGGATCTTGAATGACTAGGATTGTCAGTTTTCTTTCTGAAGATCAGTCATTTTATCTGGCTTCTTTCACTCATAAAAACTGAGTCCCACGAAATAACACAATAGTGTTGAATGTGGTATTGAACACTAATCAATCAATCTATCAATATAAAAGAAAGAACTGCAAGCTTTGTTATAGAGTTTTAAAATATAAAGGGATGTTGAAATGGTTGCGATGTATCAAATATTAGATCTTTATTACAGACTTCAAACATGTTTTATGTCCTTGTTTAAAATAAGATCCCTATTATGATTTACATGAAAATGGAATTACAATGTACATGGTTATATTATGGGAAATAAATCAGCATTTTTAAGAGCAATTTTCCAAAAATTTGAAATATTATACTGTAAATTCAGAAATTGTTGCATGTATTCAGTATTGCCATTTTGTCATTTCAGACTACAATGCGATTTTAATATTTGCAATATTGAGAAAAATCCTGTTTAATTCATATGAAAAAACTTCAGAATGCGAGTTTAAATTATTGCCATTATAACCCTGTCTTATTTTTCACAATAATAAAACATCCCAATAATTTCTGAGTTTACAGTATATATGTTCCAGACCGTATGAGTATTTAGACCGTACGCGTATGGTCTGACTATTATTAAAAAGTTGGTCAAGTTTATAAGATACAAATGCATATAGCAGATCAACATAACTCAACTATCAAATTAATATAAAAAAGTATGGTCGGACCGTATGAGTATACGTATACGGTCCGGACCATACGCGTACGGTCCAAATACTCATATGGTCTGGAACATATACAAATATTTTCAGGTTGGTTTATGTGGAAGAACAGGCAGTGGAAAATCATCTGTTACATTGAGTTTGTTCCGCATGATTGATATATGTGGTGGCAGTATAATCATAGATGGGAAAGATATAGCAAGAGTGCCTTTAGAAAAGTTGAGATCCCAGTTAGCAATAATCCCTCAGGATCCAGTTTTGTTTGCTGGCTCAGTGAGGTTAGTCTTTGATATAAAGATATATGTGAACAGATGCATTTCTTTCTTTACATCATATACTCAACTTCAAAAGAAGCGCACTACAATATTCAATTTCTTCACAGTATAAAGATCTGTTGCTCATGACTTTTTCAAAATTTATTGAAATGAGTAAAAGTTGGGACATAAATTTTATATAAATAATAAAGATCAAATTCTTTGAAAAAGAACATTTTCCTTGTTTTAATTTTGTCATTTCAAATAACACATTTTAACTCTTAAAATATTGTGTTTACTAAAATAGACAGATAAGCTACAGTCAGAATCCATCTTGTTATGTCTTATTTGATGACTACGGTAAATTCAGAAAATATTGCTTGCATTTATTATTGTGATTTTGTCATTTTAGACTAAAATGTGATTTTGATTTTTGTGATATTCAGAAAAATAGCGTTTGATTTATATAATTTTTTTAAAAATAAGAGTTAAATATTATTGCAATTATAACCCTGTCGCATTTTTCGCAATAATAAAAACATCGCAAAAATTTACAGTATATTGGAATCAATGACAATACTGTATGCTTATTATTTTCATTGATTTCTTGAGTTAAAAATAAAACTATGAATATAAGAAAAGTGTTCAACAAAAATCAAATTCAGCTTTTTATAAGGTTGTGTGTAGTATTGTCCAAATGACAAAAACTTAATTTCTTTACTCCATGAAAATTAGTGCACCTATATATGATTGATTCAATGTGATGTAGTGAAAACACTAAATAAGATTGAGAATGGAAATGGGGAATGTGTCAAAGAGACAACAATCCGACCATACAACAAACAACAGCAGAAGGTCACCAACAGGTCTTCAATGGCCCCTAAACAAATATATATACTAGGTTAGTGATAATGAATGCCATACGAAACTCCAAATTGTACACAAGAAACTAATTTTTTTTTAATACAAGACTAACAAAGGCCACAGGCTCCTGACTTGGGACAGGCACAAAAATGCATCGGGGTTTTAACATGTTTATGAGATCTCAACCCTCCCCCTATACCTCTAGCCAATGTAGAAAAGTAAACAACACACATATTAAAATTCAGTTCAAGAGAAGTCTGAGTCTGATGTCAGAAGATGTAACCAAAGAAAAATAAACAAAATGACAATAATACATAAATAACAACAGAATACTAGCAGTTACCTGACATGCCAGCTACTAAGGAATAAAGTCACATACTAAGCCTACCTTCTTTAATTAAGGACTTTAAGAAAGCATTGAAAAACTTAAAAGTTGACACACACATATATTTGCACAAAACACAAATGCTTAACATAGTAATGAAAAATAATTGTTTACTTGTTTTAGGTACAATTTAGACCCTACAGATACTTTAGATGATGAGAAGTTGTGGTCAGCATTAGAAACAGTACAAATGAAAGAGGTCATTACTGCCCTGCCAGACCAATTAAGTATGCCATTATTATTGTCATTTTAAATGATGCATTTGTTTAATAGGTTGAACTTAAGGGGAAATAATCAGATATTTATATTTTATATTAAGGGGAAATAATCAGATATTTATATTTTATATTAAGGGGAAATAATCAGAGATTTATTGTTTTATATTAAGGGGAAATAATCAGAGATTTATATTTTTTATTAAGGGGAATTATTAGAGATTTATATTTTATTTTAAGGGAAATAATCAGATATATTTTATTTTTATATTAAGGGGAAATAATCAAAGATTTATGTTTAAAATTAATATATATTTTTCATATATTTTTGTTGAGTCTGCAAAATTTAGTTGAGGAAGCTTAACATAACTTTCCAATAATCAGCCATAGGAATAGTCATTTTAAAGGTTTAGTCTGTGGTAAAAGTTTTTTTTAGATGTCAATAATTTCAAATGACAAAAGCTTTAATGTGATAAAAGACAGTTTTCTCAGCAAAATTTTGAATTATATTTTACTACCAAAAAAGGAATTAGTTTATATTTTGCAGTTAACATTTAGATACAGTCTGGGGTTAAGTTTTTACTACATCAATAAACTACATATAATCTTTTGAAACTCTGGAAGAAGCTTGTTTATGATTAACATGGTTAAGAGATAATGTCTGAATCTGAATTTTGAAATTATTTTTTTTATTTTTTTTGTATTTTACAGATAAGTTGTCTTTGTAGTTTTTTTTAAATTTCTATTAACATGTACAAATGTTTAAGTCATCAATGAATTAGTTAAATCTTCTTTGAATGATTTGAAACTTTAAAATTAGCTTCGTCAAGATAAACAAATAGCATCTGAAGAAAAATGGTTTTCATGGTGTTTTTTTTCAAATAACTTTACACTTTTGCAATGAGACCCTTTATACAAATTTTTAAACATTTGAAAACTTGTGTTTTCCTTTCAGATTCTGATGTAACAGAAGGAGGAGAAAACTTCAGTGTTGGACAGAAACAGGTTTGTCATAGAACTTAATATTGTTTCTTTATAAAACCACAAATTCATTAAATATTGCAATTTCAAGCAGTAATGGCTACTTTGTCTTAAATTCAAATAAAGTGGCAACTATTTCATGTCAAAACTATACCTTATCCTGACTTGTGAAAAGAACAAATGAAAAGTACAAAGTTGAAAAGAATGTAGGATAAAACTAAAAATCCATAGCCACTTGCTTTCAATGTTATTTTCTGCAGTTTCAAGCATTAATGGCTACTTTGTCTTAAAGTTCAAATAAAATGACAATTATTTTATTTCAAAACTATAACTATTTTGACTCATCAGTAATGCTCAAATAAAAAAATGTGAAAAGGACAGTAAAAGTTTAAAAGAATTTAGGATAAAAGATTCTTAAAGTCGTGCTAAACTAGAGTAATCTATTTACAAGGTAGAACATTTATATTTTGTGTATGCTAATCTGTATTTTCAGTTGTTCTGTTTAGCCCGAGCCTTTTTAAGGAACAATAAAATACTTGTGCTAGATGAAGCCACAGCCTCCATAGACTTAGCCACAGATAATAAACTCCAACAAGTTATTTTCTCAGCTTTTAAAAACAAAACTATCATCACTATAGCAGTAAGTACTACTGTAGATTTGTTACTGTTCTTAGGATACCATTTTTTATGGATTTTGTGTGTAAAGATAAACCACAAAGGAGTAGGTTCAGAAGGACCCTTTTTGGCCCCAAAATATAGCAGTTTTACAAAATTGTTAAAATGCAAACTTTTAGCTATTTATTGGAAAGTAGAATACTTCTGCCACATAAATATGGGCTGACAATACAATGCACATATATCGGGTACTAGCGTCATGCTAAATTACTGAAATCTTCTCAATTTTAGCATTTGAGTTAAATTTTAGACGGTTTTAGTCTTAAATGGAAGTTGATGCAATCGTGTTCATTGTTAATATTTAAATGTAAGTTGTATTTGATGATAATACAACCAATTCCCAACTTATCTCCAACAAAAATCTCAATCGTAGGATGATTTTAACCAAACGCAATGCTTTTTCGTGTATATTTTTGAAAATATTACCCAGAATGCATTAGTATCTGAAAGTGCAAATTGTATATATCTTTGTATCTTTTTCTCTTCAGAAAGTCTATTGAATTGAAACCAATAACTCATGTTTTTGGTATGAATTCTGAATTTTAACTATGGGTTTGACTTTCAGATATGTATTCAATATCACTAGCTAAGCATAAAAGTAATAGCATTGTAAATTAGAAATGAATGGCCATAGACTTGGAAGGATTACTATATGCCTTGACGAAATTTTACTATTTGGGGTTTGTCAAACTAAATACAGGGCCGAGTGGTCTTAGGAGAACTTCTGTATCACTAGCCTGTCAATGCTGAAGTTCTTGGTTCTAATCCCACGAGAGGCAGGGGCACTCTATTCCAGTTTTAATTGACTAGGATTGTCAGTTACTTATCTAAGGTTGTTGGTTCTCTCCTATAACTGCAGCACCATTCACCAACTTACCTCCAACAAATAGCACAATAGTGTTGAAATTGGCATTTAATACCAATCAATCAATCAAACATGATAACATATTTAGTAATGATAATGATATTAATATTGCACCAATACAGTATGCACCAGTTGTATTGTAACTTAACATGATTTTTGTCTCTTTTGTAGCATCGTATTTCCACAATTATGAATTATGACAGAGTTATTGTTCTTGACAAAGGCAAGGTTATGGAATATGAATCACCAAAGAATTTAATGAAAGACAAAGACAGCATGTTTAGTGCATTGGTCAAAAGTGTCAAAAATAGTTAATTTGAAATCAAATCTAGTCCCATAATAGGTTGATACTGGCAGCAATAAAATATGTATATAGTTTTACAATGTTAGAAATAAAATTAGGTCCAAGCTATTCCATATATATGAATGTAACAGCAAGGCTTTCATGCATTTTCAAAACATAAACTTTATCTAGTTGTGATGAATCTTTTCACACTGATTTCTTAACAGTTAACATTGAAAAATGCAACACTTTTGAGATATCACAACAATTTTGTAGTTTTAATTGTCAGAATAATATTTGCCTTGTTTCTAAAAACTTATGATCAATTAGAAAATGAAACAAGAAAAAAGTCTTGGATAAGAAAGTGGGACGTAATTATAACATTTTACATCAAGTAAACCTTTTATTGTAAATCATGCACCTTATATTTAGATTTAGTGTACATTTTATCATGACAATAAAATGACTGATCTTCCTTGTGGCAGTCAATTTCTGTTCCAGAACTACCATTCACAGCCATATTAACATCTTTACCTGGTCTGTCAGTGAATGTGATGAACACAATAACATCAGATCTACTTTTCCTAGTTGTCAAGGACTGCTATGTGAAATGACTGTGAAATTGCATGTCTTGTAACAAAGTTTAACCCACCATTACATTAAGAAAATGCCTTTACAAAGCCAGGACAATTGTTCTGACAATGACAATTGACAACTTCATTCCCTTTGTTGATATATTTCTACCTTTGATTTTGTCAGTTTTTAGGTATCAGACCACCAATTCACACCCTGCATGTAAAAGTAGCCCTACTCTGACACAAAATAGTGCTTTTGATGTCCTTGTTTACTTAAACTAACCAACAAATTTGCAGAAATGAAACAAACTTTTGGTGAAAGAAAAATATATCTAGATCATTTTGAGCCAAAGTTTACTTGTCTATGAGTTTTCATTAAAAATTGAGGAATAATGCACTCCATAGTATACTAATTTTATGATTTCCAGAAAACCAGGGGTTATTTTTGGAGTACCTCTAGTCGAAGGTCAGTTATTTTGTTAGAAGGCTTAAAGGTATGGTGCAAATTGGCATGTAGAAAGCTGATACATGTACAATTCAGGATATACCTTGTTTCTATGAAGTTAAACTCGAGGTAAAATATTTAGAAAGCTGTGAAAATTGCAAAATTTGGTTGAACAGAAAAGGGATTTTTAATTGGTGGTCTGACACCTTTTATGGACTTTTTGAATTTACTTTTAATATCAGTATTTTTGTTTTACTTATTTTTGACAGTTCAGGTAAACATTATATATAAGACAGCATTTTTTGCAGTTAAAGATCGTCAAAGCTTAATGTTTATCATAAAATTTTAAAATTTTAATCTGTTAAGAATCATTCTACAACAGAACATCACTGCCATTAGGAGGGATAGTCATATTTCGGTTTATTATCGTATGTTTAGTAAGGGAATTAACTAAGCATTTAGTATGTAAGTGCAAATAGTAATTTCTAGGGAAAATAATTATGAAAAATTGTGTTCGAAAGAAAACAATATACAGGTATGCATGTAAAAAGTATTAACAATATTAAAATTGATGAAATCGGTGCTTGAATTTATTAGAAGGAAACATTTATATCATATTGTCATGTATTGATATATTAGTTGATTACCTAGCAAACGATTATATGATTACAGTACACACTTTCAGTTGACAGCTAGCTGTTAAATATTTATTTTAAGAACCGTTTTTTGCACTGCATTGGTTTACACAAAATTTCTTTGGCGACAGAATATATTAGGGTCTGGATAGTGGCCCATTCATTTCTTTATTATTTAAGACCAATTTTCTATTTGCTTTATCTATTTTGTCTATTTTGACCACCCATGATGCTCTTTTCTCCATTTATTTTGTTTGCCTTTTATTCTTCACATTTTGCCCATTATTCTCTAAACCCCATTCACACTCATTTATATAGTGAATAGTGGAAATAAATTCACCTGTTGCCGCCGCCGCAGGGCTTCCAAAACGGTCATATATTCCGGTCATTTGTATAATGTCCGGTAAAAGTCCGGCTGGGCAAAGCATGAAACGGTCATATACTTTTTAGTTTTCAAGGCTTTTTCGGTCATTTTAACATAATTCACGATCTTTTTGACCCAACCTTTTGCGTTGCGTTATTGTTACATATTTATATAGGCTATGAAATTTTTTTTTCAGTTGGTGCCAATCATTATTGTGACATGACAAATTTTTTTTTACTGAATTACATGATAATACATTGTGGAAGTATTGTATAACTTTTTTTTTAAATAAATGTTTTATTATTTATCAGTACATTGTTGTTAAATCGTAGTTTATGATTGTTTTTGATAACTTAATTGAATGAAAAGAATCTAATTATAAATAGTGTAATATATAGCAATAAAGAAAGTTCTAATTATCTTCTTTATACAGCTATGATTGATAAAGACTTGTAAATATTTTGACAAAGCCACACATAACATATAAGTAACAGTTTTAAATGTTAACAAATGTTCTTTTTGTTTGTATCAAATGATGAGCAGATATTTGAATAACAGTTAGGCGTCTAAAAGGTAACAGTTTCAAACATATATAGTCATGTTTATTAGTTTTGCTTCCCTAAATAAACGAGAGACACCATTCATCAGAGGGCATATATTTAACCCCATATCCTTTCAAAAGTAAAATCACGAAAATACTGAACTCTGAGAAAAATTCAAAATAGAATCAAATGTCAAAATTGAAAGCTCAAGCACATCAAACTAATGGACAACTACTGCCATATTTCTGACTTTGTACAGGCATTTTCTTATGTAAAAAATAGTAGATTGAACCTGGTTTTATAGCTAGCTAAACCTCTCACTTATTTGACAGTTGCATCAAATTCCATAATATTGACAACTACATGTCTGTAAATTATTAAGTTCTAACTCATCAAAGATACCAGGATTATATTAAGGTATGCAAGATGTGTGTTTCTTCTACATACTGCTCAAGTCAAAACAATTTCAAACCTAAACCAAATACAAGATGCAGTGGCAGATCCAGCCATTTGAAAAAAAGGGGGGGGGGGTCCCAACCCAGGACAAAAGGGGGGGGGGTTCCAACTATATGTCCCCATTCAAATGCATTGATCGTCCAAAAAAAAGGGCAGGTTCCAACCCCCAGAACCCTCCCCTAAATCTGCCACTGAGATGAATGCATAAAATCGAAAATTGTGCAAAACTACTTACAAAGGCAAACTAATACAACAGTTTAGAATTCCTTCAGTACAACATTCATGAAAATTTTAAAGATTAATCAAACAATATTTAACGGACTAAACCAATCAGATGGCAACCAAGTTAAAATAAAGAACTTTACTTTTCCAAAGTTCATTAGTTAAAAATAATAGTTAAAAAATATGAAAGTTTTACATATTAGGTTGTGATAAAAGTACTATAAATGACTCCAATTTTGGATAAGAATATATGAAAGACTAAAGTTCTGCAATGCATTTATTTAAATATATATTATATATTAAAGTATTGGGGAAACTTTGCAGAATAGGATATAATTTTCAAGTAAGGTCACATGTGTAATGAAAAATAAATGTTTAATTTTTTTCTGAAATTCTTACTCCCGCGAGCCTCTTTTAGTTCTAAATTTTCATTTAAGCTGTTAAGTTCTAAATTGTTAATAAGATGTTTTTTTTATTTTTTGTTTTCAATTTTTTAAGAATATTAAGTTCATGTGAATCATCTTAGGATTTGACTTGCTTTAATCAGCCAAATAATGAGATATATATAAATTGCAGCTGCAGCAGCATTTTTTTTTGCATACACACACAGCTTTAGTCAATTTAATTGATATATTTTCAGTTTGCTTCTTAGAATGAAAGATGTGTGCATCACCTCATATTTTTAAATGTTTAATCTACAAGAAGGTTATTAACCCTTTTGACATTGTTTTTTGTTAATAATATCTATTTATTTCCCTTTTTTATTTTTGAATATAGTTGCTGAATACAATATTTGTTTATTTTTAAGTTTGATTTTGTAGTTTTACACATGCACATAAAATTTACATAGACATTTTAACAATGTAGAGTCTTAGTTTTTTTATGTTTTATTTGTCACATATATTTTTGTTTTGATTATTATTATCTGATTATTGCATTTTAGGCATTATTAACACTTTTTGTACAGAATTGTCTATTTAACATAGATTTTTCCTGGCTTAATTTACAGGGAAATATAATGATTAAACATGAAAATGATTTCTAATGTTTGTTATTCTTGTTGATTATATACACCGTTATCCTCCTACTAATGGTTGATTGTTTGTTGGTGTTTATTTCTATTTTAGAACTCTTGGCTTTATCATGACAGTCAGTTTTCTTTTGGAGAAAGCTAGAATGCCCAGGACATTTGCAATCCTACTCACTTAAGATCAGATTGGAATACACTTTGTTGTGAACAAGGGCGGAAATATATACATATAGTAAGCATTGTTGATGAGCTACTTACAATGTAGATCACTTATCAACGGATGACTTTCTAACTAATATACCTTTTCAGTGAACTTCCATAATGAATAGACTGGGAACATGTTTCATCCCACCACATATTTTACGTGCTTTTCAATCAACCAGAGGTTGTTGTTGGTAGTTTTTCTCATATTTGTTTTTCTCTTCATTCTTTGTTCATCAACCAGGCTCTTCTTTCTTTTAAAAACAACTGACATGCTTTGACTGGACTATTAAATTATGTTGCTCCTGACAAAAAAAAACGAAATTACAAAAAATATATTTATTTACTTGAATCACAAAAAAAATCAATGTATTTTTGTTCAAAAATATAAATTCAATTGTATCCACTTGTATTTTTGTCCATCTGATGAGTTAATCCTTTTTGAACTGTTATACCACTGTCCCAGGTTAGGGGAGGGTTGTGATATCACTAACATGTTTAACCCCGGCACGTTATGTATGTATGTGCCTGTCCAATGTCAGGAGCCTGTAATTCAGTGGTTGTCGTTTGTTTATGTATTACATATTTGTTTTTAGTTCATTTTTTTAAAAATAAATAAGGCCGTTAGTTTTCTTGTTTGAATTGTTTTACATTGTCATTTTTTGGCCTTTTATAGCTGACTATGCGGTATGGGCTTTGATCATTGTTGAAGGCCGTACGGTGACCTATAGTGGTTAATTTCTGTGTCATTTTGGTCTATTGTGGAGAGTTTTCTCATTAGCAATCATACCACATATTCTTTTTTTTATATTTGGACACCTTGTCTGAGGTAACAAGTAACAAAATAGTGTAAACAGTAATCTCATTGAAATTGGTCCTTATATTCTACAAACAACTTGAACTTTTAAGTTTAATAGATAGGTTTTTGAAACAGTGTTTCTTTGTTCTTTAAACATTGTTCCGTAATACGTTGATCACACAGTGTCAATTATGCCACCCGTTTTAAATCAGACGTCGCTAAGAGACAGAAAGTAAAAAAATCAAATAGCTATCCTCATTGATCTGGGATGTCCTTACATCGTCGTATACGTTCATTACAGATTCCTGGGGATCGGGAATGTTTCGGATAGGTCGTCGTGGCACCCACGATAGTTTGGTACGTCCTGTAACATTTGGGGAAACTCAGCCGATTTTGTCTACTGGTCTAAGTATAATCATGACTATGTCGTGACAAATTCTGATGTTTCGTAACCATGTTCTGTTTTTTCTGGATGTTGTCTTTTGGAACGTGCATGATCTGGAGAAATTTTTCATTGCTGTTTTTTGGCGATTTAGTCCAGATCTTGCCGAATACGAGCTTTCTTTGCCGAAACCGTTCCGGGCTAGTCCCGTTATTCATACGAAATTCGGCAATGATACCTATGTAGGAATCCAGATAGTTACATAACATAATACGACCAGAAAAATCAGTGTGCAATGCGGCAAAGCACACTTATCAGATTGCGTTTCGACAGTACATGTAATCTCGAATATAGGGACAGTTTTTCTTATGGACAACTTTCGTCAGCGTCGGTTCACTGTATGATCTCTGTTGGATCACATTCGGTAGAACCAGGATGATGTCGGGGACAAATTCGGTCGTATTGTACCATGCGAAAGATACAAATCGAATTAGAATCGGACTGAAAACAGCATAATCGGGACACATTCGGTTGGAAACTGCGGAGTTGATCGCTTTCTGAACAATATCGGATTGTTGTCGTGATTCAATTAATGGTTTTATAAATTTTAATTGAAGTTTGAATTTCTAGCCACGATTCAGAGGATTATAATAAGACTTTTGACAAATTTAATCTGAAATGGTCCTGTCAAGGACGGCAGTCAAAATTGGTGAATAAACTCATCATAGATACCAGGACTTAATTTTGTATATACGCCAGACGCGTACAAAAGACTCATCAGTGACGCTCGAATCCAAAAAAATTAAAAAGGCCAAATAAAGTACGAAGTTGAAGAGAGCCTTAGTTTTTCCCAAATTTAAAATTTTGTAAATTTACAAATATAACCATATCAAGGATAATTCATGTCAGCACAAAAAGTGCTGACTGCTGGGCTGGTGATACCCTCGGGGAAATAAATCTCCACCAGCAGTGGCATCGACCCAGTGGTTGTAAATAAACTCATCATAAATACCAGGACTTCATTTTGTATATACGCCAGACGCGCGTTTCGTCTACAAAAGACTCATCAGTGACGCTCGAATCCAAAAAAGTTAAAAAGGCCAAATAAAGTACGAATGTGAAACCCAATCTTTAGCTAGCATTACTACGTAACTTAACACTGGTTCAACAATCAATTTAGCAGAGTTTGCAGTCATGATATAAATTATCGTCAATTAACCAGTATGGTTGCTTTATAAGTGTATTGTTGATTTGGGGGAAGACGTTTGACCACTGTATATGTGGCTTTGAAAGTACGTGATGAACTTTGTTCATAGTGTATTTATTCTTAAAATCCTAAAATGTTGATATTTAACCGGCTTTGTACATGTAGTCATTCAAATGCTAAGATATGTTAATTGTATGCATATTTACATATACAAATAAAACCTTATGTTTTTGGTATTGGTTTCATACTATCTGGTATTAATTTGTTCATAGCCTCTAAATCGTTGCGGCAAGTATTAAATCACGCTTATAGTTCAATTCAGCTGTTATGGTAGAGGGGGGACTCTACTAAAACAGCTGAATTGAATTATAGAGCGTCATTTAACATTTGCCGCAACGAATTAAATGATATCATGACCGTTTGCTATTACCCTATCAGCTGTCATTTTCACGGTGACACCACAACCCCTTTGCAATAAGCAGCTCCTTTCCCCCGGCCGGCGTTTTAAATTTCCAATTTCCTACTTTAAAACCTATCGTGAAAAATAGGTTTACAGCAAGTAAATATTCTATTAATCTCTATACTGGGCTATTTGTCCATCACTTATAAGGTTTACAGTATCAATTGAATCGTAAAAATCCTTTCTTTAATCTTCTTACAACAATAACACAATGACGGGATGTATAAGTACAGAGCCACGTAAATGTATCAACGAAACCCAATAAGGCATAGACAAAGCACATTTATAGCATAAATGAAAAACAACAATACAAAAAGATCATAGAACAACAACACATGGTACAATTAAATGTAATATTCACGAAGACATATAAAAAGAATACTACAACACATTACTAAGATGCTAAACCACTTCAGTACCCAGAAGCTATAATTTAAGACCATCACATATTTTTTGTGAAGTTGATACGGAATAGTTATCATCAAGGTCTTGGTACTTTTACCTTCCGATGAACTTTAAAAAAAAAATTAAAGTCATAAGAAACCTCAAATTAAAAAAAATAATGCACATGTTTTTTTTTATAACTCAATGGATAGTTTTCATTATAAAACTTATGTACATATACTTTTTTCTGAAGAAAATTCTTCAATATATTCATATTTAGAAGAAATTTACTTTATTTTATTTGCTTCCTTCCAGGAAGCAATTCCCCCGACATATTTTCCGTATGCAAAGTGACCTCAGTGTGACCCATCTCGTAAAAATCCGGTGATCGCAATACGCATGGATGTCCTTAAAATAAACTATTATCTGAATTTACATGTTGAACACGTGCTCAATTTCCATGCTTTTTTGTTGACTGTTTGTTGATTGTTGACAAACAGGTGACAATCGTTAAGGGAGCTACCATTTGATTTTTATGGGGGAAGAGGGGGGGGGGGGGGGGGGGGTTGCTAGGATGAAATTTGAAAAAAATAGGCAGGTCAGGAGTCTTGAGTAAAAAAAAAGGCAGGATGAGACACTTGCAAAAAAAAGAAGTCAGGACGACAATTTAGGTAAAAAAAGTCAGGATAAACTAAAAAAAAAAAAGGCAGGACCGAACAGAGTGAAAAATAAAAAGGCAGGACCCCCCCCCCCCCTAAAAATCAAATGGTAGCTCCCTAAACTTCGGCTTCAAAACACGAACATTAATTACCTGCCATATTTTCACTGACCGATTGAAAAAAAAATGACGATTATACGAAATTTATGCGAAAAAAAATGATAAATTCGTGCACAGAATACTAAGTTTATGATGTTTGTATGCATTGGTTCAAGAATTGGAAAAACATTATTTTTCACCGGTCACTCGTTTCTTATGACGAGACTTTCTTAGAAAAAAAACCCGATTCATCAATTTCTGATACGGGTGACGTCTGAGTAGTAAATGCAAGCTCTTGAATACCGAATTTGTTTGGAAATGTATATCCAATATGCAGGTGAAATTGGTATATATAGCCGTGTATGTTGTTTCTTTAACTTTCTAGATCTGGGGATATATTAATCAATGGGGTAAATGTGATCTCCTTAACTGCAGTTAGGGAGCTACCATTTGATTTTTATGGGGGGGGGGGGGGGGGCTAGGATGAAATTAGAAAAAAATAGGCAGGACAGGAGTTTTGAGTAAAAAAAAGGCAGGATGAGACACTTGCCAAAAAAAAAAGTCAGGACGACAATTTAGGTAAAAAAAGTCAGGATAAAATTTTTCATCCTAGCCCTCCCATAAAAATCAAATGGTAGCTCCCTTACATATATCCAAAGATGGCGAACGACTTTCTGCTCAATATGTCTTTTGTCGATTTTGTAATAACTATGTTCTATTCTTCGGTCTTTCAAGTCTTTTTAAACTTATTTTAAAATTTGAACCTGAAAAGCGATGCTTTTTTCCATAGTTTAACCGCTAAATGGAGATATTGGTCGTAAAAAAAACCCCGATGATATGGGTAACTGTAAAGACTGATATCCGTAACTGTATTTAACTTTTAGAATAGGGTATCCGTAACTGTTGCGTTTGGTTGTTTCTGCATTATACAGTATTCTCGATTTAATAGATCGGACGAATAATTTTTCTGTAATAAAATTTTCATAAATTGGTCAAAAGATAACAATTTTCACAACATTAGAAAAGAATCAATTAAAGAACTTCCAAGTGAACAGCTAACAATCCAAATTCAATCAAAAGGAATCCCGTGAAATCTGATTTACGGTCTATATATTTACATGCCTTTAATTTGTCTAATAAAGCACACAGTAGTTCAACATGTTCATTGCGGACTACGCCAGAATTTTTCTAAATGTTTCAAAAACAATCGGGTATCTGATGAGTAAACGTCGAATTCATGAGTTGAAAAACTTCGTGAATGATAGACCAAGTGTAAAATAGGAAAATTTGGTATAATTGCCAATGAGACAACTCTCCACAAGAGACTAAATGACAAAAGTCCATGTCGTATAGTCAGCTATAAAAGGTCCCGAACTGACAAATTAATATAACAAAAATCCAACGAGAAACCTAACGGCCTAATTAATGTACAATAAATTAACGAAAAACAAATATTTAACAGTACATCAGCAAACAACAACACTGTATGACAGGCTCCTAACTTAAAACAAGCACATATAGAATGTGGCGGGATTAAACATATTAACAGGTGTCAAACCCGGCCCCTGTGTAACAGTACAACATAAGAACACACTATAAAAATCAATTGAAAAAGGCTAAACTCATTAGATTGGTACAAATCAAAATACATCTAACAAAAACACAAAGTGGACGTAGGAGGGTACTTGTATATCCCAACAACAAAATGAAAACTAAGAACAAATATAGGATAATCGGACAGCTTATTCAAAGAAATAAACAGCACTAACGTTATATATATAAATAGTTTCATGCATCTAAAGCTAAACTATCCATCATTGCAGATCCAGTGAATTCAGCGTAAAGACATCTTAACCAGAATACATGATAGTCTTGTATAGATTATATGTACTGACTTTGTTTATTTTTTAAATAACGTGATGGCTCTCTTTTTATCTGCATAAAATAGAATGACCAACGTAGATACAAGTATCTTGTCTTAGAGATGGATACATCCTACTTTGTAAAAGATCAGCCTGATTCAAACAAAAAATTCTTTGAAACTGACATTATCAAGATGCTTGATTTCTTGATTGACAACATAATTGTTACGTACAGAGGACGTGCTTTTTGTGCCCTCTTCTTGCCGACTTGTTTATTTATTATTATTAGGCTGCCTTCGTACAGGAACTTCTTTGGAAGAAAGATAAGAAGTTAGCAATATCCTTTAACTTTACTTTCCGCTTCATAGATGATGTTTGCTCACTAAATAATTCAAAATTTGGTGACCATGTTAAACGCATTTATCCCATCGAACTAGAAATAACGGATACTACATATACAGTTAAGTCGGCCTCATATCTTGACTTATATCTAGAAATTGACAATGAGTTTCGGTTGATACAAAACATTACGACAAAAGAGATGATTTCAGCTTTCCAATTGTGAACTTTCCATTTCTAAGTAGCAACATTCCATCAGCTCCTGCATACCGGGTATACATCTCCAAATTGATACGATATTCCCGTGCTTGTATTTCCTATCATTATTTTCTTAATAGAGGGTTGCTTCTCAGAAGGAAGCTATTAAACCAAAAGTTTCAAATGGTGAAATCATACCTTCGAAAATTTTACGGACGCCATCACGAGTCTCACAGATGATATCGGATATATTTTTTACGTCGTAACTACAATCCCTTCCCTTTCACGAATGAGACCTACCGAATAAGACTAATTACTGGCTTTGTTACAACATGAGCAACACGACGGATGCCTTAATTGGAGCATGATCTGCTTACCCTTCCGGAGCACCTGAGATCACCCCTAGTGTTTGGTGGGGTTTGGGTTGCTTATTCTTTAGTTTTCTATGTTGTTTCATGTGTACTATTGTTTGTCTGTTTGTCTTTCTCATTTTTAGCCACGACGTTGTCAGTTTATTCTCGATTTATGACTTTGACTGTCCCTCTGGTATCTTTGGTCTCTCTAAACGGATATTCTTTTGGCGTGGCTCGGTACTTATGCATCCCGCCATTGTGTAATCGTACTAGTCATTTTTTGTACTCGTCCGTTTTATTTTCGCTCAAGTTTTATGTCTATATGCTAATTTGATTTTCTTGGTTGAAAATAGTTTTAAAAAATGTTGATTGCTGTAATTATTTTAACATATAATATCTGCTTGTTTTGCTCACATAGTTGTAAATATAAAGTATTATTGTGCGACTGCCATACAAGTGAGAGGGAGTTAGTAAGTTTTATTCACACTATAAAAATCAAATGAAAAAGGCTAAACTCATTAGATTGGTACAAATTAAAATACATGTAACAAAAACACAAAGTGGACATAGGAGGGTACTTGTATATCCCAACAACAAAATGAAAACTAAGAACAAATATAAGAATAATCGGACAGCTTATTCAAAGAAATAAACAGCACTGTATATATAAATAGTTTCATGCATCTAAAGCTAAACTATCCATCATTACAGATCCAGTGAATTCAGCGTAAAGACATCTTAACCAGAATGCATGATGGTCTTGTATAGATTATATGTACTGACTTTGTTTATCTTTTATATGACGTGATGGCTCTCTTTTTATCTGTCTGTATATTTTCAACCTTTTCAGTTTGATCCATTTTAAACGGTATATTGCCGGGTCTCCCAAGTGGTCCACAAAATCTCTTTCTAAACTATTATTATCTATTTTATCAGCAATTAAAGCCGGGCTTCAAAGTTATTGTGAAACTGTCTATTCTAGAGGTGGCGTGGATCAGATGTGAACAATTAAAAATTCCAAAGAGCTTTTAGAGTACATACAATCTAACTCTCTTTCATCTTTCAATAGTATTACAACATTTGACATTTCTACACTTTACACAAGTATACAACATTCCTAACTAAAAGACAAATTGAAAGAGATGGTATTGCTTTAGTTTCATCAAATAGAATGACCAACGTAGATACAAGTATCTTGTCTTAGAGAGGGATACATCCTACTTTGTAAAGGATCAGTCTGATTCAAACAAAAAATTCTTTGAAACTGACATTATCAAGATGCTTGATTTCTTGATTGACAACATAATTGTTACGTACAGAGGACGTGCTTTTTGTGCCCTCTTCTTGCCGACTTGTTTATTTATTATTATTAGGCTGCCTTCGTACAGGAACTTCTTTGGAAGAAAGATAAGAAGTTAGCAATATCCTTTAACTTTACTTTCCGCTTCATAGATGATGTTTGCTCACTAAATAATTCAAAATTTGGTGACCATGTTAAACGCATCTATCCCATCGAACTAGAAATAACGGATACTACATATACAGTTAAGTCGGCCTCATATCTTGACTTATATCTAGAAATTGACAATGAGTTTCGGTTGATACAAAACATTACGACAAAAGAGATGATTTCAGCTTTCCAATTGTGAACTTTCCATTTCTAAGTAGCAACATTCCATCAGCTCCTGCATACCGGGTATACATCTCCAAATTGATACGATATTCCCGTGCTTGTATTTCCTATCATTATTTTCTTAATAGAGGGTTGCTTCTCAGAAGGAAGCTATTAAACCAAAAGTTTCAAATGGTGAAATCATACCTTCGAAAATTTTACGGACGCCATCACGAGTCTCACAGATGATATCGGATATATTTTTTACGTCGTAACTACAATCCCCTTCCCTTTCACGAATGAGACCTACCGAATAAGACTAATTACTGGCTTTGTTACAACATGAGCAACACGACGGATGCCTTAATTGGAGCATGATCTGCTTACCCTTCCGGAGCACCTGAGATCACCCCTAGTGTTTGGTGGGGTTTGGATTGCTTATTCTTTAGTTTTCTATGTTGTTTCATGTGTACTATTGTTTGTCTGTTTGTCTTTCTCATTTTTAGCCACGACGTTGTCAGTTTATTCTCGATTTATGACTTTGACTGTCCCTCTGGTATCTTTGGTCTCTCTAAACGGATATTCTTTTGGCGTGGCTCGGTACTTATGCATCCCGCCATTGTGTAATCGTACTAGTCATTTTTTGTACTCGTCCGTTTTATTTTCGCTCAAGTTTTATGTCTATATGCTAAATTGATTTTCTTGGTTGAAAATAGTTTTAAAAAATGTTGATTGCTGTAATTATTTTAACATATAATATCTGCTTGTTTTGCTCACATAGTTGTAAATATAAAGTATTATTGTGCGACTGCCATACAAGTGAGAGGGAGTTAGTAAGTTTTATTCACACTATAAAAATCAAATGAAAAAGGCTAAACTCATTAGATTGGTACAAATTAAAATACATGTAACAAAAACACAAAGTGGACATAGGAGGGTACTTGTATATCCCAACAACAAAATGAAAACTAAGAACAAATATAAGAATAATCGGACAGCTTATTCAAAGAAATAAACAGCACTGTATATATAAATAGTTTCATGCATCTAAAGCTAAACTATCCATCATTACAGATCCAGTGAATTCAGCGTAAAGACATCTTAACCAGAATGCATGATGGTCTTGTATAGATTATATGTACTGACTTTGTTTATCTTTTATATGACGTGATGGCTCTCTTTTTATCTGTCTGTATATTTTCAACCTTTTCAGTTTGATCCATTTTAAACGGTATATTGCCGGGTCTCCCAAGTGGTCCACAAAATCTCTTTCTAAACTATTATTATCTATTTTATCAGCAATTAAAGCCGGGCTTCAAAGTTATTGTGAAACTGTCTATTCTAGAGGTGGCGTGGATCAGATGTGAACAATTAAAAATTCCAAAGAGCTTTTAGAGTACATACAATCTAACTCTCTTTCATCTTTCAATAGTATTACAACATTTGACATTTCTACACTTTACACAAGTATACAACATTCCTAACTAAAAGACAAATTGAAAGAGATGGTATTGCTTTAGTTTCATCAAATAGAATGACCAACGTAGATACAAGTATCTTGTCTTAGAGAGGGATACATCCTACTTTGTAAAGGATCAGTCTGATTCAAACAAAAAATTCTCTTAAACTGACATTATCAAGATGCTTGATTTCTTGATTGACAACATATTTGTTACGTACAGAGGTCGTGCTTTTTGTACCCCTCTTCTTGCCGACTTGTTTTTTTTTATTATTATGAGGCTGACTTCATACAGGAACTTCTTAGGAAGAAAGATAAGAAGTTAGCAATATCCTTTAACTTTACTTTCCGCTTCATAGATGATGTTTTTCTTACTAAATAATTCAAAATTTGGTGACTAGGTTGAACGCATCTATCCCATCGAACTAGAATAACGGATACTACAGATACAGTTAAGTCGGCCTCATATCTTGACTTATATCTAGAAATTGACAATGAGTTGCGGTTGATACAAAACATTACGACAAAAGAGATGATTTCAGCTTTCTAATTGTGAACATTCCATTTCTAAGTAGCAACATTCCAGCAGCACCTGCATACCGGGTATACATCTCCAAATTGATACTATATTCCCGTGCTTGTATTTCCTATCATTATTTTCTTGATAGAGGGTTGCTTCTCACAAGGAAGCTATTAAACCAAAAGGTCCAAATGGTGAAATCATACCTTCGTAAATTTTACGGACGCCATCAAGAGTCTCACAGATGAAATCCGATATTTTTTTCCGTCGTAACTACAATCCCCTTCCCTTTCATCATGTTCATGAATGAGACCTACCGAACAACACTTATTACCGGATTTGTTATAACAGGAGCAACACGACGATTGCCTTTATTGGAGCATGATCTGCTTACCCTTCCGGAGCACCTGAGATCACCCCTAGTGTTTGGTTGGATTATTCTTTAGTTTTCTATGTTGTGTCATGTGTACTATTGTTTGTCTGTTTGTCTTTTTCATTTTTAGCCATGACGTTGTCAGTTTATTCTCGATTGATGAATTTGACTGTCCCTCTGGTACCTTTGGTCTCTCTTAAAGAATATTCTTTTGGCGTGGCTCAGTACTTATACATTCCGCCATTTTGACTATATGCTAATTTGATTTTCTTGGTTGAAAATAGTTTTAAAAAAATGTTGATTTCTGTACCCATTTTTACATCTTATATCTGCTTGTTTTGCTCACATAGTTGTCAATATAAAGTATTATTGTGCGACTGCCATACAAGTGAGAGGCTTTAGCAAGTTATAGAACTAGGATTAATCTACCATTTTTACATAAGGAAATGTCTGTACCAAGTCAGGAATATAATTTTAAGACAGTTGTTAGCAAATAGTTTGATGAGATTTGACCTTTGATTGTAATTTAGTCATTTGCTCAAATACTTTCCGTATTCAAAATTTCTTGGTGGTTTCGTTTTTTTCACTTTTTTTTCTTATAAGCGATATGCATGTCTTGATTTAACCCATGTTTCATCTGAAATAAGCTACATAAATCCCTTCTTCTACCTATATATAGATAACTAGACATGCTTCTAGCTTGCCTATTTAGAAATACAGAATAGGTAGCATAACCAATATATTTTCACACAGTCTTGTACAGACTTTCAGATTCCGATTTATAATGATTTCGATAATCCCAGACACTAATTTCATCTCAAACGAGGATAGTTTAGATAAAAAGAAATGGTGGGCCTCTCGGGTGTTTTTAAGCTCAGGATTTCGGGAATGATCCTTTTGGGATCCGGGAATTCTTTGGTCGAATTTCGGAATGGTGAGATTTAAATTTCTTTAAATTTGGGACCTCGGGATTTCATATTTCTAAGCCCGGGATTACGTGATCAGGACCCCTCTCTATTTTGATCTTCTTGTTTTGACAAGTGTATGAAGGAACTCCGATTTATAGGAAAATAAGAAGAGGAGGACAAGGAGAGGCGCACATTAAGTTTCCATAGAAATGCCGACAAAATTAAAATAATACTCTATTTTGATGATACAAAACCAATATGTAGTGAAACGGAACGCTATTTGGCACCAAGATGGACGCTCCGGATTTCTATTTCGTATCTGCAGTTAACATATTCGGAAAATTCACATCTATTACTACGTTTTTGTCATTCAAATTTTCCTTTCGCCTTTGCAGGGCCAGAATACTGGTGTACTATGTTGAAATAGTGGAAGAAAAATTTTTTCAATTTTTTTTTGAAAATCCCCAATACGATGACCGAATACTCCTGTTTCGTCAACGTTAACTGTTGAAATTGTTTCAGTTGATCATTTTCTTTATTACGTTTTCATCTCTATGTGTGCACCCCTTATACAACGATACCTGTTGTGTAAGATCATGTTCGTTCTTTCACATCTGTCACATTGCCTTTACATACAATTTATTGGCGATATTATAGCAAACATTTTCAATTAATGTTTCAACCAGTAAGTTGTTATTAACTGTGATTTTGATTTTATTTCATGTTATAGTCTCCTTCTAACTTGGAAGGCAGTTTTCTACTGGAGTCAAGAATGTTTGGCAGTTTGTATTGTTGTAGCAATACGATTGATTGATGAAAGAAGCTTTGAGGATTTTTGGAATTGACGGATATTTGTCTTTTAAGAATTTCCCATAATTTAGAGTTGTCGCAAGACAGATTGCATGTAAGCGAGTCAGTTTCTTTCAGTGGATGTATGTAATCAATTCTCATTTTTTGGTAATTTCCCGTGTCCCGCTAGACTTTATTTCCTGTTTTCACGGCACAATAATTTGACTTCCACGTGTCACGCTTACAAAACATCGGCAATCCCGCGTCACGCTTAGACCCCAATGAGACCAACTCTATTTTATTTTATTTTTATGCTGTTTTCTATTGTATTCTGACTTTTTTTCCCTGCAGTAAGGCAATCTTTTCTCTATAAAATATTTAAATGTGTATTTCTTCAAAATGTTTGATTTCACTGATATTGTCTCTGTACTTTAGCTTAATGCCTTATACTAAAGTGGAATGGTAGAGGGGTATTTTCTTTACTTTCGGGATAACGTTCTCTCCCTTGAGGAAAATAGTTAGATCGGTGTGATTCACATGTAAGCTTTCCTTTACTCTTCATTCTTTGTTTACACATCCTTGTCAATATAATGGAATTTTCATGCGACTGTCATACAGGTAAATGGTTTAGCTAGCTATAAAACAGATACCTGCACCAAGTCAGGATTATGACAGTTGTTCCATTCGTTTGATGTGTTTAAGCTTTTGATTCGATTAAGGACTTTTGGAGATCCTCCGAGTTCAGCTTTTTTGGCTAATTTTAACATGTTTCTATGAATACGCTGAGATGGACACTAAATTTCTTCAGTTGTCTATACGCCTTTGGTCTACCTTTTCTCACCTCTGTATTTTTACCCCGTCGTTAAGTAATCGTTCTATCTTTATTCTATGAATAAAGACAACAGTAGTATACTGCTGTTCAAAAGTCATAAATCGATTGAGAGAATACAAATCCGGGTTACAAACTAAAACCGAGGGCATAACATCAACTATAAGAGAAAAACGACGAAACAACAGAAACACTGAAATGCAACACACAGAAACGAACTATAAGATAACCACTGTCATTTTGCAGGACTTAGTACAGGACAGTTTAAGAAAAAATAATTGTGGGTTGAACCTGGTTATGTGGCTAGCCAAACCTCGCGCTTTTATGGCAATGTTAAATTTACGTCTAAAATTTTAACATTACATGACAGGAATACAGTACAAATAAAGGCAAGAACATTCAGGAAAGAGAAGTACACAAATAACATAAATATAAAATAGTATATTTCGACATGCTAACCACATAATAACAACGAACACATAAAACAACCTACGATAAATTTCTAAAAAAAAATGGATATAAATCAAGATAGAGTTTGTAATTATGTTATTTGATGTCTTATATAACAATTACAAGAAGATTAATATAGAATTGTGTTAGTAGTTACATAATTAATTGTACTATCTAGTTATGTTGGTATTACTTCTAAATCAAGCTGTAAAACAAATAAATTGTGTAAATAAACTCAAATCACATGTATGACCTGGGCGATTAATTATCTTTAATTTTCATACAAAAAAGAAATACAACTACAAACGATAAGACAATATCAGATCAGAATTACAAATACACCATGTGTGTAGGATAAACAAATACCGTGACACGTCTTATAGCAATGCGAATTCACAATCTTTAAAACAGTCATATTCTTAATATTCTTAAAAGACCAGACAGATACATCGTTTGAATCAAGCAATTCATGATGGTATCCGTAAAATGTACGGAGTGTCTTCATTTTCTGGACACATGAGGTGTGTTATTTGCCAAAAAATATTTATTTCTATTGCCTGCTTCATTCTGTCCTCTTTTTTTTGCTTGGTGTTTCCCCCAGTGTATTCGTGTACGCCTTTGCTTTCGTTCTGTCATATCCTTAATTGGTTTAAAATCATCAGATTTTATTTCATCTTTGTATCTATTCCTTTCCTTTTGCAGATATTCATCATATTTTCAAGGGTTTGATTTTGACGCTCTCGCCATCGCTTTGCTATTTAGCACTGATTAAGTGCAGTATTTATCAAAAATTTTACACGCGAAAAGAGAGTTATTGTTCTTAATGACCATCTTATTGCGGTTGGACATTATTTTCAGAATATTCCATGCGAAAAAAAAATCGTTTCCAGACTTTCCGTAATGTCCGGACCGTATTGTATCCGTATCCAACTGAATTAACATCGAATGTTAACTTCCGGTTATAGTTCGGCACTTCTCCACCGGCAGTTGGTGTGCAAATCTTTACAAAGAATGACCCAACTGCAGTGGACAACTTTTTTATATACTTAAATATAATTGAAACTCTCAGTGATACAATCACACACCTTAAAACGCAGCACAACACGCTGAAAGACCGTGCTATAAAGCACGGGGTTGTCACTAATGAAATTGAATTGTGCATCGTGTATGAGAATGAAAAGAAAAGAATGGTGACGATGGTTTCACTTTTTGTGTCTGTCTGAACTTATTGTGTCCTTTGTCTAAACGTAATACATTAAAAGGCGACATGCATGTATGCTTTGTTTTTCATTGGCGTTCGAGTGGAAGAAAAATAGCATGAGGAAGGTAAGCAGGCCGGTTACCAATATGGTTTACCGTTTTCCATTTTGTTTCGCCATTTCGGAAAATACCTGAATTACTAAAACCAGAACTGATAATATCATTACCCAAATAGGTCATGACGTCATTTGAAACAAACAATTCAGAGGTGTTCCGAATGTTAAAACATAGTCAAGAATAATAAAAAACGTTTTAGAGTTTAAACATAGTTATACAAGAAATATATAATAAGAAAAGTCAATTATTGGTAAGAATTAAACTTCATTACACAATTTTAGTGGAAACAAGTACCATTTGATTTTCAGGTGAACCACATTTCGTTACAATACTAACAACACGATTTTTAATAAAGAGAAGCAGATGAAAGATTTTTGTCGATAGAGAATTTCCGTTTAAATTACAGAGAGAAAACATATAATGGAACTGCACAGTCCATATGGATCTAAATGCACAGTGTGTAAAAAGATTTTCGAAAATAAAGACACCAAAACATAGGGCAGACAGAGGAAACGGGCTTTAAGATAAGAGACCAGTATACTCTGTAAGGAGAACATGTCCAAGAGAATATTGAAGTGGTTTGCAGAAAGGTCGAAACACGACCTAAGAGAAAGATCCGACAATTTATTTCAGCTAGTAGGGATCGATCCCCTAAGAGAAGTTTAAAACGTAAAGACACTCGCAGAAGACTTAGTAGGTCCCCATTGAGAAGAATGCCGTCCATGAGGTTCGTAGTTGGCCGCTCCCACCAGCACTAGTCAGGCAAGGAGCGGTTCACTAAGATGGCACGGTAAAGACATCAGGCTCGTTCAGAGTCAATCAAAAAATATTTGTTTTGATTGCCTGCTGCATTCTTTCCCTTTTATTGGCTAGGTGTTTACTCCGGTGTTTTTGAGTACGCCTTTGCGCTTGTTCTTATATCCTTAATTAATTTAACAACACAAATATTTTGTTTAATCTTTGTATCTATTTCTTTCCTTTTGCAGATATTCGCCATATTTTCAAGGGTCTTGATTTTCAACACTCTCGCCATCGCTTTGCTTTTTCCGCACAAGGCAGACGCATTATTTTGTTTTGAGATTTTGTTTGCAATAACTAACTTTTCTTTTGCAAAGTCAAGTTTGCTCGTTAAATCATAAACGTATTTTGAACACGTTGTTTTGATGTCATCATTCACAGAATATATTCGTAGTAATTGCTGGAGTTTAAATTCAGCAAGGACTAATGATTTATCGAACTTTGTGAAACAAATTTTATGCTCACTTATTTCTAGAATAAAAACTAAAAATTTTTTTTATGATTATTATTTAATGAATATTTGTGACATTATTATAATCATTAGTTATATAACTTATAACAAAAGGAAACGAATGAGTCCACAAGAAAGAGATCCTCTAATTGAAAACTGTAAATTTGTCTTTTTCTGATTCAATTTGTAAAAAGTTGTTTTCACTTTACCTCAACCTCATTTCATGGATCAGTGAACACGGTTTAGTTTTTATATTCAAGTCCATATCTCAGATAGTATATGCAATATGTCTAGTATATTTGGTGTATTACAGGATTGTAAGGTGAACATGTCCAACTGGCAGGTACCATATGAATTTGACCTCATTTTCATGGTTATGGGGTAAAAGTAATTTTTTTGCGTTTTTGGTTTGATTTTCTTATACTGTTTGCAATATGTGTACTATTTTTTATGTTTGAAATGATGGTAAGGTGTACATGTTCATCTGGCCGGTGTCATCTGACCTTGACTTCAATTTTATGGTTCATTTAATTTTTTTCTTATACTACATGTACATGGTGTAATAGGTCTACTATATTTGGTGTATGGAAATATTTTATGCTGTACATGTCAGTCTTGCAGGTTTCATCTAACCGTGACCTTATATTTTTATAATTATGCACAATTAAAACAAAGGAAAGTAGATCCTTACAGTAATTCAGATAAAAACCAAGAATAACAAAATGATGGAGTCGACGAAACAGATGAGGGGATACACACAGAAATGACATGTCAAGGGAGACTCAACAGTCAATTTCAGCTGAACACATGAATGACACACCTTTTATGACATCTTTTTTATTTTAGAATATCTGGGATGATATTTATGTAGCTGAAGAAATTGAAGTGCAAACAAGCCTTCAGGAACCTCAAAGTGTAGAAAATGACAAATATTCAACTACTTACAACAGCAAACAAACTGTTGACACAACATCACTCATACTTAAAGAACACAGAATTAAACTGCTCTAACATTTTCATAGTTCGTGCTGAAAACGGAGAAGAAATGATTCTTTAAATGTTAAGCCTGAATCACCAACTATCAAGACAAAGAGGAAAAATACTAGTTGGATAAGAAACTTATGTTTCTAATACCGGACCACTTTTTGGGGGCCATTTATGTGAAATGATTAAATATTTCTTATAAAATTGAAAATGGAAATGGGAAATGTTTCAAAAAGACAAAAACTCGATCAAAGTGCAGAGACACAGCCGATGTCCACCAATGGGTTTTCAATGCGAGAAACTCCTACCCGGAGGCATGCTTTAGCTGGCCCGTAAACAAAAAGGTATTCTAATTCAGTGATAATGGACGTCATATTTAACTCCGAAATATACACAAGAATTAAAATAAAAAAGCATACAAGACTAACCAAGGCCAGAGGCTCCTGGCTTGGGAAGGTGCAAAAATGCCGTGGGTTAAACATGTTTTTTGACATCTTAAGCCTCCCCTATACCTCTAGCCAATGTAGAAAAAACAAACACACAACAATAAGCATACTGAAACTCAACTCAAAAGAAGTCAGAGTCTTATATATGAATACATGAAGATTTTGGGTAAACGTTAATACGACAGTAACCCTAAAGACATCTTAAAATAAAAGGCAGTTGTTTATACAGTCTGAATTCAAAGTTCCTCATCATAGTTACCGCGATTAAATATGTTAAAATTCGATATATCCACAAAAAGATGTTCATACATTTTAGCCTCATAAAGAGAATATACCCAGAGACATAGTACTTAATGAAAGTTTAAAAGGGGTGGAAGGTGTCTTCTGACAGGTTGCAGTGTCAGAAAAATTCTAATGGATATTTCAATAGCATCAACAATTTCTGAGAGGTAATGTTGCCGGTTTCTCAACATATATACTTATAAAATAAATCTCCTCATTCACCCCCATCTGTTAGATAATACCTGGAACGGCCCATTTTCATGGTTCATTGCTCAGTGTTAAATTTTTGTGTTTTGGTCTGTTTTTCTTAACTATAGCTACAGGTCAACTATATTTATCGTATGACAGGATTGAAAGCTGTACATGTCTGCCTGGTATGGTCAATCTGACTATTCATCTTCGTCGTCCGAATTTATTGATTTTCTTACATGTTTCTGTTTGTTGGTCTTTTCATGCTTTTGTGAAGTGGCAACTTTCATTAAACAGTTTTTGTTGCTTCTGATAAGATGTTTTCCTTCATCTTCCGGTGCTTTCTTTTATGGTTTATCTGTACGAATAGCAGTCTTTCTGTTTCAATTTAAACTTTTTCTAAAGTTTTTTTTGGACAAGTTTTTTGAAATGGGCGTGCTTTGCTTAGGCGCAATGATGTTGCTGTTTCTTTTTGAGTATTCTGATAACATGTTTCCTCTCTGAGAGTAGCGCTGTTGTGTGCTGCTGCATCTTGTACTGTCAAAACAAGATATATGTTTCATCTTATATCAGCTGTAGACGTGGTAGCTCAGATTTGTTGTTTTCAACTATTATATTGGCGCAAACTTGATATACGTTGCACAACGGAACGAGGATTAAATCCGTAATTCCTAACATATAGTTGTTTTCATCTATATAACCTTTAACCTCTGTAATTATTGGTCGTCATTCATACAATCATTGTAGTAGTTTTCATTCCTTTTAGCTTCAACTCTCAGGTTTTGACATATCTCTTCAGTGTTAACTCCGCTTCAATGCCTATCTGAAATGCATAAACAAGACACTGTCCACCAACTCTGATGTTTACAAGAACTGTCGTTTATGAAGATATGTTTGCTAATTAGATTCTTCGTTCGTGTCACTTTTCTGTTCCTGATTGTTATCTGCTTTGCCTTGATCCATCGTTTGTTTGTTTCCTTTGTGTCGAGTCATCAGAACTGTTTTGCATTGGTCTGTATGATACATAGGAAAGAGCAAAGTCAGTATCTAAAAAAAAAATTAATATTCATAGGAAATCTTCCACTTACTTATAACCCACTTATATAGTCATTGTCCTTCCAAGGTTATTTCTCAACTAACTGTTGCAACGTATTTTTGTCAATGGATTTTACACAGTCCTGTCCAATGGTTGAAGCTTGTGGGAACAGTGTTGAGGAAATAAAAGCTTGACAATTCCATTAAGTTTTGGAAAGGCAAGCATTGTAACAGCAAGATAAGAATGGTGGTTATATAACAAAATCAGAACGGGATATGCAGTACTAGATTTGATGTGCTTCACAAAGTGTTGTAGGAAGATAAGAAAATTATCAGCTGTCGTCCAACCCGATTGATGGGCTTCACCACAAACTATTTGCGGTCCATCTCTAATAAAGTGGTCACTGAAATGCTTTCTAGGGAAAATCATCTTGGGGTTGTACACTGTTCCCAAGGTCGTTTACGGATCGGGCTTACTGTGACAAGATAATCTCACTTAGCAGACTTAATACCTTCTACTTGCTTAACTCCATTAGCACCGACCGTTTTGGATGGATTTGTTCTGTATTTATACCGGTTTCATCTACATTCCAGATGTCAGAAGTACTAGCTTTGTAAAACTTTAAATTTGATTTTTATAAGTTTTGCAGAGATTTGTTGAATGAGAAAGGTTTTTCATCAATACTTCCTTCAATGTTTTTTCCCAGGTGTTTATTATCATACAATATATTTCTTCCTCCTCTAGGAATCTCTATGTCTCTGCCAAAATGAAGTTTGGTTCTGGTTCAGTATTTGTAGATACTTCTTGATGGATAAAACGGGGCACATTGGGATACCTATGGCATACATTCTATCGGGCTCTCTGGTGTTTGTGTTTTTGTCATTTCAGCTGACATTTTAAGCAGATATTCTACCTTCATATTTTTCAGAAATTTGAAAATCTGACGGCGTCTTTTCAGAGAGGTTTTCTTGTCCCCCATCGGCAAAAATATAGAAGAACCTCAAACCACACTTTATTTAACATTTATGAAGGTGAATGAACATTAAATACACGTGCCTTTATACAGTTTCTTGATATCACCTTTTGCAACTGACTTTTTTTGTGTAGTTTGTCCTTTTACTTCCCTCCTAAGTTTTTTACACCTTGCTTTAAAGACGTTGTTTACCATATTAAATTCAGTATCAGATATAATGTCAAATAGTTTGTTGTGTGACGGCTGCTTTAGACACATGTTGTTGGACAGTCGAATCACACAAAAGCTAATCCTGGAAAAGAAATCTCCATTTGTTTGGCGAATATTTACGTAGAATTCTTTAAAAAAAATATTCAGACTGGCTTGGCTTACGTTCTCGATATTTTCGTCTATCCCTTTTGATACACAGAAGTCATTAGCTAATTATTAAGCAAAATGATTTGTTAGTGTTTTTTTGCCAAAACAGAATTCTTTATATTGCGATGTCGTCATCTTTGGCAGTACAAAATCATTCTCCCTAACCTAGCCTGCAGTCGTGTTGGCTGATATTTTTGTTCAGTTTCCGGATTACCTTGATTGATAATAATTGCTTACTAATCATTGTTGATGTTTAGTGTTTAATAATTTAGTACTACATTTGTATTACTATTATCATTATTTCTATAACTAGTATAATTAGTAATATCTAAAACTCTATACATCAAATTTCAAAGATATAAATATTAAACCATGAATTTAAAAGATCCAAGGCAGCTAATATATCTGACCATAGCTTATATAAACTTAACAAACCTTTATGATCAGACGACACCTTTCGACGATCAGACCAATAAATTGCAAGTACATTTCACTGTTCATTAGCATTAATCATTCCTTTGTGTTTTTAAGGTTTTGAAACTCAACGGGATTCCCTTTTTCAATCTTTGACTGTCCCGGTCAAATGTCGTTGCAAAGTAAGTCGTGACCGAGTTTTGGACTGGCTAAGACTGTCTGTTGTTACATGATGAAATATATAGTAGTATGTTTCTATTAACTCTGTTAATAACCATCTCCATGATGACATGGAAGCTTATGGTTACGTTGTCAATAGTATAACTGTGTGTACTTAGTATATGCTGTATAATATTCAATAAGAACCTATAAATTGGCTCCCCACTAATGAGATTTTTTCTTTGAAGTGAATTTGACGATAATAAGTACCAAGTCAGGAATATGGTCATTGTTATATTATACATGTTATAGTTCGTTTCTCTGTGTGTTACATTTTAACGTTGTGTTTCTTTTGTGTCGTTTGTCTCCTCTTATATTCGAGTGTGAATTCACATTAAAATAAGACGTGTTACGGTACTTTTCTATCCCAAATTCATGTACAAATGTATTTAGTTTTGATGTTACATTTGTTATTCTCATCGGATTTTGTCTAATGCTTAGTTCGTTTCTGTGGGGGTTACATTTTAAGGTTTTGTCGTCATTCTCTTATATTTAATGCGTTTTCTTCGGTTTTAGTTTGTGACCCGGACTTTTTATGCCCCACCTACGATAGTAGAGGGGCATTATGTTTTCTGGTCTGTGCGTCCGTTCGTCTGTCTGTCTGTTCGTCCGTCTGTCCCGCTTCAGGTTAAAGTTTTTTTCCAATTGACTTCAAACTTGGTACACATGTTCCCTATGATATGATCTTTTTAATTTTAATGCCAAATTAGAGATTTTACCCGAATTTCACGGTCCACTGAACATAGAAAATGATAGTGCGAGTGGGGCATTCGTGTACTGGGGACACATTCTTGTTTTTTCTATCGTTTTATGAGTTTTGAACATCGATATACTACTGTTGCCTTTATTTATGTTTATCTTAAAATCCTACTATTCCTTCATCTATACAAATATATCTGCCTAACCTAATGGAGAATTTTTTTTTTATAATTTAGATAACATAGTTCAACAAAGTACCATGTTGTGGTCGAATTAAGTAAAAACTTTATAAAACAACACAGAAAGGAAGATGGTATTTAATGTACATAATATACAACGTAGAAAAAATAGATGGCCTGAACGTGCTGGGAAAAGCGACGAAAAACGTATCTTTTTTATGACTTAAACTAGAGAAATTAAGATTGATCGACCTCAATGCAATGGAATATGTTATTTAGTTAAATACACATCGGGTAAAAATAACCTTATTGTTTTCATGAAATCTACCACTTCCGTACGGAAATACATCTAAGTTCGAAACACGGAGTACTGTTAATTACTAGTAGCTACTGTGTATTTATTTGTTCGTGGATTTATTTGACCGATGCATTTACTTTATGTTTATATCTATCTTTTGCAATCGACTTTTGTCGGGGTATGCATGTAATATTTGCCACTGAACGTTAATAAACTTTTTTTTTCATCGGATGAATAATATATAATATAGAAACATTAATGCTGTACATGTAATTCTTCCTAAATGCTGTTTTGCATACATCAATAACTAGTCTAACTTTGTATGTTGGGTCATATTGTGAATTATCCCTCGGTATTGCTGTTGGGTTATTACTTGCGTGTAGGTTATATATAATGAATAAAAATCTGACCCTTGCCATAGCAGAACGGAAACAAGGAGTTCTTCTCAACCACAACGTGTCCTGAGTTTTCCATTTCGACGCCAATATTGGCTTCTTGCTTATTCTCATTAACGAGAGACGCCTGATGACGCTTTCATCTCTTCATTTCAGACAAGACGCCAAATCTGGAGCCTTGATTATGGTTTCAGATTTCCAATTGATATCTGATGTTCAGCGTGTCGGTTTGTGTCGTGTACATGAACATCCACCACATTGTTACCTTCATTTTCTTGGTCAGTCACCATGAATAGGAATATTTCATGTGGTTATCATCTGGCCGAATGTCTACTGGTCCTAAACGATTTCACTGAAATGCTGCATGTCAGGCATATGAAACACTTCAGGGTTTATATTCCCCATGAAATCTTCGGATATCATATCGTTCATTCTTAATTCTTTAGGCTTTTTCCCGTCAATTCTAATGCGACATCTAAGAATTCATGACGTTTTAAGAAAAAAAATAAAAAAAAAAATAAAAAATTCCCGTATTTATAATCTATGAAATAAAGGATAGAGAAAGTAAAATAACAAAAAATACTGAACTCCAAGGAAAATTCAAAACGGAAAGTCCCTATAATCAAATGATAAAACAATCAAACGAATGAACGACTGTCATATTCCTGATTTGGGACAGGTATTCTCAAATGTAACAAAATGGTAGATTGAACCTGATTTTAGAGCGCTTAACCTTTCACTTGTAAGTTCTATGAATGTCGCATCACTTTCAAAGATATTTCGAACGATGTGTGAAGAAAACAGACATTAATAGGGTAAATTGTTAAAATAGGGAAAATGCCATCATCACTGTGTAACAATCTCAATCAGAACCAAAAAACAAACAAATATATAACAAAGAAGCACAATATTATAACATTTTATAACCACATACATTGCTACTAATATATGTATTTAAGGTGGTACCTAACACTACAGGGAGATAACGACGTTGTGTTGTTAAGGGAATATTAAGCTTTTCAATGATCAAAATAAGTGTTTGTCAAATTGCTATATAACCAGTGTAATTTTTATGATTAAACGGTTGGTTCAAATTTTTAATTTTTTTTTTGTATTTTTGTCAAAGGGTCAAAGTTAATACTTTGACAAAGTTTTAAGAAAATTAAACGAGCCAAATTAATTTTAGTTAAGGTGTTGGGTACCAAAATGACTAAATGGCGAGATTTACATCAACTCGAGCAGAGAGTTGCGTGTTTGATGTAACTGAATGTTACGTCACACAGAAAGAGTTATGAAATAATTTTCAAATTGAATTTAAATTATTTTCAATATCATAATAGAACAATATCATCAATACATTATATTAGAACAATAACATCTATGATGGGATGTTAAAAATACAAATACAAAACTACGTCATATAAAGCATACACGCAAATAAAGAAAGATAAAACACACACATGGACGGGATGTATAAATACCGAGCCACGTCATATGGGTATAACCGAAAACAGACAAAACAGTAAAGTAATAATAATAATAGAACGAAGAGTAAAAAAGAAGAATATAACACACTTAAGATAATCAACAGAGTTAGAACACAGAATATATACACCTATTATTTTGAAGTTGATACGGAATATTTATCAACAAGGTCTTTGTAAAAAAAGGGCGAGATGTCCTTTGACATACCCCTGGTTGTTCAACTGTCTGCTCAGACACTGCATGATGACGCTATAGAACGTCTGAACAGCAGCTGCAAGCTTTTGAATATCGAATAAGTTTGGGAATGTATATCCCATATGTAGGTGAAGTTGGTATATTGCTACTAAGGTGGGGGAATAGATAATTTCTAAATTAAAATCGTCTCGTTTGTCATAGATTCTGGTATCGAGGTGACTGTGTGTGTCAAATTCGAGGTATAAATCTAAAAATGCGGCGGAGGAAGACGTGTCTGTTGTTTATTTAATTTCTAGTTCTGGGGGATATATTAATTGAACCCAATCAGAAAAGTTCGAATTGTTAATGGAAAGAACATCCTCAACTGTGAAAGTGAAATTAAATCATCTGCGTATGGTACTATTATTATGTTGAAAGGTATAGTGGATCATTTCTTTTAAGCGATTTTTCAATTTCACATGGGAAATTGTGGTGTACAGGGATGAAAAAAGCAAGTTTTTATAGAACTAATTTTTAGAAAAAGGACCGGTATTTTTTTTTTTTTAATTAGAATTTTTAATAATCCACTTATGATTAAGGATGTTCGCTACTCTGTTAAAAATAACAAGCTTTTTAAAAGACTATTATGAATTGATAGTATAAAAAAGTCGAAAAAAATGGAGGGTCGATGTGCTCGTTTTCGAGATATAAGCGATTGAAAATTTGGCGGGAAATTATTCTCTCTTGTTTTTTTTTATATATTTAACATTGGCACCTTATTTGTTTCAAACACTATAAAAACAATATGAATTTTATAAAATTTTGAAATATGGCTTGTTAAACTTTATGTTATAAAATTATCAAAAGAAAAGTAGGGGTTAGTGGGCATTTTTTTTAATGACAATACATTGATAAAACCAGAGGATTCCGAAAATCTAGCAAAAAGTAAAAAAATGGAGGAGCAAACATCCTTAATACCACTACGCGAGAAAACAGTTTCACAGTATTCATTTCACTGCGTACAGTAATTTTAGTCAATCTATTATCTAATGGACAATTCTTTAGTGGAACACGCATATCAGCCGGCAATGTACCGTTCTTTGTACGGAATTTTGTAAAGTTAAGGTATCCAATAAAAACAAGGTAAGTCCGCCGACTTGTTGTTCGATGTAATTTTCATCGAAGCCATGAAGGACTTATGATTTGCCAAAATCTCATTCTTGTCAAATAATATGTCTTTGTATAAAAATGTAGAAAATGGGTAATTGAACCTGGTGTTATAGCGCTAAACATTTCACTCGTATGACAGTCGCATCAAATTCCGTGATATTCACAACTATAAGTACAGCAGTCATCACTGTGTTACAATCTCAAAACAACTAATCATTTACAAAAAAGCACAAAAGCATCTATCAAATTAAGAAAACCAACATTATGTGGGATTATCTGAGTGCTCATTTATTCCAAGGTAATTTACAAGTAATTCGTAGAAATACGATATAAATACAAAGACATTATCATTTGAAGCTTTGTCGGCAGGAACAAGAGCATACTTATCATGAAGAGATGATAAACATTTCACGGCCTCTTTGTCTGCGAAAACAGACTTTGATCTATCATTCACAGTTTTTCAACTAATGAATGCGACGTTTTATTAGAGACTTCATGGTTTTGACCCATTCTGACAAAGTAAAATTGAGAATGGAAATGGTGCAGGTGTAAAAGAGACAACAGCAGGTCACCAACAGGTCTTCAATGCAGCGAGAAATTTTCGCACCCGGAGGCGTCCTTCAGCTGCCCCCTAAACAAATATATATACTAGTTCAGAATGAAACTAAAATAAAAAATAGTACAATACTAACAAAGGCTAGAGGCTCCTGACTTTTGACAGGCGCACAAATGCGGCGGGGTTAAATATGTTAATGAGATCTCAACCCTTCCCCTATACCTCTAGCCAATGTAGAAAAGTAAATGCATAACAATACGCACATTTAAATTCAGTTCAAGAGAAGTCCGAGTCTGATGTCAAAAGATGTAACCAAAGAAAATAAACAAAATGACAATGATACATTGATTTGTCTTTTGTTCATTGATTACCCTTCTGTATTCTGTTAGTGTTGCATTCCTTTTGTAATCCAGTAATTTTGTTATGACTTGATCATGCGTTTAAATAAACAGCTGCGCCATGAGCGCATGATACGCCCTACGTCTTATGTGGAAGTCTTATGCAATAATCATAAATAGTTTATGAGAAAGTTTTAAGCAATAACCATATATTGTTTTAGAGACACGGCGGGACATGTGAAACACCCCACCCTGGTTTTTTTTTTACAAAAACTAAATATTACCAAAATAAAATTTTGAATCAAAACCAAAATGTATACAGATCTTTAGATTAATATATCAAAGAAGTGTGTAAAGTTTTTAACAATAATCATAACTTATTTTTGAGATACGGCGCGACATGTAAAAAACCCTCCCCTGTTTTACAAAATACTTAATAACTCAAAAATAAAATTTTGAATGATCACCAAAAAGTATACAGATCTTTAGATTAATAGAACAAAGAAGTGTGTAAAGTTTTAAGCAATAATCATAAATCGTTTTTGAGATACGGCACAACATGTAAAAAAAAACCTCCCCCTTTTTTACAAAATACTAATAACTCAAAAATGAAATTTTGAATCATCACCAAAAAGTATACAGATATTGAGATTAATATAACAAAGACATGTGTAAAGTTTTAAGCAATAATCATAAAAAGTTTTTGAGATATGGCGCGACATGTAAAAAAAACCTCCCCCTTTTTTACAAAATACTCAATAACTAAAAAATGAAATTTTGAATCATCACCAAAAAGTATACAGATATTGAGATTAATATAACTAAGAAGTGTTTAAAGTTTTAAGTCATAATCAAGAATCGTTTTTGAGATACAGTGCGACATGTGAAAAAAACACACCCCTGTTTTAGTTATAAATTGCCCTAACTCAAAAAGTTTAAATCTTATTTTCACCAAAAAGTATACAGATCATTTGACCATCATATATGAAACAACTATATTAAGTTTCATGAAATTTGGATAAGTCGTTCTCAAGTTACGGTGCGACATGTTTACGCCGGACAGACGGACGGACACCGGACATTTGTATACCATAATACGTCCCGTCAAAATTTTGACGGGCGTATAAAAAAACAGCAGCCACAGACTTAACTATGCGAATTCCATTTTTGATTTATCATGCACATTGGTCTTTTGATGTTGTCCCTAGAAACTTAAGTCTTGCACTGAATTTATACATTTTGCTCTGAGACCAAAATATTGTCAAAATATTATTAAAACAAAACTTGCATTTTCAGATTAAGAAAGGGTCTTCGGAACACACAGAAAGCATGCTTTCGCATCATTTGTTCTATAGCTTCTTGGGCCTTCAGTGGCTTCAAAACCCTTCAAAAAAAATTTCCGATATAAAGACCCTTTAAGTGAATCAATATTAACGCCAAATTATGCAATCTTTTTTCACCTGACAACAGTACCGTAATTATATCCCTTCTTAATAAGTCTACTTAAAGGTTTTGTTAGCTTCTGATGTGAATACTGACATGTTTGTGCTTAATAAAGAACATTTCCATAAAACATTGGAAGTGAAATACCTGAACGTATAAGAAGTCTGCATGTTTAGCTATATTTACGAATGAATGTCCTTATATCGATGATTATAGTTATTAAAGGTATCAGGATCATAATTTAATACGCCAGACGCGCGTTTCGTCTACATAAGACTCATCAGTGACGTTCATATCAAAATATTTATAAAGCCAAACAAGTACAAAGTTCAAAAGCATTGAGAATCCAAAATTCCAAAAAGTTTAGCAAATGTTTTGACTAGTTTGTGATATCGAAACCCTGGTGTTTTAATTTTTTAGTAATACATAATTTTTTAGTAATACATAAATTTCACTCGTTAAAGTGTTCAGTTCAACTTATTGTTTACCACATGCCCTGGCGTAGATGGTTGAAATTTATGTGTTGGGGTTCTCTAAACTTAGGACTATGAGAAATCATCTTTCGGAGATTTTCATGTTGAATTATATTTAGATCCACAGTAATATCATGGTCAGAGGAGCAGTAATTTAATATTTACAGTTTCTGATTCTGTAATCTTCAGATCATTAAGCTCTTATTATGCAAGTCAGATACAGTCATTTTGTTCTATCTGTTATTATGGCAAATAACCCTACCCACAGTTAAATGTATTTGGGGTTAGTTTTGAACAGCATCTGCATGTATCCCTTTACTGAATCATTGCTTTCACTGTTCATTTTATTCCTCTAATACTAAGTCCAAATATTCATAAGTGGAGATGTGACCAGACGTTTAGAGTGATGGGTTCAAATAACCCTCTTTTGATTACCTCCTCTAGGTTTTTCAAGTAGTGCATTTTGATCATCAATTCAATCTGCTAAAACTTTAAATGTGTTCTGGCATAAGATACTTTTACTGTTAAGTTTATGTTTGGTATTATTCATTTGACGTGGCTCGGTACTTATACATCCCGTCATTGCTTTATAAAAAGTGCTTTGACTATGTTCACCTTTTATTTTGTTGACATATTTGTTAGTCCTAAAAGGGATTAAGACAATATTGATCGATGTATCCCTATTTTTACATTTTTTACGTATATAAAAAAGAAGATGTGGTATGACTGCCAACGAGACAACTGTCGGTATTGTCCACATGTATTTGATTTAATGCGGCTGTCATACAGGTAAAAGGTTCAACTGGCTATAAAACTAAAGTTTGAATCCACTACTTTCTACACAAGTAAATGCCTGTAACAAGTCAGGAATAATACAATAGTAACACATTCATTTGGTGTGTTCGAGCTTTAGATTAAGGATTTTGCATTTATAATTTTCCTCGGAGTTCGGTATTTTTATTTTATTTTTTTCTTTCGTCATGTTGGTTCAATGGTGATTTTTTGTTGCTAAAAAGACCTGACCAATCTGCCTAAAATAACCATTTGCAAATTTTTGAAGAGAAGACTGATTAGACAAGACGGAGAACTTTTTACAAAACAATAAATGCTTGCGACATACCTCAAATCTGCCCAAGCCGACAGAAGAAACATTAATGGATATAACTCTTGGAATCGAACAACTTAAGCAAGTGCAAGGGTACAAAAGAGAGCATTTTTCTGAATCAGGCAATAATGATATGTTAATTCATAAAGAATCTGATACTTTTCTAGATATCTGTGCCGAGAAGTCTGTAAATGTATGTTATTTTACGGGTAAAAAAAGAAATTGGCTGCTGTGCACACGTCGCAAGTGTGCTTTGGTATTTGGGTTAAGAGATGGACACGATAACACTTGTCTGAAAATATCTTATTACTTAGTTTTGAAAAAGTCGGTAAAAACCATTTATTTTAACATAGGAGCTGATGAATAAACTTATCATAATGCATCCTTTATTGGTCAAGAATAAAAATAACATAAACCTTTAAAATTTTTATTATCTAGTTGTTTTACTTTTCAATTATTTAGAATTCTTTAAGGTCTGAATAAGGAAACTGTTACATTTGCCCTACAAAAACAGAAGGTTTAAAAAAGGACTAGAATGGTTAAAGAAAGGGAAAAGTTTATCTGTTTTAAAAACCGCATTTGTGAACCGGACAGATTCTCAAAACTGGGAGTTGGCCAAATCCCTGTTTCCTCAAGAATCCTCCAGCTTGAGGGACTTTGCAGGACAATTGATACATACACATGTTTGTTTTATCTAGTTGAAATAAAATGCTGCCTCAAGTTATTTTCACCATAAATTCAAATACAATTTGGGGTGTTTCTTCAAAACTTTTATATTTTAGCTTAAAGGTTATTATTGATCTCTTATAAATATCTATTTCAAAATTACATCTCTGGGATTTCTATTTAATCATGATGGTATTTATGTGGTGTTCATGAACTAGTTATTCTTATTTAGGCATTTTTGCAAGAGTTGTAGCTAAAAAATAGCATGGTGACCCAATGCTTTTTATCAAACTTTTGAAAAAAGGCATGGAAAAATTTTCATTCAAGTGAAATATGAACAAATTCCATTTAAGGAAAAATATTCTTTTGAACAACCTTAAAATTTGTTTTACATTATCTGTACTTGCACATTAACTTTTCATAGACTCAATTAGTTACATTCGTCAATCAAAATCAGCATTACAATTTATGTACAGTAGCATAAGAAAAAATGTATCCATTTAGAGTAACATTTATGTGTAGTACAGGCAGAAAGTTTTAAACAAATCATTAGAATATCATAAGTCATAATTTATGATATTAAAAATTTCAGCATGTCACAGTCATCAGAGTTTGAGAACTTCATCAAAAACATGACTGACTGTCAAGTGAGTGCTGAGAATACACTGTCAGATAAGCTATATAAGTTTGTGGCAGTGAAGAAATTCAGAGCTGCAGATTTTATCTTCCTGGCAGAAGAGGTAAATCCATTGGAAAAATAACAATTAAATAATTAATGAATAGATAATCTAAGATTTCAAATAAAGAAAGTATTGCCAAAAATACCGGTTGAAAGGTACAAATTTCCAGAGCCATTAGGCGAGGGAAATTTGATAAACTCGAAACAGGATTTTTTGGAAAATACCCCTTGTAAGCATGTTGTAATTGTTTAATTCCACCGAATACACTGCAGCTGTGCTTTTTGCTTTTAGCACAGTCAAATTGCATTGGCCGTATAATCATTTATAATCATATTTTTGTATGTACAGTCACTGACAGTATATATGTCTCTCTGTTTATGATGAGCTATTTCCAGGCTGACTTCTACACACTGTTCATCAGTTTGTGTGCTGAAAATAAAACTATCCTTTCAGAATTTGAAGATAAAATGGGCAACATGCTTTCAGATATGAGAAAGAAAAAATGGGGGTTCACAAAACTGGATTTCTTGATGCAAATTTAAATAAGTAAATTCACAACACTGTTGTATAATAATTAATTTTGGATTCGAGCGTGACTGATGAGTCTCTTTTTTAGACGAAACGCGCGTCTGGCGTAAATATAAAATTTTTATACTGGTATCTATGATGAGTTATTATCTGTGTGATCTCCACTTTGGCAAAGTTGAAAAAAATAAATTAATCCATTTATAATGTGTTATTTTTTTGTGGTACTCTTTACAGTCCTTGTTTAAATAGTGTAAATTTCTTTTAGAAATAAGAGACCATGAATATTAATTTAGTGTGAATTGCCGATTTCATGATGTAACCCATATAATGTTTTTTTTATCGTTTTTTAGTTTAACCACCATTAACTAATCTACATATGTCATCTATAATACTAAAATAAAGAGGTCTAATTTGTCAGCCGTCATGGGGTAAAAACGACAACTCAGAGAATTCAATTTTAGATATAGCCAATATAGGACAATGTTGTTGATTACAAATTACACCACCCTAGACCCTTTTGTTTTCCACATAATTCATATTGCCAATAATTAACAAGTTCCGGATCGAATCCGATACCGATACCAATAGTATATTCACCTGTTACCTATTACCTTATCTGTACGTTGTTGTCTATTTAGATATATATGTTTTATATATGTGTAATTCAGTTTTATATGTTTACGGAATTGTACAAGTGATGTCCGAAAACGCCTTTTTGTTTTACTCTCTCTTTAATAAAATGTCGTTAACATAAGATGTGTTTTGGTTCATGAGCTAGTCGAAACCCCATATCTAAAGGACAAAGACTAGGCCCATATCGTTACAACGTTCCACATCTGACAGGCGCACCACCAAACGGTGTATTTCGGATTTTGCTATATACACGGGTTATAATCACAGGGTTGACACTACTAAATTCAACCATTGTCAAATTGTTCCCTATTATAGTATTTTAATCAAGTAAGACTTTCTAAGATCAAAATACGAATACTAAAATTTTGGACTTTAAATAAGGCGTATAGGTACAGTTTTCAATTTGTGTGCGGGCATGATGTAAAACAGCGAATCAAATAATTCAACTTTATTTATAACTAATATAGGACAATGCTGTTGATTAAAAAATACTCCATCCCAGGACCTTTTGTTATTACCAATAATTGATAAATTCCAGGTCGACGGGTTCAAACAAAAAGATTTTGAAACCAGAGAAAACTGTGCGTCTTATAATCGGCATGACTTTATCAGATGACAATCCCAATACTAAAATAAGTTTTACGCATAGTTATATACTTTAGTCACGGGTGTGTTCTAGTATATGTATATATTTCAGGTGAAGGCAGAAACAATCAGGAAAATTCATACCAAAAATATCGAGCGATCAATCCCCAAATTTACCATTACCTGCTTTACAAAATTAAACAAAGAAACAGAAAAGGTAGTGGATTACTCTTATGGAAAAACTGATATTAATGTGCAACAGAAGAAGGGATCAGGAACATTATTTGTCACACTTACTCATTTTATATAATAATTCAAAAGTCAGCTTTGTGAACATTATTTTGAAAGAATATTATTAGTTAACACTGTGCAATTGATATTATAGGAAAATTTATCAGGGAAATAAAATTCATATCGGGTGAGACGTATTCCGTATTAGGGCAATTGCACACAGATGGGACCAGACGTTAAGAGTGATGGGTGCAGATCTATCACTCTTCTGATTTATACCTCCTCAAGGGTTTTTTCAAGTAGTGCTTTTGATCAATAATTCAATCTGCTAAAATTTTAAAGGTGTTCTGCCATGCAATACTTTAACTGTTAAGTTTATGTTTGGTATTATTCATTTGACATTGTTTAATAAAGACAACAGTAGTATACCGCTGTTCAAAACTCGTAAATCTATGGACAAAAAACAAAATCGGGCTAACATACTAAAACTAAAGGAAACGCATAAATACAAGAGAACAACGACACAAAATTAAAATGTAACACACACTAAAACGGACTAAGCATTGTACAAACTCCGATGAGAGTATCAAATATAACATCAAAACCAAATACATGAATTTGGGATAGAAAAGTACCGTGACACATCTTTTAGTAATGTAAATTCAGACTCAAATATAAGAGAAAATAAATGACACAACGTTAAAATGTAACACACACAGAAACGAACTATAATGTAACAATGGCCATATTCCTGACTTGGTACAGGACATTTTTAAAGAAAAATTGGTAGCTTGAACCTGGTTTTGTGACATACCTTACCTCGCACTTTAATGGCAATGTTAAATATAACATTTAAATGACATCATATTACAGGACTACAATATAAATAAATAGGAGAACATATTAGACAAAGAAACACATGAATAAAAGCTAACAAAAGGCATCAGATTTAAGATTAATACGTTAGAAACGCGCCTCGTCCACACAAGACTCGAAGTCCAAAAGTAAAAAAAGTAAAAAGTTGTACAGCACTGAGGATCAAAAGTTAAAAAAAAGTTGTGCCAAATACGAATATGGTTTTCTGCTTGGGATAAGAACATCCTTATTATCAAGAACAATTTAAGCTATTGCAAACAGTAAATTTTATCACATGCTAAGTACTTATAGATCCCGTCATTTTTTTTGGACGTACTTGTCAGCCCTAAAAGTGATTAACACAATATTGATCGATGTATCCCTATTTTGACATTTTTTTACATAGATAAATAAGGAGATGTTGTATGATTGCCAATGAGACAACTGTCTGTATTGTCCACATGTATTTGATTTAATGCGGCTGTCATACAGGTAAAAGGTTCAAATGGCTATAAAACCAAGTTTTAATCCACTACTTTCTACACAAGTAAATGCCTGTACCAAGTCAGGAATAATACAGTAGTAACCCATTCGTTTGATGTGTTCGAGCTTTAGATTTAGGACTTTGTGCTTATAACTTTCCTCGGTGTTCGGTATTTTTATTATATTTTTTTTCTTTTATCATGTTGGTTTAATGGTGAATTTTTGTTGTCTGCAATCCTGAAAATCAAGAAGTAGCTAAAAAGATTCATGACCACTCCTTCTTAAATAACCATTTGCAAATTTTTGAAGAAAAGACTGATTTGACATGACGGAGAACTGTTTATGTGTAACACCACTAATTCAGGCCCGGCCAGAAAGCACATACCAGAAAGTAGTACATATTTAACATAAAATAGTTCCTAGACATGAGTGTAACTTTCAAAATATGTAGAATATTTAGGTATTTTTGGTATCAAATGAAAGCTGAAGGACTGGTGATCATTGTAGAACTTTTAATATTAAAAAAACTGCACTAAATTTTAAAAAGAGGGTACATTTTGTCTGTTTGTCAGATCTGAAGTACCTGTTTTGGTAAATCCGAAGTTCCGGGAACCAGCTATTTCTTATATGCCATTAAAGGTATGTTTATTTTTTCAGTACAAGACACCATAAAGTGTTGCTTTGAAATGCAATGATTGCCACTTTATTTGAACTTAAAACAAAAGAGGTGTGTCTGCTTGAAACGGAGGAATTTAACAAAGAAAGCAATGGAACCATGAATTAGTGGTGTACTTCCTTTACAAAACAACAAATGCTTGTGACACACCTCAACATTTTCCCAAGCCGAAAGAAGAAACATCTAGGGATATAACTTGGAATCTACCAACATAAGCAAGCGCCAGGGTATCTTTCTGAATCAGAAAATAATGAACTGTTAGTTTGTAAAGAATCTGACTCTTCTAAATCAAGTGACGAGCAGTCTGAAATGGATAGTACGGGTAAAGTAGGTTATTGGCTGCTGTGCACACGTCGCAAGTGTTCTTTGGTATTTAAGATAAGAGATGCACACGATAAAAGACGACGAAAGATACCAGAGGGACAGTCAAACTCATAATTCGAAAATAAACTGACAACGCCATGGCCAAAAATGAAAAGGGCAAACAAAAGTACATTAGACTTGTCTGAAAATATCTTATTACTTGATTTTGAAAAAAGTCGGTAAAACCATTCATTTTAACATAAGAGCTGATAAATAAACTTATCACAATGCATCCTTAATTGGGCAAGAAAAAAAATAACAGCATAAACCTTCAGAAATAATAATTATCTGGTTGTTTAATTTTCAGTTATTTAGAATTCTTCAAGGTCTGAATTATTGAACATAGAAAAAAATCTATTCGTTATAAAACTGGGAATCGGCCAAATCCCTGTTTCCTCAAGAATCCTCCAGCTAGAGGGAATTTGCAGGACAGGAAAGTACAACATGACTGTCTAACTTGCAGAAAAAAAGGCTAAACGATGTGAAGATTACAGAATCAGAGACTGTAAATAATAAAAGACTAGACCTTTATTAATTATTTAATATGCCTTATGAAAATAAAAATATTACCACAACGATGCCGCACTGATGCGGCAATAATGCTGCAACCTAACCAGTGTGCCAGAAGAATGTTGCAGGACTATCGCGGGATGGTGCCACTAGTAGCAACAGTCCGGCACCATACTACAATCAATTAGTATGATGCCATAATAGAGCCACAAAAAAAATCTTTTGAATATAAATCTCTTATATGTGTGCCAGAATGTAGCCAGAATGGATACCACGTAGAGGTTGTTGCCATTCATGCCATAATACTGCCTGAAATTATACTTTTCATTCAATTCTTATATCACGTACGTTATAGTGCTAGATTAGTGCCACAAAAAAACATACTTTTTAATAATTTATTGGTATTAATGTGTGCCAAAATGTCGAACCCAGTAGAAATGAAACTTTCCGTATGTTTATTACTTTTTGTGCCTACAGTAATATTAATTAACGTTTTAATGTAACAACTACTGTAGGGTTTATGACGAATTTTGTTCCTCAAAAAATGACTGAGTGCCCTAATTCTCCGTAAATCCTAATGTTCTATATTTTACCAAAGCTCCTATCATCTATGAACCAAATATCATCGGTTTATCATGTGTATAAAAGCTCAGAAATGGATCTACATTGTAAACCCAAAATCCGTTCCAAGTCGCTCATGGGAAAAGTAGGTCAGAGTGACCTTATTCTTCATATCCCTTAATGTACTATTAACATAGATCTATCAATAAGCTGATGGATCTAAACACAAAAACTTAACCATGATTGTGACAGCCGTACAGACATACAGACAGGGGTAAAATCCAATCTATATATGTCACCATGCACCATTTCATTGTTCGCCTTGGACATAAAAAATTACATTGAATATATATATATATAACATTTATTTTATCATGATTATTCATAAAGCTAGTGTAGGGCATCATACAATGTACATGTATATGAATGCAAAGTCATCAGTCAGGGGTTTGACTGGTAGAAGTAAAGATGGTAGTAAACTTGACTGACTTAAGTGACATTGTTCATTTTCGTTTACCTGTACATGCAAATTTTCAGAAAAATGGTAGTTTTCAACATTGATTTGTAATTTCATTGAAATTTCTATAGGTCTCTGATAGTTTAATTCAAATTGTTCAATTCAACTTTAAATTCAGGAATTAACAAGGCTCGCCATTTTTATGAAGGCACAGTCCTCCTTTAGGAAAGATTAAAGCAATTATTTGGAAATTAGTTTGATCTATAGATAAATAGTAAATTGACTTAATTTTTTTACAACAAGCATGCTTAATACATGTAATATTACTTATTATTATACTTCACGTTAAAATGCCATATTTTGATTGGCTGATACGAGGGTGTTAAATTACTCCATTACATGGCTGAGAGGGTAAACATTTTTTTGAATGTTACCCTCTCGTCTAGACCAATCAAAAATTGATAGTTTAAAGGACAATGATTTGAATTTAAATCAAGTAATTAAATACAATGCTAAAGTTTTACGTTTTGTCTCAGATTTAATTAGTTGACTGTCAAGATAAAAAAAAAACACCAAAACACATCTTGTTTAACTTCGTTGTTTTTTCTAATAACTGTAATGTTGTTATGTACGTGACGTCATAGAAAATGCTTTTAAAATAAAATTAATCTGTAAAAGACCATAATAGTAGGACATTCAGTATAATAAATTAAATAACACTTAGCAGAAAGGGTAATAATGTTTTCTCGGGGTAACAATCTGCTCTATCACCCTCTCAGCTATATGTTTTATTTATATAGTGTTAACCTATATATATCATGTATATGGGTAAACTTTTCCAAAATAGCAAAAAGAAAAAAAAATCGCAAGGGAGGCAACCAATTATCATGAAATATGATATAAATAAATTCTTTTTACTTCCACCAATCATACCCGTGACTGGTCATTGTTCATACATGTGAATTAATTCTAATCAGTCTCACGTTTGTTTGGTGCTTCAGCAACAAAGTGTCGATTTGAATTTGAAAGAATTATGTCAACACAAACACACATAAGGTTCTCAATTTCAACTATCTGACTGCATTCTGTCTGTTCACAAACATGAATATGCGAAACATCTATGCCCAATATGTTACCTTGCATATCTTTAAGTTCAAGTAATGAACCATTTGCACCTAACAAACTTAAACATTTGATAAAAGCAAAATTCTTTTTTCTGTATTCCGTCATGTGCACCAAAAAAGCGAATTTGGCCATAAGAAATGACTTTCCTAAATGGACAGAAATATTTCACTGAATACATATTTCATTTTGTTACTCGTCAATAGTCCCTGGAATAGTACATTTCACCTCTGAACAAAATTCTACTATAAAATAAACTCATCATAGATACCAGGACTAATAAAAACGCATATTAGGTCGCTCTCGACTCAATATTGAAAAGAGATCATCCTCCTCTGTTGATAATGCCTTTTCAAAGCTTCTTCCCAGAAATTGAACATGAAATTCAACCGCTTTTGGAAAACGCTGTGTTTACAATATTTGTAAAACATGTCTAAATTCCTCAGGTTCATCTTTTATCAAAGATGGCATCATTTCTGCTATATTGAGTATCTATGTGTTGTGTCCCATGGAAATACTTTGTGAGATTACCATTTTCATTCTCGAGTGTGGTGATATAGAACATAGATTCATAGCCTTTCTGAGTATCTCACTATCTGTAGGAAGAATAAATGTGCACATTTCCCTTCAAAATTATGAATCCATGATTATTCGATAGACATGCTTTAAAATATTTTTAATTTCTACTCACCGATTGTAATTTCCAGCTCAGACTATTGTACATGTTGTCTAACATATGTAGTTAAACGTCACGGTAAAAATATAGTTTGCCGACCTTGCTATCGTTTCACAAAAGGTCGGACTGGTCGTAGAATATGTTACCGACCAAGTTTACGAGTGTTTCACAAACGTGTCGGAATAATTATCGTACGACTACCGATTACCGACCACGGTTTATACAGCTCTTTTATGTGAAGGTCGGTAAATTGATCAGACGCACACCTGTGTTGAATGAATAATATCATTTTATCGACAATCATATGTCATATGATATGTTTCTGGTTTATTTATACAGTTCTTTTAAGTAAGACAAGCAGGTTATATAAGAATTGGACGGTTTCAGGTAATTAGAATGTTGAGGATCGGTATTGTAATATAAACATTCAGTAATTAAAAAAATTCGCGAAATGTGCTTCATGAAAGATTTCCGAGCAGACGCATCATAACTTGAAGATGGATTCTGTTGCTAGCACAGGGAAGGCTAGCCGATGGTCCAAAGAAGAAGTTTCAACTCTTGTTACTTTTATTAATACCGGAAGTATAGATATAATTAAGGGGAAATCCTAACCAGTTCCGACAAAACTAAATGTTGGGACTCCGTTACAAAAAGGTATACAATCTTCATTTCAATCTTTTCATCCAAAGTTTACTTTTTAAATACCAGTTCCGACAAAACTAAATGTTGGGACTCCTTTACAGAAAGGTATACAATCTTCATATCCAAAGATTACTTTTTAAATGATAAAAAAGTATATGTTTAATTGTCCAACAGATATCGTAATTATCATGATTATTTGTATAACATTTCCAAAGGGAAATTCTTTACTAGCCACTGTTGGAACATATTCACTTGTACTGGTATATACTAAATTTAGTCCTGGTATCTATGATGAATTAATTGTACTGGTATATTTCTGGTTTCTTTTTATTTTTATTTTGAACAGGTCCGGTTTTATTTGCCGACAAGAAACTAAAGAGAGTAACTCGTTTACGGCGAAGATTTGTTTTCTGTTTTTAATGAACAACTGAATGGGACTCCGTTACAGAAAGAGATTTGTTTTCTGTTTTTAATGAACAACTGAATGGGACTCCGTTACAGAAAGGTATGCAATCTTCATTTCAATCTTTTCATCCGATCGCATAGAACTTCATTCGGTATATTTCCAAAAAACAGAGGTATCGATTCATGTAACTATTGTGATATATAGATGGTGTCGACAGTACAGTAAACTCTCCAGTTATTGTGTCTGATCAGTTTTTTGTCATTATTCCGGACTATCAACACGACAGACATTTCACATTTCACTGTCAAAAATTAATCTCAGACTACCTCAAATCAATTTCTGCCGACATTACAGTCATGCATGAATTTACGGATGGCTGTTCAAGTCGGTACAAAAGTAGAAACTGTATGGGGGACGTAAGCTTTGTTGCGGAGTCCGAATTAGGATATTCAAAACTGATTAGGAATTTCTTTGAAACATCTCATGCAAAAGGTCCACAGGATACAACCGGGGGATTCCTAAAACATCAAGCGGATTATGCTGTCCTGCGCGGAAAAAACACATATACAAAATGCAAAAGATTTTTTTACATTTGCGGAAAAAAATCTTCAACAGCCAAAAAGTTAAAAAAAGTTGTTACAAACGTCGTGTTTTCCGGTATGTGGAATCTATTCCGAGGGACTATGCTAAAAACTTCAAACCTGTCGCAAAAAATAGACAAATACATCAAATATTAACAGAGAACGGTGTTGGTGAACTTACAACCAGAGACTTGTCTTGTTACGAATGTGAAAAATGCATCATTGGTGATGTCAAAGACTGTTAAAATGTTTCTTATATTGGACAGTTCCGAAAAACGGCAATGATATGTTCAAATCCAATTAACGATGATGGTACGGAAGATATCAGTTCCGACTCTAATACATGTTGACTAAGTGCTGACCTCATTTCCAAAAAATCTGTTATAGCGGTGCTTGCAGAAGATCCAGATTATGAGTACTACTTGATGAAAGTTACTGTTGAGCCATTTAAAATAGAAAAAGAAACTACTGATTCGTGGGGGTGCACTTTTCAATCAGGGGCAACTGTTATCAAAGGACTATATTACGACCGAGTTCGGACAAAGCCATTTTTATATAAGTTAGTGCCTAGGAAAATTGCAATTTGTCACACTGTTGCTGTTCTACACTTATGCAGTGAAGTTGATGCGGGTAATATGATATCCATCCCCGAAAAACTACATTTAGACATTATTGAATCCATTTCCACAGAGCAATAAAATAAAATACATGTAAATGGTTTTATTTCTTTCTGTTACCTGTAGATAATAATATTTATATAAGATGTTATTCAAATAACATGACTCGATGACAGATGTTTGGATAAGACTAGAAGTTAAAAGAATAAAAACACCGCTATAGATTAGAATCCGAGGTGTAACGGTCTAAGTTGTTATCTGACCGATTTTTATGAAATAAATACCATAAGATGTAAAAATGTTTAAAGTGTTTTTGTTTATTTGGTAAAAATATTATTCAGGCTAGTTTTCATTTTGAGACGAAATCAACACAAATATTTTTATTTGGAATGATCGCTATGCAGTTAACCAAAATAAGATTGTAAAAATTTGCATTTGTTTCACCACATAAAAAAAAAGAACGGTACTTGCGAAAGCAATACCTCAAGAAATTATAAAACTTGGAACAGTTCTTCATTTAATGGTATTTATTTGGTCAAAATCGGTCGAAAAGGTACTCCGCAATAGTTTCTGAAAAATTGATGCGCAAATTAACTTTTAATAAGAAAACGTCAACGTACAAAGAGTCAAAATTGCCAATTGTACATGTAACGTCTTGCGACGCAATACCGTGCGTAACGTCACACCGTTACGCTCAACTATTTGTATTAAAAACATTTACCGACTGTATCAACCTATGAAGTGTTTTGTTTTAAAATGACTGTGCCTACCTTTAGAAATTTGTAACAAACATTTAACGACTGTCTCAACTCTGAAAACGTTGTGACAAACATTTTTTTGACTGCATCAACGTCTGAAAAGATGACACAAACAAATTTTAAATGTCCCAACTATCAAAAAGTTGGGACGGACATTATGCAGCTGCCACAACTATTGGAAAGACTAATAAATAGATTTTGACTGTGACATCACGGTAAACCACTGCGACAGTTCTTAAATTACTGTTGGTGTTGGACTTTCACAACCCGTAAAATAGTTGGGACAGACATTAATGAACTATTGAACAAAATATGACAGATTTGACAGTCATCACCAGTCTTTCACAACCAAAGACAAGTCATACAAAGACTGTTACTGGTATGGACAGTTGTTTTTTCGTCCAGTAGTGATGGTACAATGTGTTATAAAATATAGAAAACAACACGTTTAATAATTTCATCTGTCCGAAGCGCTTTTCTGGATTTACCTTCATCAGGAACGCTCAAAACCAAACCTTTGAAATCCGAGGATGTATAAGTACCGAAACCGTTGAGGAGCTATGTGTCAAAAATACCTCAAATAAATAGCCAAAATCATCTAAAGTCAACTTTGCCTGAGGGAGTTGAAACCTTTGTTTCTTAATTATTTCAAAATTTATAAACGGACTATTTCAGAAAGGTTTGTTAAATCATGTCAGTACGAACGAACTATTGAGCTGATGATACCCTCGGGGACTGATAGTCCACTAGCAGAGGTATAAGAATTTCCGATTCATTCCTTTTCGTTTATTTTGCAGTTAATGTAAATGTCCGGTAAAGTATATATCTTGTATATAAATAGCCTATAAGAGTGACAAGTATGGTAGTGTTTAAAATGCTTGCGATAATCTCTATTCGAAAAAAGTACTGAAAAAAGTTTTGTCATCATAAGACTGTCATGCAAAGAGGATTGTGCTATAATTTACAGTACATACACGAAGAACGTTGAAGAAAGAATGGAACGAGAAAACATTACCAGGACACATCATTTAAAACACCGGGAAAACATACTTTACAAAGTCATATAATTAATAAATTTAGTTGAAATAAATTCATAATGTACAGTAGGTTATATTTTAACAGATATACTAACAATTCATTAATGTTTAGTCTACAACATTCGTAAATTCAAATAATAGGTTAGACACATGATGGACAACGTTCAAATCTTTCAACTGCGACATAATCATCGAAAAACAATTATTTGTCTAAATAACTTGTAATAATTACTTGTCGCCAATATGACAATAGTCTTTTGGAACATGTCCGTCGTCAGTTGTTAACCAAGTTACGATTGCGTCAGTAAAACTGTTAAAGGAATAAATCGATACCTTTTGTGTTTGCCTTTCGCACATCTTCCAACATTCAAGGATCTAAATGATCGATTATATAATGCCAAGTTAAATTGGATTCACTCATTACCAAACTAAATAATATTTGGACTGCCGCAGAAAAAAACAACAACATTTAAATCAGAGGATCAGAAGTTTTACCATGCAACAGGCCACCTACGGACCCTTAAAGAGTTGTTACAAGGATCTTTAAGGTACAGGTACTGATGAACTCGCTCTACAAGAAGAACGGGACTTAATGTCCATATTTTTGTTTGGACGTGAGTGAGTACTTCTACATCCATCAGTCAAATTTACGCTTCATATTGTCAAACGCAACTACCAACAAAAAAAATATTTCTGCAATATATTTATATTCTCTAGTAACCCTTGGGTAATCATAACTAGACCAAATCATTTATAACAATACATAAATATAGAAGTCCTCTAATAGAGATGACGATCTTTAAAATTTATTCTGCAACAGTAAAACAAGGATATAATGGACAGGTACAGATTTAGCCTAACAACAGGCCATCGACGGAACCCTCACCCGAAGAATTATTGCAAAGGTTCTTAACGTGAAATAAGTGCTTAACTAAAAAAGGAACGAAATATACCAAAGGGACAGTCAAACTCATAAATCTAAAACAAACTGCGAAAAAAGTAAATTCAGGAAAATTCAGAAAGGAAAGTCCCTAATCAAATGACAATACCCAAAGCTCAAACACATCAAACAAATGGACAACAACGGTCTTATTCCTGAATTGGGACAGGCATTTTCTTGTGTAGAAAATTTTGGATCGAACCTGGTTTAATAGCTAGCTAAACCTCACACCTGTACGAGGGTCGCATGAATGTCCATTATATTGACAACGATGCGTGAACAAAACAGACATACCAGTGGCAAATATACAGTGGACTACATTGTGAGTCTTAATCACCTCAATAACAAAATAAATAAGTATCAAAGAAGCACTAAATAGCATTTATACCAAACATAAAAGCAACAATTTTAGTCAAGAATACACAAATTTGCCATAGTACAATGACGTGATGAATAAGTACAGAGCCACGTCATATATGAAACGAAGGAACACAAAAAGGCATATAGACGAAGCACAAGGCAAAAAATTAAAGACAAGCAAAATACAAGTTCTACAATTGCACTGGATGTATCAGCACAAAGCCATACCACATGCATCGAAGTGACACATAGCAAACAGAGAAAGCACATCAGCAAAAAACGAAAGACAGGAATACGAGAATAACACAAACAATAATGACAGGACGTTCAAGTACCACAAGCATCTTAATCACAACAAAAACAAAAAATATAAAATAGAGAAGCACAAAAAAGGATGTACGTCAAACCTAACAACCTCACCCATCGCTTTCCTATTTTTTGATTTTATATATGTTTGCAAAATCTATCCACAAACGACTAAAAGTCTGCAAGTATTTGGACCAAATGGCGAGGCATCGGATTTAACAACACCATTCTCACTGAGCATGAAAAGTAAAACCATCCCCTCTCCTCAGTTACAATGCTTATTTAAAAATAGTACTATTAGTTTTCTACATCTTTGGAAAAAGGGGCAAAGAAGATTAATTAAAATTAATTTTCTTGCTAGGACATAAAATGTGGCACATGTGTTTCTACTTTCTTAAAATATTATCTCTAAGTTTAGAATTTTGAATTAATCATGACAACATTTTAAATCATTGATTGTATTATTCTGTCTATCATCTGTAACGATCTAATGCATTATGTCTCCGAGAAGTGAGAAGTGCAGTGTATCGCTTCTTGTCTGCTCCTTGTGAGTAAATATTGCAGACAAGCGGACATATATTGCCCAGCCACTGTAGAAACCACAAAAAAAGTAATAACACAACAAAAAAAAACAGAAATAAGAAGAAAATTCAGAAAGGAACGTCCCTAATCAAATGGCAAAATCAAAAGCTATTACTTATCAAACGAACGGATACCAACTGTCGTAATCCTGACTTGGTACAGTTAAGTTTCTTATGTAGAAAATAAAAACCGTAACCATGTGACTAGTATTATATTATCCTTTCGATAACGATCCGATTGCATTGCTAAGTATGGAGCGGCGCGCATTAAGTTGACAAATAAATCAATAATAATCGTTATTTGTCATATAAGTAACATTATACTGGTGACATAAAGACATGATAATTTTATTGAATATAATGCACATTTATTCCCATATGGGTTGAAGGCATACATAAATCAACATAATAATTTTACAATACATTATACAGAAAAAAAAACCAAAAGAACAAAACATTATATACATATATGTATCATAAACAAAAGTGAAAACAACAATAACATAACTGGGTTGAACTCACACACAAAAGTCATATCTATATGCATACAAGTAAAACGAACTATGAAGAGTCCCCTGTCCTCAGCTCTAAAGACTGTTTTATAAAGGAACCCTTTTTTGTCACTTGGTTTATATTAGAAGGATTTAGTAGGACTACTAGTTTTTCGGTATCAGACATATTTGGAAACAGGATTATCTATTGCCATGTCATTAAAAAGTTTTATACGTAAAACATTATTAATTTGATAGTAGAGGAGAAAGTAATTTTCATCTTCTAAGGTTTTACAAGTTGGACGTGTTCTATTGTCTCGATGTATTTTTAGATATCTGCCCTTCTCAATGAGCAAATCATGGTCACTAATTCTAATTTTTGTAAATAAACGTCTAGTTTCAAAATTTGGATATCTTAGATACAATTCTTGGTCTTGTTAGACTTTGATATTTTTGTAAAGAAAAAGTTTATTATTTTCGTGTGAACTGTTTATTTTATTTTCCAGTAATTATGAATAAAAATTGCTTATAATATTCTTAATCCAAGTAGATTAGTTTGTTTGCTTGTTCCATATTTTTACAGGACGCTACAACAGTATTTTGATGTTAATGATCTGAGAATGAAGAAAATGTGAGATTTCGTTTGTGGTAAATTTTAAAATTGTTTGTATGCACATTGAAAGACAAATTTATGTGACGTATCAAATTTTCTGACGTCATACACACAAATCAATGAATGTGTTTGTAGATAGCTAGATGTTTTTGTGTTCTGTTGAATTGTTCCTTATAAAATTGTTATACGATGATGACTGATGTACCCTTATTCTGACTATTTTTTTTATTGTATTTGTTTAGTTACGCATCAATGTAAATATTACGGAAATTGATGAGACCGTCATCAAAGTGAGAGGGTTAGCGCTATAAAACCAGGTTTAATCCACCATTTTCTACATTTGAAAATGCCTGTACCAAATCAGGAATATGACAGTTCTTGTCCATTCGTTTTTGATGCGTTTTGTTATTTGATTTTGCCATGTGATTATGGACTTTCCGAATTGATTTTCCTCTAAATTCAGTATTTTTGTGATTTTACTTTTTTTGTAATCGACAATTTAATTGGATATCTTTCAAGATTAAAGACGCCTAACGCTAAATTACATGCACCAACTTAGTAAAATATAGCATAGGAAATCTTTCAAGGTTTGTAATAGATTAAAAAAAATGCATTTTAAATTTATGGAGTCGGTTTCACAAAAAAAAACTTACGATTAAGATTGATCGCCAGTCATGAACAATTCAGTATACTTAAGATTAATTTAATAGTCGTAAGTTTTTTTGTGAACCGACTCATGATTTGTAAAATATGCACGTCTTTCTCATCAGCCAATATATACGGAAGTCCCATAACGGATACAAGATTAACTGAAGCGGTTGAAAAGTCTAATCTTCGAACACGTCGCCATACAACATCTGTAAAAAAAAATCACTTTTAAAAGTTAGCTATGAAAATATGACCATAAATAGTATCATGTACTTTTATCAATTTCTTCTAATTATTTGAAGAAATAAAACAAAACAATTGATTTTTACTGATGTGAACTTAAAAACTAGTTATAACCATGGATGCATTATGGGGTACTGTTTTATTTGTTCAGAATTTATTGGTAGTTTGAAGATCGGTTCAAATCAATTTATAGTCAATGATTCAATATGGTTTCAAAATGGAACTATACTGCAAATAAGTATAGATTATAACATGCCCTTGTATCATCCCGAGACTCCCATATCGGCCTCGAGGCTTTAGCCGAGGGCCGATATGGGTCGAGGGATGATACCAGGGCCAATGTGGAAAAGTCATGTTATAATCTATTTATCACATATTTATGTTTTGCAGGAAAGAGGGAACAAAAGTTCAAATCAGGTAAATCTTTAAAAAAAAATCACAAAAGTTTTATCACGTTTTTATCATTTACTCCATAGACATTTGTTGTCACATTTCCACTTATTTTAGAACATGGCAATACACAAACGCGAGAGTTTTGGAATATGGCAATACACAAACGCGAGAAATTAGGAATATGGCAATATACAAACGCGAGAATTTTGCACCGTCATTGTTGTTAAGGACACAATGACGTCAAGTCATTTGGAGGGCACAATATCAATATACACTTTTTTGCCCCGGGCAATTTTGAGGTTATTGCATATGCAAAACCTAAGGTATTCATAACAAATATGTGATAATGATACATAATTTAACATGTTTAACGTAACACGTTACTCGTAAGGTTAAAATAAAAATGCCAAAAATCGTCACTATTGATTTTACAAACATGCTGCTCAATGCTAAAAGCATAATACCATCTTGATTTATTTGAAAGTAAGTACTTGAAATGATTTACTGTCATTTTACACGTTCTTTCACTAAACAATTCAAAATTTGGTGACTATGTGGAACGCATCTATCCCATCGAATTGGAGATAAAGGATACTACAGATACAGTTAAGTCGGCTTCATATCTTGACTTACATCTAGAAATTGACAATGAGGGTCGGTTGAAAACAAAACTTTACGACAAAAGAGATGATTTCAGCTTTCCAATTGTGAACTTTCCATTTCTAAGTAGCAACATTCCAGCAGCACCTGCATACGGGGTATATATCTCCCAATTGATACGATATTCCCGTGCTTGCATTTCCTATCATGATTTTCTTGATAGAGGGTTACTGCTCACAAGGAAGCTATTAAACCAAGAGTTCCAAATGGTGAAGTTGAAATCATCCCTTCGTAAATTTTACGGACGCCATCACGAGTTGGTTGACCGTTATGGAATAACCGTTTCACAAATGATATCGGATATGTTCCTTACGTCGTAACTACAATCCCCTTCCCTTTCATGAATGTAACCTACCGAATTAGACTTTACCGGATTTGTAATCACATAAGCAACACGACGGGTGCCACGTGTGGAGCAGGATCTGCTTACCCTTCCGGAGCACCTGAGATCACCCCTAGTTTTTGGTGGGGTTCGTGTTGTTTATTCTTTAGTTTTCTATGTTGTGTCATGTGTACTGTTGTTTTTCTGTTTGTCTTTTTCATTTTTAGCCATGGCGTTGTCAGTTTGTTTTAGATTTATGAGTTTGACTGTCCCTTTGGTATCTTTCGTCCCTTTTTTATTTAAATATTAGGAAGTTATTTATGAATTTAAAGGTTAATGGCCATATTGGATCAATCTTTGCAGGTTAACAGTCAAATCCAAATATCAGTTTCATGACGTTAAAAATGCGAAGTTATATGTTTAAGGTATCAGGTACGTAAATGGCTTTTGCACCGAGTTTTCTTTTTAAGAAATTGTATACACGTAGAACTTCTAAAAGTAAACAGAAAAATAGAAATTTTTGAGTGGGGTAACCGATCTCCTTTCAAAGTAACAGTCCTTTAAAAATGTTAGAAAAACACCATGAAGAACATACATAACGTACAATTTACGCAAAAAAATAAGACATTTCAAGCTTAATTTAATCTGCAGTTTAAACCATTCCTACGATTTTTCTATAAAATTTACATGTTTTTGTGATAGAATTTTCCTTTCTTTTGATATATAATATTCCTATGGTTACTGAACTGAGTCCCCCTTTTTATATATCAGCCGTTGAAAGGGTGTCGCTAACGGGAAAAGATAGAAATTGCATGACGTTGCCGAAAAGGATTAATATTACGCAACGTTAAGTCTCCATCAGCAGAATCGACACCAACATAACAATCTTGTCAAATAAAGACAACGACCTTTACTGAAAAAATCAGCCTTCTGGCGAAAAGTTGCAGCAGCCGCAAACACTGCGACTGCGGTAAGGTTGCTGCAAATAGTTTTCGGTAACTTTTTACCATGCATGTGAAAATTGCGGCAAGACTGCGATGTTTTATAACCTTATATAATTTGTGGTGAACCTCTGGCGAACTTTGATAGCCTTATATACTTTGTGGCGAACTTCTGGTATTTTTTGTGGTAAACTTCCGGCAAACTACCAAAGCCTTATATAGTTTGCGGTGAACTTCTGGCAATTAGGGTGTAACACAATGGTTATTTTCAAATTGGGGGTTCTTTGACATAATTTTGTACCAATAATAGCAAATTAACATGACAAAACTGACAAAGAGATGAACAATGATGCATGGCCTTCTTTAACTAATTGAATCATATATAACAGTAAACTCAGACATCTATCATATATAACATCCATTTACTTTTTACATGAAAACACCAACATTAAAACTTCCCTCCTTTTTCAAAATCAAAGAAGCCGGAAGTCTGATTTTAGTACAGGGAGCATGCTCAGTATGCTATAAAGTTTGCGGCGAAGGTCTAGCAAACTTAAGGACTGCTTTATTTATATCTTACTTTTGAGATATAGTTTTTCATATGTGACGTCATTTTTGGGCTGTTTCCGAAATTTCATAAATTCAAATGTGACGTAATTTTTCTGCCTTTTCACCATCGTATGTGACGTCATTTTTATGATTTATTGCGTTGAGACCTGGACTGAGTCGGGTGTGTCTATTCTGTGTTGGTCTTTGCATTATGTATTCGGGTTTTGTTTTATGTAATTAGATAATACTTCAGTTTCATTATGGATATCTTTATATTCATTTGATAAAATTTACTGTTTGCAATAGAATTAATTGTTCTAAATAATAGGGATGTTCTAGTCCCAGTCATAAAAACATAGCCGTATTTGACACAACCTTTTTCAACTTTTGATTTTTAGTGCTGTACAACTTGGTACTTTTTTTCACTTTCGATTTTTTATATCTGGGCGTCACTGGTGAGTCTTGTGTGGACGAGGCGCGTTTTTGGCGTGTTGAATTTTAGGCCTGGTGCTTTTTGTTATCTATTAATCATGTGTTTCTTTGTCTAATACGTTCTCCTATTTATTTGTATTGTAGTCCTGCAATATTATGTTGTCATTTCAATGTTATATTTAACATTACCATTGAAGTGCGAGGTTTGGCATGCCACAAAACCAGGTTCAACCCACCATTTTTTCCTTTAAAAATGTCCTGTACCAAGTCAGGAATATGGCCATTTTTATATTATAGTTCCGTTTTTCTGTGTGTGTTACAATTTAACGTTGCGTCGTTTGTTTTCTCTTATTTTTGAGTGTAAATTGACATTATCCCTAATTCATGTATTTGGTTTTGATGTTATATTTGTTATTATCGTGGGATTTTGTCTGATGCTTGGTCCGTTTCTGTGTGTGTTACATTGCAGTTTTGTGTCGTTGTTCTCCTCTTATATTTAATGCGCTTCCGTCATTTTTAGTTTGTTACCCCGATTTTGTTTTTGTCCATGAATTTATGAGTTTGAACAGCGGTATACTGATGTTGCCTTTATTTATAGTGCGTTTACAAAGTTCCTTCAAATTTAAGAAAGTTAAGAGTTTGCGGCAAATTGTTATTCGCCCGTCTAAGACTTTGAAGAAATTTTGGTGAATTGTTTATATCTATTGACGTATGCTCCCTTTCTATTTTCATAAATTTCAGATTTTTAGTTTCCATGTTATGAAGTTTTATCCTTACAAAAAATGGGGGATTTTCCTGTTTTCGGACACGTATTCAAAAATGCTTCCATCAACTTTAATGAAACTTTGGTAAATTGTTTATATCTATTTACGTATGCTCCCTTTATTTCGATTTTTATAAATTTCAGATTTTACGTTTCCGTGTTATGAATTGTTATGCTTAAAAAAGGGGGGATTTTCCAGTTTTCAGACAATTAAGCTACCTTTCAATTTTTATAAATTTTAGATTTAACATTTTCAAGTTAAGAATTTTTATACTTAAAAAATCCTAATTAATGTACCAAAAAAATAATTTAAAGCATAACGATAAGCTAAAATGGCAACGGGCGTATCATGCGCTTATAGCGCAGCTCTATAATATATATATTTGCCGAAAGGTCGCTGCTAGCAGCGAATAGTTATGGAAAGTACAAGGATTATAATTTAGTATGCCAGACGCGCGTTTCGTCTACATAAGACTCATCAGTGACACTCAAATCGAAATATTTATAAAGCCAGACAAGTACACGGTTAAAGAGCATTGAGGATCCAAAATTCCAAAAAGTGTGCGAACACTTTTGAACAAATTTCAGGTATTCTGGCAAACTAAAAAGATTGCCATAAGGTTGCAGCAATGTTTCTCTTTTCATAAGGGGACCGCTATACTTATCCTGTTTAAAAAGCTCTATTTAGCGCCTACAAAATAATCCTGTCTGAAAAAAGTGTTACTAGTACTTACAGATATTTATTTTTTAATGGATTATATGAGACCCTAGTCATGAATAACTTATTTCTATACATTATGAACTTGGCTTATCATTTTATTTTTGAAGCGGCGGTATAAAGGATAATTTTCGTGCAGCGGAATCGTAATTTTCCCCTCTCATATTTTCATTATTGAAAATCATTATTCAACATTTTCCTTTCAAATTGAATTAAAATAAACGTGTCAACTTTTTTTGTTTATTGAATTTGAAATACCATTTTACTTCCCGTTTGTCCTTGCACAATGTCACCCCCATTTCGAGTCCCTTTTCTTGCTCAAATACCCTTCGGAAGTAATTTCCGACATTACATTTTGAAAATTTCATTTCACGCAACAATTTTAAATTCTTGTTCAATATTTTTAGTAAAAGTAATTAATTTTAACCCTATTTTGTCACTCTCCGTACTAGAACTTCCCACTTCTATGTATAGACCATATTGCGGAAGTGATAGAAAGCACTGCAAACAACTGTTTTCATTTGTATAAACGTCCAAATGATTTAATATCCCATATCAACATTCCCTTTTTTGAAGACTCTGATCTGTGCCGTTTACCAGTGTTAATTAAGTTTGTGTTAGGGACAGGTGCCACAAGGTATATACACAATAATACCCTAGACCATATCTTTGTTCTTTTGAGCAGTTGTTTAGAAATAATTGTGCATAGTAGTTCTTTAGCTTTAAGTTGGTCAGCTAGTAACCCCAACTCAACCACTCTTCGACCATCACGCCATGCCAAGTTACTATCAGTATAATTTTTAATGTTTCACTCGGACAAGACATTTCACTTACAATAACTACACTTTTTGTTAAATTTTGATGAGAAGTATTGAATACTTTTCCACCAAATTGACCATTTTTCCTACGCAGCGGAATATCTTCCGACATTTTGAAAATATTTGTCTGGTGTAAGGGGGATAACTCTCATAACAACGAATGCAAATTTTCCAGTTTTCCGCTAGAGGCGTTCAGTTACGTATCTCTAACCTGGAGACCCTCAAAGTGATGGGGAATAGATATGAGGTGAATAAACGGTCAACTCGTAAAGTAGGTAATCATCAGGACTGGGTTGCTCAAATCTATGGCTTAATTTAACCGTTGGTTAGCTTATCCAACGGCTAATTCTGTTATCCAGTGGCTTACTATCCGTTGGCTATTTTTCCATTGCTCCATGGCTAAATGGGAGTATGGTTAGTAAGCCACTGGATAAGTTACTTAACCAATGGTTAAATGCTTCTGATTACCCATAATGCATTGTTTTCCTGGCAATATGGAACAGAAGACAGATCTAAAACGTAAAAGAAGTGAAAACTTCCCAAAGGCTTCTCTATCATATCTTGTTGATCTAGTTAAGGAAAACCATGATACTATTAAATCCAAACAAACAAATTCCGTTACAAACGCAAAAAAAAATCAGGTCTGGTTAAACATTACCAATTCTGTCAATGCCAGGGCAGGGGGGCCAAAATGGACAGTTGAACAAATAAAGGAGAAATGGAGAAAGTCGTGTTCCAAAGAAAAACAGGAGGCAAATGATATCAAAAGAGTACGCAATAAGACCGGCGAGGGACCCCATGTTGAGGACGTTGACGACACTACCAACAAGATAATAGTTTTACATGAAGATGCTGCCCATTTCTTTGGGATAGATGTTGGAGTTCTTGAAAAAATGTTTCCAGACGCAAAGGGTTTGTATTCATTTTATTTGCTACTATTTATTGTCTCCCTTTATAAATACGTCACATCCAGTTCATTATTTGGAACGTGGTTTTGCAATTCAATCAATCAAGATAAGTCCGACACTCAAGTTTGCATACAATGCCTCGTCTCATTTTAATTAATATCAAATTCTGTTTACATGTAAAGGTTTCATGCACGTTTCACCTTTTCCACGTACCCCTGGCATTACGTGTATAAACCTTACAAGATAAACAGATATTTTTGTTCATATAAATAATCAGCAATGCCTCAAATATTATGTGATTGAAAGACATGCATATAAATGGATAGAGACTGTAATCACTTTATTTCATGATTTTAACTTAGACCAATAAGCATTTAAATACGTGTATACATGCATTATCAAACAGATATAAATTATAAATATTAATAGTTTCATGTACATGTATCAGTTAATTATACTGATTGAATTCCCGAAGAAAAATATAAGAAATAACCAGATATTGTCCATGCACTATTGGCTATAGTCCACCTTTTACAAACAAACAAAACCCAACAATTGTACCTATTGTTTTTATCTTAATTTAAAAAAAAAATACAATAAAAAATGTTAAAATGAAAAGTCCAATAAACATGATAAAATTTGTACAGTATGAAAATAGAGAAAAATTAAAATTAATTTTAAAAAGCAACCTCAATCAAGCATGCGCCAGAATGTAATCTTCAAAATGTTGATGGTTATTTGTAACTAAAGAAGAAGAACACCACTACAGTAGAAAAAAATAAATATTGGAAACCAAAAAAAACTAATTAGTAATTCATGCCTGCAATATTTTTTTCTTTTTGGCGATCCCAACATGCCCACTGTTTACATTGCAGTATATTATCAATCATGTGTGTATGAGGCAAATGATTACTGATGAAAGTATTAGTAAAAGACATGATGAGTATTTTTACAAAATGAAGGAAAGGTCATTATAGGGAAAGACCACTTTTACTGAGAAGAGGCACAAAGGGGGTTTAAAAAAAATTCATCTGTGCAAAGATAAGCAATGAATCAAATAAAGTGGTTGTAAACAATAAAGACAAATTTATTTTATTGTACAACATGTAGGATATATGTATTGATTTAAATTTTCTTCGAATTCTTCCTTTGATAGACATTCATTTTAGTATAAGCAATAGTATTAAAAGGAAAAGGTTAATTTTTCTGATTCCAAAATGTTTTTGAAGGAGGAATTCCAAAATGTTTTTGAAGGAGGAATTCCAAAATGTTTTTGAAGGAGGAAAAAATGAATTTTCTGATAATTTTTAATTAAGCCATTTCACATGTTTAACATACTAAAATGGGAATGATTTTTTTACCACATTATTCGTTTTGGTTGCCGAAGGAGAAATATTTAAATTTTAACTTGAAAAGAAACCCTAGTCCCGCAATGTTTACATGTTTTTTTGCTTTTATTATATCTCATTATAAAAAATAAACTGTCCTCTGTTCAATGGATTGCTAAAAATAAGAGAAAAAAATAGGTGCCAAATACAGTTGAAATGGTCATTTTCTAAATTTATATTAGCCCATTGCTGTTGTTTTTTTGTCTTTCAATTTGCTGCAATTACATTTAAACCTTTAATTATTTCCAGAAATAAAGCACAGCAATGAAAGTACAGAGGAAAGGCCTGTTTTTGAGATGTAACTTCCTGTCAATCCACATTGTGCGAAACCTGTAAACGTATATCTTTTATACTGTTTAAAACAATTTTGTTTTCCAGATAGTACCATGAAGAATGACGTTATTACAACAGTGGCCAGTACTGAAGTAAATACCAGTATGTAATCTATTAAATTAATCTAAACTATATGTCATATTACTTAAGACTTTTGTAGCACAGATTGAACTGGGTTCTGGTAAAGTGGTACCATAATGTCAGAATTGGAAAATATCTGTGAATATAAGTTATAGAATTCTCAGAAAATTTATGTAACATGTTTTCGGACCATACCATTCTTTCAAAAGTATTTTAATATACAATATTCAATTCTGGCCTATACAGGTTAAAACCTTAAGACCTTCAATTCAGTGCTTGCTATGGCATTTTAGTAATGTTATTCCTAACATACAAAGGTTCAAAATAACAAGCCACTTATTTTATTGTTCTGCAGGTGTAGGACATTATTCTGTAATTAGTAAAGCAAAAGAAATGGAGGCAGAAATAATGACATTTCTGAAAAATTACAAACATATAAAATCCCTACCAAAGATTGGCAATAGCATACTTAATGAGTATGATGATGTTACTAAAAGCATGTCAGATGATGAGCGAGATGAATTACCAGAGTACTTATGCACTTTTAAAGAAATCAACCCTACAGATTTTGATGTGCCCTCCATGGTCCATAACACCATTGCATATATCATAAACTATTCTTCAATAAAAGGTATATCATAACTAAACATATTGATAGACACATAAAGGGAATGGGGCATCCATCCATGACACAAAAACATTATATAGACAATAAACATGTTGATGACTGACAGGAGGGCAGATGGACGGACAGACAGACAACAAAGTAGTGGGTATAATTATTTTCAACTCATTTGCGGCAAGAATTGTTTTAAACGTAAAAATCGAGGCTTGATTTTTTCTCTAAAATATCTCGGACCCAACCCCCCGAAAATCAAATGGTTCGTAACTTAGACTTTTGATCTATCTGAAGATTACAGCGGACCGTGCACGTGCTGTATAGCCAGTCAAGCTCGTTTAAAACTTCAATTTGTTGACTAAGGCGTCATGTTTGTCTCTCAGTCTTTCCAATGTGTTACTGTAGTTTTAATTTCAAAAGAACTGGGTGACGTTTTTTCTGGTCAACTCCACGGTAGAGAATGCATCATGACTGACATAATCAATAATATATTTTTATTTGTACATGTTATATTTAAATTTAATTGGAAGTTATCTAAATACAATTGTACAATATACAAACAAAGCATTCAAGCTAACCAAAGTCTTGCTCTACATGCATTAGGAAATTAGCTGTAATGGAAACAGTTAATAAACTAATCATAGATAACAGGACTAAATTTAGTGTATACGCCAGACGTGCGTTTCGTCTAAAAAAAAAACTCATCAGTGACGCTCGAATCCAAAAAAGTTGAAAATGCCAAATAAAGTACGAAGTTGAAGAACATTGAGGGCCAAAATTCCTAAAAGTTTTGCCAAATACAGCTGAGGTAGAAAAGCCTTAGTATTTAAAAAAATCAAAATTTGGTTAACAGTTAATTTATAAATATAACCATATCAATGATAATTCATGTCAGCACAAAAGTGCTGACTACTGGGCTTGTGATACCCTCGGGGAAATAAAATATACATAATTTCTTACTCAGAATTTGGACGTAAGTAAGGTGTTACAATATATCTCTTGCACGGGTAACCACTGTCAGCTAGTAGAACGCCATCCATATCGTAACCTCTATGTCTTGTTTCCATGTATCTACCAAGATTGGATGTCTTGAAAATGAAACTGTCATGACAAGAACCTGGCCAGATGGCGACAACGTTTAGAAATTTTCCTGTTTATGCAAAAAGAAAATATCAATAAATAAAGCAATTGGAATGTTTTGAAGAGCAATATAATATTATGGTCATGGGTTGATCACTTATTTAAGTTAAATTAACACGGAAGGATATATATATTTCAGGATATTATTTAAGAGTTATCATGAGACTGAATCAAAAACTGCAATGTATCCCGCTTAAATAGTTCTTCTTTAAAAAAAATATAAAGAAAACTAAAGAACATCCAAACTGGACTAGTTTCTTTCCTTGCCCCGTTGGCTTGATCATGGAGGGGTGAAACTTTTTTAGATACAGAGGTTTCTGGTATTTTGATAATATACCCAAATTCGTACATAATTAACGCTGTACTAAAAACTGGCTTATTCACATGTTGGTTTGTCCTGTAATCGGGGTTCAATTAACATGTGCACGTATATATTTTTGCTTAATTTGTGCTTTTACATATCAAGTTGCATGTTACTCCGATACCATATCCAGCTAACGTTAATTTGAATATTTCTTTTCAGGTAACAGTTCCTTTTTCCTACTTTTAAATTCTGTAGATTTCTTGTGAAAAAAACAGAGACAGTAATTTGAATTTAAAAGACTACTATTTTAAAAGCTGGGTGTAAAGTATGGGATAAAACTTTATTTGAGGGTGTAGAAAAAAGAGAACCGTATGGACCCAAAAAATAAAGAAAAGAGAATAATTGGTGCTAAAATATAAAGAATATATTTACATAAAGAAATTATTGAGTCAAAATATATAAAGGATAGATTAAAATTCCATGATAAATAAAGAATGATAATGAAAAAAAATAGATTAAAATTACTGTAAGTTTTAGAGGATTTTGTTTTTAAAGATTTTTATTGATATTTTGTCCTGGTAATATATTCCCCCCCCCCCCCCCCCCCCCCCCCCCTATATCATGTATATAATGTGAATACTAAAATTACCAGTTTGATCGCACACTCCTTGCACGTTGATAGAGTGATAACCTTTTCTATTCACAAACGCGTACTCATTATCTCCAGAAGGGGACTGTATCCTGACATGTGTTCCGTCAATTGTCCCAACAACACCAGGGAAGTGTGCTACATTGTAGAAACCATCTCTAATTTTGTTCTTTTGTTGTTGCGTTTCTGGCCACTGAATGAATTCTTGTGATACATTACATAATGCACTGGATACGTCCCTTACAGCGTTTGATACACTGGATATGTGGTACCCCATTGTGTCTCCTATTACCCTCATTGGGCTTCCACTAGCAAAATATCTAAGTGCTAGTTGTACTTAGTGAAAGCTGGTATAGCATGTGATCTCAAGGTTGGTCTGCATAAGTTTGGTTCAATTAAATCAGTAATAAACTGCAAACTATTCTTAGAAAATCGAAATCTGTCTTTAAACTCTTTATCATCATATTCTGGTTCCATATGTCGATACACTCGATCTTTTTCATGTCGTCTGCCAACATTGTAAATCAATCGCAAAGCCATTTTTATCCAATGGCTAAAACTTAACCAGTCATAAAGGACCGGCTATATTTATCCAGCGGATAGAACGTTTTAGCCACTGGATAACTTTTAAGCAATAGAAGTTATACATTGGTTAAACGTTAGCCAGTGGATAAGACGTTTAACCACTGGTTAACACTATCCAACTTTTTGAGCAACCCAGTCCAGGATGTACGAGTACGCATCCACGTCACGTCAAAACGAAGACGTTTAATTCCAAGATTCCTTTGAAGAGTGAGCTACGCTATAGTCAATTTATAAACCCCTTAAACAACTCTTAGAAATTCTGTCCCCATCAAATATACCCTCAGTAAAAGAGGGGCAAAATATAACAGAGGGACAGTCAATCTCGTAAATCGAAATTAAACTGACAACGCTACGACTTAAAATGAAAGACAAAAAGACTTATAATTGTACACATGACAAAACATAGAAAACTTAAGACTAAGCAACACGAACCCCACCAAAAACTTGGGGTAGATCGGACGGGTAAGCAAGCAGCTCCTGCTACACATTAAACTTCCTAACTTTCATTAGAAATGGCCTCTTTTAAAGGACTTTTGGTATTTATTTCATTCTGAACATTTATGAGATATTTGGCACTGGATATCAGCCAAAAAAAAACCCGTTAATTCATCTATCGTAAATCGTATATAAAGATATAACTATTTGTGAGTAGTGTGTATGTTTGAAATCATTATCTCTTTATCAATTTTCTAGACCTTTATAATTCTTTTGACGTGAATGTCACATATTTACATATCTTATGTATTTTATTCCACTTCCGGCAATGCATAAGGGGATTTTAGATAAACACTCCGTCTAACTAATCAGTTTACGACACAATTTTTTTTCGTGCATGAATATATTGCTTTGATATTTTACACGTTTTATCAGTTTTCCGCAGTTTGTTTAATTATGCCTATACTCCGTCTGTCCGGGGCTAATAAGTTTTCCACACTTTTTTTTCGTGCATGAATATATTGCTTTGGTATTTCACACGTTTTATCAGTTTTCCGCACTTTGTTTAATTATTATTGAAGATATTGATTTTTGATATATTTTCTAAACATTACCAGTTAAAAAAGTTCACTGATCTAGACTATTTACCGGGTTTGTAATAACATGAGCAACACGATGGGTGGCACATGTCGAGCAGGAGCTGCTCATTCTTCCGCAGTACGGGGGATAACCCTTATGTTATTGGTGGGGTTTGTGTTGCTTAGTCTTAGGTTTTCTATGTTGTCTTTATTGTCTTTTTGTTTTAAACATGACGTCGATATATTTTCGATTAATGAGTCTGAATGTTTGACTCACCCTCTAGAACATGTAGAATCTTTCGCCCTTATTTTAGAGATCAATTTTGAATTATGTTTTGGTCCTTGAAGTTGCATTATTCACGCAAATAAAAAGCTTTTTAACCAGTAGGGGAATATGTTTGCCATACAATGCTCCCAGGATGCTGATTAAACTTAATCGCTCTACATAAAATTTCAAATTTGCCTTTTAGAAACATATTCTTCCATTGTTGTTGCTAAGTGAGATGTTTATTTGATTGTGTGGGATGCTTTATTCCGAACCCACGCCTGTTTAGAATAGAGGTGGTTAATTTGATGCCTCATGAACTGAGATTGTCACGTTCTCTGCACATTAGAAACCCAATAACAGCTGTTTGAGGAGTCAAAATATGGCCTATCGGGAGGTTAAAGACGCAATTTTTTTAGTGACAGTCTTAATGTCCTGTCTTTAAGACCATCCGATCGCCTTCACACTGTCTACGTAAATCGTTCTTGTCCTGAAGATACAATACATATTTCTTACCAGATGTTCCACAAACATCAATCGATCGACCAAACGACAAGAAATATATATTATCAAGTTTAGATCTAATGACAAGTCAGATTGAAATAAATGAATTCTCATCTAAAAAAAATTATAAATTGTCATATGCTGTACGTAAACGTGTCTGCCACTATTTGATGAACTGAGAACGTTTGCCAGATATTTTTGAAAAGTTGGAATATATGTATATAAAAAAATGTGAGAAATTCTTGTCCATTTTGTAAGTTGAACATGTTGAATGGTTATAACAAAGGCTATATACAAATAAAGTGTACTAATTTAATCAATTCCTCTTTTTCACAGATTCTGAAAAATAAAAAGTTTGAATTAAAATTGTAATACTTAAAAACATGTACTGTTGATATTCACTTTTGTTGTGGAAAGCTTGTTCATGGTTAAATATATATAATGAAAATACTTCAGATTTGAATATTTGTTTAATTGGCTGTATGAAAAGAATGTGTTTAAACTTTTAATAGTCATTTGATTAGGGACTTTCCGTTTTGAATTTTCCTCGGACTTTCCGTTTTGAATTTCCCTCGGACTTTGTTTACAAGCCCAGTAGTCAACACTTAAAAACATGAATTGTTGATATTCACTTTTGTTGTGGAAAGCTTGTTCATGGTTAAATATATATAATGAAAATGCTTCAGATTTGAATATTTGTATAATTTGCTGTATGAAAAGAATGTGTTTAGACTTTTAATAGTCATTTGATTAGGGACTTTCCGTTTTGAATTTTCCTCGAACTTTGTTAACAAGCCCAGTAGTCAACACTTCGGTGTTGACATGAATATCAATAATGTGGTCATTTTTTTTATAAACTTCCTGTTAATAAAAGTTTAAATTTTTGAAAAACTAAGGATTTTCTTATTCCAGGCATAGATTTCCTTAGCCGTATTTGGCACAACTTTTTGGAATTTTGGATCCTCAATGCTCTTAAACTTTGTTATTCTTTTTCTTTATAAATATTTTGATATGAGCGCCACTGATGAGTATTATGTAGACGAAACGCGCGTCTGGCGTACTTAATTATAATCCTGGTACCTTTGATAATTATTTACACCACTGGGTCGATGCCACTGCTGGTGGACGTTCCGTCCCCGAGGGTATCACCAGCCCAGTAGTCAACACTTTCGGTGTTGACATGAATATCAATAATGTGGTCATTTTTTTTATAAACTTCCTGTTAAAAAAGTTTTTCGAAAAACTAAGGATTTTCTTATTCCAGGCATATATTTCCTTATCCGTATTTGGCACAACTCTTTGGAATTTTGGATCCTCAATGCTCTTCAACTTTGTTATTCTTTGGCTTTATAAATATTTTGATATGAGCGTCACTGATGAGTCTTATGTAGACGAAACGCGCGTCTGGGGTACTAAATTATAATCCTGGTACCTTTGATAACTATTAACAACTATTAGTGAATAAAGTATCGGAAGTTGGGGAAAAATAATATCTTCGGAGTAAAGTTTTTGTGAGTTTACTTTATAATAGGGAAATTTAATTTTATTCTTTATTTGTCTTTATGAATATTATTTTTACTGGTTAGTCTGTTTTTTTGTGATATCCATTTGACGTGGTTCTGTACTTATACATCCCGTTATTGTTAATGGTGAACACTTGGTATTCTGACCTTATATTTTGATAGTATGCTTTGTCTATATATCTATATGTATTTCTTAGTTACATCTGACGTGGCTTTGTAATATATCCCGTTATTGTGCTACAGTAAATTGTTTTGTCCTGTCTTTCAATTTTGCTATTGTGCTTTGTCTATATGCCTTATTGTGTTCCTTTGTCACATGTCTGTTTGTTTTAAAAGAGATTATGATAAAAACACCATGTTTTCTTTTTCTTTTCTTGGTGCGTTCTCTTCTTCTCTTGGTGTGTTCTCTTTTTCTCTTGGCGCGTTCTCTTCATCTCTTAGCGCATTCTCTTCTCGTGGCGCGTTCTCTTTTTTACATTTTTACCTATTATGTCCGCTTTGTTCACACATCGTTGTCAATTAAAGGGAATTTAAAGAGACTCATTTTAATCCTAGGTTTTGCTAGCTTTAAAACCAGGTTTAATCAACCACTTTCTTGTGTCTGTTCAAAGTCGGGAACATCCATTCGTTTGATGGTTTTTTTTTTGTTAGTTTTTCAGTTTTCAATTTGTCATCTAATTATGTACTCCGTTTTGAATTTTACTCCGAGTTCGGTAGATATGGTTTTTTTTCGATGAGTAACCCACAATACTAGGTAAAATTGTGAAAGGATAGGAGTACAGCAGTCAGCATTGTGTTATAGTCTTTATCAATATAAATACAAGATGTATAAAAGACAGAAATACAAGGCACATTAGCAAAAACGAGAAGAAGAAGAATACCAAAGCTTTCTGTAGAACAACATAATGACCGTTGAAGACCGACGGGATATAAAAATACCAAGCCACGTCAGATGGACATTGTCATAATTAAACTAAACTGGCTCGTAAGGCAATACCATATTTTGTCATCAGCCACTGCAATTTTAGATAATTAATAGGCAAGTATTAAGAAATTGTCTATGAATGCTGAGTGATTATAATCGTTTAGAAGAAATTGTATGCATTCTTTCAAATAAAAAATATAATCTATATGGACTATTTACGACTTAAAGAAAAGACTATACGACTATAAAACACATTTTTCTACTGATTTGTTTTCATGCAATCGTGCATCGAATTTAAAATCAAAATGTCAATTCCTTGATATGATATCACTTGAATAACTTGACATGAGTTTAAATATTGTTATCAAACAGTATCAATTGTTAAATAACCCTGGCATCTTGATGGAGACCAGAAACCTATAGGTTGCACTTTGTAAATACAGCTGTTTCTCAAAACACGCCTCTTTTGGGGAGTAATTGAATATTCATAGAAAATTCATTTTGTTTACATACTGGTTCCCAGTTATGCTCTCTGTGTTCCATATCGCAGAGACAGAACTTGGGAATGTTACCAGTAAATAAACACGTGCATATTGTTTACATTGAAATCTGTGGTAACCTTTCATTCGAGGTAGGGGTAGTTAAGAAAATTAGTGTAAGTTTAAACTCTGAGAAGTTCAAGGCATATAAACGTTGAAAATATGCCGCACAGCCCTATATTTTGACCTTTGAAAAAAATTGTGGTGCATATGAACTTTCAATTCTAGGATAAGATTTTTTGCCAAACTTCATAGTAAAAGTGGTACAGTTTTAGCTGTAAAAGGAGTTCCTATGGGAAATTGCATTGTCAATATTTACAGAAATGCAACCTATATAGGGTGAAAAAGGGGAACATTCAGAATTTAATCAAATTTGCTTTATTTCACAGATTTTAACGAAATTAACTCAAATAAGAAGTTTTATAAATATCTTATGAAGATTGATAGAATCCTGGGCCTTAAATATGATGACTCAGCATAAATTCACAGTTTACAGTATGCATAGTTTACTTAAAGTCCTGGATACAAAATTAATTCATAATATTTGCATATTTGTAAGTTAAATTGTTAAGAAGTGCTTATATTTACTCTTCGCGGTCATTGAAACTCATAGATCCTTCCTGAATATTATTTATGGGGTATTTGTGTCCTTTCGATAACCCAAAAGTAAGCCGCAACACCTAAATCTGCTTTTTTGTCACCACGGCATAATAAATACAAGCTAGAAAAACAAAAATATCTCAAGAAAACTTACAATAGTGTGTTCTATCCTGAATATGTACTAAATATTCCAAATTGCTAGAAACAGCAGAATTATTTAGGAAATTTGAGGCCCCAGGGGCAAGAAACATAGAAAATTGCCTACCCCCTGGGTCATAAAACAAATAATTTAACTTGTAAATGCTATGATTTTATGATTTTAAAGTTCTTGATATAGAAAACAATAACAATGCTTGAAAGTTATGCAAAAATCAAATGTTAGCAGTCATCTCTACAACATTTTAAGTGAATTTATATCTCAGACTGGTATCTGCATACATACAACTATTGCAAATATGGCTTTGTTTGAACACTTCTAGTATATATAGTAGCTAAATTGTGTCAGATATATGGTTAAAGATGATACTGTTGTGACAAGAATTCTAAATTGACCATTTGAGGCAGAAAATGTGTTCTTTAATTGACAAATAGGCATACAGTAAGATGTGGACTGGAGATAGAGGCTGGATTGGATACTTTATATAATCTTGAATGTTGTAATGATTGACTGCTAAACATTACATTTATGATATTCTGATATGCTTTCAATATGTTATCAAAACAGTTTTTATCAGGTTCTAGGCATTTTTTATCAGAAAATATGCAAATAGGGTAAGCTGGCAATAATTAAAGTCTTGTTTTCAAATTCCTTAAAAAATTGAAACAGGGAGGGGGTATAAAATGTATAGTAAAGAAAAACTTAGAGTATACACAGTGATTTCTTTAAGATATTAATTCTGATAAATGAGTATTAATGTGAGAAAAAACTGATTTTAGAGAGTTTTCTATTTAAATGTCTGTATAGGTTGCACTTTGTAAATACAGCTGTTTCTCAAAACACGCCTCTTTTGGGGAGTAATTGAATATTCATAGAAAATTCATTTTGTTTACATACTGGTTCCCAGTTATGCTCTCTGTGTTCCATATCGCAGAGACAGAACTTGGGAATGTTACCAGTAAATAAACACGTGCATATTGTTTACATTGAAATCTGTGGTAACCTTTCATTCGAGGTAGGGGTAGTTAAGAAAATTAGTGTAAGTTTAAACTCTGAGAAGTTCAAGGCATATAAACGTTGAAAATATGCCGCACAGCCCTATATTTTGACCTTTGAAAATAATTGTGGTGCATATGAACTTTCAATTCTAGGATAAGATTTTTTTCAAAACTTCATAGTAAAAGTGGTACAGTTTTAGCTGTAAAAGGAGTTCCTATGGGAAATTGCATTGTCAATATTTACAGAAATGCAACCTTTAGGTACTGTTGGCATAAGGAACGTAATGTTTTCCCTTTTAAATTTAACTGCGGAAAACCATGAGGGCAAAAGTGACTGGCGTTTTTTACCATTAACCGAACTAGTTCGTATAATTATGCGAACGTAATCGAGTGCAATATAGCAATCCTTATCGGTAGTTATATATTTATGACAATAAATATTCATGAAAATAGATAAATGAAATGAAAATGTCTTGTGAGAAATATATATACAAACCAGAGTATACTGATATTTCACAACGGTGCCGATGTACAAATAGTCCGTACACTCCTTTTCCACACCTCAAGCAAACATTTTACAACGTGTACGGCTGTTAACAGTCGCACAAACGACACACTTGTTTTCGCTTTTACCCGGTAACCTCTGTAAGGTAGCATGGGGCATTCCATTTTCATTTTCTACGACACCATGACCATGGTGTTGCCAGTGTTCATTTGCTTGTTTTCGTCAGTATTTTATTTATAAAGCATATAGGCATTGAGAAGCATTCTGTGAAAATTTTCAATTTCTTTAACACATGGTTTTGTTTTTTAGTTTTCTTATCATATACTAGTAAACCAAATATATTATCGTTCAATTCTACTCCATCCATATTTGGATTATAGCATTGAGAAGCATCCTGGGGAAAATATTAATCTCTTTTCAAGTCCCTTTCAACATGCCTTTTGGTTTTGTTTTTTTGTTTTATCGTCATATATTCCACACATTATATCGTTCAAATCTACTACACCTATATTTGGATTATAGCTAATAGCAAGACTTAGTTTTCATTTTGATTGTGTATACCGTTATGAAATGCAACTTTTACATTTGGTCTCTCTCGAAATGCACAACATAATAGCGGACTTCGTCTGCACAGACCGAGTAGCATTAGGTTTTGGCTCTTTAATTAATCTGGTTAAATGTCTTTGTTTACGAATGCTACCAGTTAGATGGGTGCTTTCAGTATACAAGTAATATGGAAGTTAAAAATCACCACAAAAGACATTAAACCATTTACCTAAGAGACTTGCAGATCTCAATAATTTGAATACAATATGACATCCTTGTGTCTCATTATTTGAAATTGTATCATACGGGTCTCCCCTATACTGTAGAAAATGGATAATATATCCTGTTGTTGCCTCTACCAACATCCAAAGCTTGTTATCAAACTTGCTACTCTTTGAAGGTATGTATTGTGTTATTACAGTTCTAGCTTTAGTACGTACTACTATGAAATATTCGCCAATTGAAAGTTTTCGTTTTGGGGTAAGATAACGCTTATAAAACAAATTATCATGTTCTACTATCGGCTTGAACCATGCGGACTGGTCGTAAAAGTCGCTTTTTCTTTGCGGGTATTTTTTATTATTAACCAAGTGAAGTAAAAGATAAAATCTATTTCTTGGAAAACATTCCTGGAAACCATGTTGTTTATTACCTTTGAATTTTTCGGACCAAAAATCTTCGATGCTTGGTTTTTCGAATTAGGCACATGTTAAACATTGTTGCTAAAAGCCTTTTATTTCTGTAACAAAAAATTTTCTATTCAATTCAAACATTCGGAGGTCGAAGATGCATTCAGTGTATTATTCCAGCGTTTTCTTGTAAGTAGCTGTTTTTCATATCTAAAAGGAATATTGATTGTTAGTTGCTTTACGCCGCATTAGCACAACAAGGCTATATCGCGGCGATCTAAAAGGAATAAGAAGGAGTTTCACACAAAAAAAACCCATTAAAATCAGATTAATTGTGAGACGTATATAATAACTATAATTCTTAAGGTAAAAAGTAAGTCGAATTCGAGTTTATATGCATTTCAATAGTGCGACGTACACAGGTAAAATAGCTACGGACGTATTACGGATGTATTACGTATGATACGGTTACGTCCGTAAAACATCCGTTAAAATAAATCCGTAGAACGTACGTGTAAAAACTGACGTAAAACGGATTGTCTGTTTCACGGACGTTTCCTAAACATACGTATTACGGATGTTTCTGAAACGTCCGTATTGCAGCTGTATCATATTCAAAGATGTATTTTATACGAAAAACATATAAAAAAATGTATTTCAATATAACAAATCTATACTCAACAGCATGCATAGTTAATTATAATTAGTTTCATAATAAATGAAAGGTTTTGATTATTTTTATCATACTTTAGATATATCTTTACACCCAATGAGATGATATTGACAAATAATGCTGAAACAGGTACATCAAGTGTAATATCAAGACATAAAAACACTCACTGGTAATATTCCATGTGATTTAGAATTAAAACACACACACGCACACACACACACACACATACAAAAACATAAATAAAAAAAGCAGTGTACAGAATTATATATATATTGTTTAAATATGATGTGATCATGCATTACTGCTGTTGTCTGTTCTGTGGTCGGATTGTTGTCTTTTTGACTCATTCCCCATTTCCATTCTCAATATTATTACAGAAATATTTTGTTGTTGTGTTGCTGTTTCAGGATGATTGACAAAATTCACTTTATTATGATGTCATATAAAATGCTTGTCAAAAGCATATTATCCTTGTTTTCAAAATTCCAATAGGGAACATACTTTATATAATTGTTTAAATAAACCAATTTTTCAAGACGTTTCGGCCATTTGCCTTCTTCAGTTCTTTATTTTTCCTCTCAACTACATGGCTGACTTTACATTTGTATTTCCTTTTCAATCATTGATAAGATGTTATTATATAAATAACACATAGCTGAGAGGGTGATAGAGCAGATTGTTACCCCAAGAAAACATTGTCAACTGAGGCGAAGCCGAGGTTGACAATGTCTTTTCGAGGGGTAACAATCTGCTCTATCACCCTCTCAGATATGTGTTATTTAATTTATTATACTGAATGTTCTGTTATTACTGTCGATTAAATTTAAAATTCAAAGTAATAAACTATGACATCTTGTACATAACCATCCGTATTTAATAAAGCGCACACTTGATCAAACGTCTCCGTGAAGGTTAATAGAGTATTTGCCATAGGATAGAGTCGTATTTAATAAAGCGCACACTTGATCAAGCGTCGTCTCTGAAGGGTGATAGAGTATTTGTCATAGGAAAGAGTCGTGTTTAATAAAGCGCACACTTGATCAAGCGTCTCCATGAAGGGTAACACAGTAAATTGACACCCTCGTATTACCCAATAAAAATCTGGCATTTTGACATGAAGTATAATAAAGCTAAATGTCCTTGGAAACGTCATGACGTCATAATACTTTAACGTCATAATTACATGACGTCACAATACTTTTGCATGAATTTAAGTAAAATTTTATAAGTTTTGATCAATAAAAGTCATTCCTTTTTAACGTTGACTCCAAATGGTCTAATTGTATTAAGTTTTTGCATCCATTGTGCCTCAATATATCTCCTGTAATTTGCGGATTTATCATAAATCTGTTGTAGAACCTGAACCGTGATGTCCTCTTTGCAATGATCATAACAAAAGCAATAAAAGCATATTAATTAGGTCTCTTCAAGTTGTTTACAGGTTGTTTTTCTGTTGAAAAAACACGTGGTGGTATTAAACTTTTATACTGTTCAAATTTTTTGAAGCAATATTGATACATGGTAAACATCAGATAAATACAATAATTAAGTATTGTCTTTAAATATAGGATTAAATTGAAAATTGAAAAGGAGTAGGTTCAATAAGACCCCTTTTTTGGCCCCAAAATATAAGCAGTTTTATAAAATTGTGAAATCTTTTAGGTCTTTATTGGACAGTAGAATGCTTCTGCTACATAAATATATGCTGTTTTGAAAATGCAATGCACATATATCGGGTACTAGCATCATAAAGTCGTATACTTAATTACTGAAATCTTCACACTTAAAGTATTTTAGTTAAATTTTAAACGGTTTCCGTCTTAATTGAAAGTGGCCGCATTCGTGTTCATTCATAATATTGAAATGCAAGTTGTATTTGATGAAAATACACAGCATATATAAAGGGTGAGAATGAACACGAATGCGGCCACTTTCACTTTTGGCAAAAGCCATCCGAAAAGAGACGTTTTTCGGCATATTTGAAAGATTTTTCATATTTAAGCTTGAATCGGAGCGTTTTTAATGACTATTTCAGTTAGAATCTTTCACAAAAACTAATTAAATGAATTGAAAAGTGTCCAAAATCTTTCGTTAGATGAACCTGAAATTACGGGCCAAAATCAGCACTTACCGGACCTACTCCTTTGTGTTATTAAAAAAATGATATTTTTGACAGCAATTATTTAATACTTGTGTTTAAATAATTTACTTCAATACTTTGCTGTTTCTAGTTTTATGTAATTTTCTGGTGATTCATGAAAAATATTTGTTTTTATTATAATGATCATAGAATTTGATATATTTTTTAAATCAAACACACATTTGATATCTGAATACAGGCCAGGTTTACTATTAATATTCATATTTGTTACGAAATTACAAATAACAAATTCAAATAATTTCATAACTATTTTTTTTTATAATTTTTCTCACCTACATTTTATTTTGTAAATATTTTTTAACACCACCTACATAACACGGTTCATTACAATCATAGCACAAAAAAAAATTCCAATTAACTTTTACAGCCAAATTATGTTTAATGCTAAATCAAGGATAAAGAAGTACATTAGATAAGGCCTCAATGCAGTCTTTTTTGTAGCTAAAATTTTAACCTTGGAGTAAATTTCTTTTGGTTTTAGAACTAAAAAGTACAGTGTCTATAACATCAACCAAGAAGATATTTTGATGTTTAGCTTTTTTTATAATAAATATTACATGTATATACGACTGTAAAATGTGATTTGTTCAACCCTGAACTCTATGTTTTCTTAATTTTAAAAGTTGAAATGCAACTGATTATGTTAAATTTCACCAACTTACTTTTTATGGCATATTATAATTTTAATGTGTAAATGTACACCTTTTATAATAAAATCTCAATAAAAAAAAATATCACTAATCTTCAGCCAAAATTATTATCTTGAAGCAATTTTTGTCTGGAAAAAATTATATTAATATTTGGTGTTAAACATATATTAAAAATTTGGGACTTATGAAACATACTTCTTTGCAACTAATCAAACATAACCTATTGTACATTTACATTATTGACTAAATTAAAATATATTTATTTAGAACATACACAGTGTGATTTTTTCTTGTGCTTCAGATGATTTGTTTTTCTTGTAATGTTTTCTTGTTCAATTCTTTCTTCATGCAATGACTTCGAAATATTGCATGTCATGAAAAAAATTAACCCTTTCCTGTACATTTATAGAACTTAAGATATGAAAAATATTTTGCACATTGTACATGTCACAGTTACAATCCTTGGTGTTGACCTCAGGTTTCTGCAATTGACTATCAGTCTGGTGATTCCTCGTTTTGGTTTCAAAATATACCTCTCTTGACACCGTCGTTTTTATTTGGCCATATTTACGTGAGATATGAGACTTTACTCATATTTGATGACTATCGTACCATAATGACACATATATAGTGACACACAATTTATTCCCTTTTTAATACAGCGCGAGGGACCAATCTTGTTGAAGCAGCAGTAATAAATGGTTTGGTTTAATTTTTAGATGAACTACCCATCAATTGAGAAGTAATTAAAGGTTGACATTTGATTCAGGTCGTTGAAATTACTGGAACAGAGTAGTTTCTTGGTGAACCAATTAGAACTTGTTGAACCTCTGCCATCAAAATATCTCTACAACAAGTGTTCCGTTTCTGAATACGTCAACTTTCACCTGGAATGAAAATGTTACCATGAATTCAGGAACAGACATTTCTGCGTGTATTGCCATTGTTGAACAACGAACAAACATTTTAGATTTATTATTTCAATTTCAGAAAATAAATGAAATGCTTTTAATAAAATATCACAGATATCAGGCTTATACTTGTGTATGTCAGATCCGATTTTTGTCTTTACAAGACTCACCAGTGACTTTCAATTCGAAACAGTTGGAACGCCACATAAAATGGAAAGTCGACAAACATTAAAAACTGAACATTCTGAATAAGAGTTATACCCAAATACGCATAAAGCAGTCTGCCTTGGGGTAGAAATTATTGTTTCGAATAATTTACCATTTTGTAAACATTAAATTTACAATGATTGTTTTATGAACTTACGTATAATAGTACTGGTTTTTTTTGTCTACTTTACATTCAGTGGCAAAACTTTCATGCATGTTCAGATGAAGAATAGATTACTAATTAATACAAACGGTAGGTCCCTCAAATGAGGGTCGACAAAAATAAGCGGGAAGTTTGGTTGTCACTAGAGGGACAGACAATAATCATTGCACAAGGCCACCAACTGACCAGTCAAAAAAATTGTTGCAAGTGTAATGAACGTTAATAGCTCCCTACACAAGATATCCGAATGAATGCCACAATTTTGGAACGGTTTAACTGCCGGTCGAAAGAAGACCTTAAAATAAAAAAAAAGTAAACTATGGTTGCAATATTACACATACAATATTTAAAAAAACAATAGAGTCTAAGCACAAGAGAGAACAAGAGATTGTCACAACGACAGCAAACCGGATTTATTAACATTTATTTGTATCCTGCCAATATCACAACAACCATAACTGATGAACGGTGAAAGTGAAAATCGTCAATATCAAATTTGACCTCCATTTTGTCATCAGTATCAACATATTAAAATTTGAAAAGCTTAGGTTTAATGGTTCATGAGTAAATGCACGGCCACGACTGGAAAAGCCATTTTTCAATCTTTCAAGAACCATAACTCCTGAACGGTAAAAGTCAAAATCGTCATTATTGAACTTGACCTCCATTTTGTCATCAGTAACAACATTAAAATTTGTAAAGCTTTGGTTGAACAGTTCATGGGTAAATGCACGGACACGACTGGAAATGCCATTTTTCAATCTTTCAAGAACCATAACTCCTGAACGGTAAAAGTCAAAATCGTCATTATTGAACTTGACCTCCATTTTGTCATCAGTATCAACATATTACAATTTGGAAAGCTTTGGTTGAACAGTTCATGCGTAAATGCACGGACACGACTGATAATGCCATTTTTCAATCTTTCAAGAACCATAACTCCTGAACGGTAAAAGTCAAAATCGTCATTATTGAACTTGACCTCCATTTTGTCATCAGTAGCAACATATTATAATTTAGGAAGCTTTGGTTGAACAGTTCATGCGTAAATGCACGGACACGACTAGAAATGCCATTTTTTCAATCTTTCAAGAACCATAACTCCTGAACGGTAAACGTCAAAATCGTCATTATTGAACTTGACTTTTATTTTGTTTTCTGTTACAACTTATTAAAATTTGAAAAGCTTTGGTTGAACGGTTCATGAGTTAATGCACGGACAACATTTGGTTGCCGCCCGCCCGACTGCCCGGCCGGACGACCGCCGTACATCCCCAAATCAATAACCGACATTTTTGTCACAAAAATCCGGTTAAAAAGGCTGAAAACTACCGGACGAATACATTGTCAGACTGAAGGACGTATGGAGTGAACACCTATAGCCGTGAAGGAGAAGTGTAAAGCAGTGATAAATACCAATTTTTGAAGGCCGTACGAGACAGAAAGTTGTTAACTTCTGTAACATTTGGTCTTTTTTTTTGGAGTGATATCATTTACAATAACACCACATTTTTTATATTCAAAATTGATTCACATCTCCTCATCGCGTGAATGGTTGTAGTATGTCTTGTTGGACATTAAACATTTATTCATACATCCATCCTATATTACTTTTATTATAATTGTTATTCATAACTATAATAAAGAGATAAAGGCTGTTTTCAGAATGCTTCCGTTTTGCTAGGTGTGATATGATTATATGGTGACGGTCAATTTTTTTTTTTGCGTATAGGAAGACCATCGGTTGGAATCGTGAACCATCATCAGGAAAACTGAAAATCAATAGAACTAACTAGTCACGTGCGGGAAAAATAAATGGTCGACATTATCTCTCGAGTAGATATAATTGGCAAATAAATCATCTTAATAAAGTAACCATCATTTCAATTAGGATGTAATTTTCGGGGGCATTGTGTGCATGCTGTTTATTATAAATATTTTCAGTCAATTTGTGCAAAGTATGAGTTATACTTACTACATGTAAGTAATAAAGATAATAAATTAGAACACGATATAATCAGAGATTGCACGTGTTTCCTTTAATTTCACTTCCGAGCACTATAACTTTTTACAGTAAATCAAATGACCGATGTAAGGTAACATCATTACAATTATTAATAAAATTGTCAAATCGACAGTTAAATGAGAAATAATTATCAATAAGGGTAACATCCGAAAGAACATCCAAAAAAGTAATAAAAATAACTGTAAAATGGAAACCTTTTAAATTTAAATGGGTCGCATACGCTGATATTCCCTGTATATACCTAGAATAGGGGGCAAAAGAAACCAATGGGACTAGCGTCATTTTCATAAGGGAAAGATAAATGACTTACTTGCTTTTGCTCCCAGGAGTTAAATCATCTTTTATGCTACTATATATAATATACCTGGTCAATATTTGACGAATCCCAGTTGTCAATCATGCTACTCCTTAGATGTCGATTGGTGCACGAGTTATTCCCATTGTTTTCAATGTCTTCTCCCAAAGACGGATTTCTCCAGGTTTAATACTGACAGTTTATTACCAGAGCAAGCCACAAAAATCTGTTTAAAATCTAAAGAAACAGATAGAAATAATGATGTCTTTGTTATGCTTTATATCATTAATTTGTGAAAACATATGAAATTTTTATTACGAAATTTTATTTCAACGAAACGTCTTTAAAATGTTTAGTAACTATGTTCAAATCACATAAATCGATTAAGAAGACAAATCAAGAGAACACATGAAAGGGAATCGCGAGAAAAGAATCCGTTCTTTCAATGCTTCCATTTTGCTGGGTATAATATGTAACTATCGTTATGGTCATTTTTCAGTGTAAGAAAACAGAATTTGATCATCGACGGAGTATGTTTCTATAACATGTATAATGATATAGAATATTCCCTGTGAACAGACCACAATTATGTCAACTTGACAAAATAAGGAATAGAACCATAGGTTAGACCACTTTTCTTTTATTTGAAAATCTAAGACTCCAAAAACATGTCGCTAGGAATTTGAGACCCAGATCAAGAGGTTTCGTATCTGTTTATGTGTGTATTCGTTCTATTTTTTACTCGTTACTAGTCGTGTCAGTTTTGTTTTATTTTTTCAAGGAATATGGTTGTTTCCAATTTGTACTGATTGAATAACATTCTGTAAAGACATTGAAAGAAACTTGGACTAATATAATCCCTTTCGATTGTGTGTTGAACCTTTATAATATCTCTGTCTGGTAAGCTACAATTACTGTCATTCATACCTTGATGATCAATTTGTCTATCTTTAGTATTATTGAATCTGTGTTTGAATGTTTGTCATGATTGTCTCTTAAAATATTTTTTTAACAGATTGTGTCTGAACCATCATGTAGTTACATTAACAACATAATGGCGACCTTAGAGGATACACACTCCAATGAACTATGCCTACCATACTCAAATAAAAGTACAGATATGTAGAAAAACTAATTTGACTGACAAATATGATTAAGGTTAAGTATAGTTATGGAGTTTTGAATTCATTGTTCAACATGCTACTTTTCAATTTTTATTGTTATTCAAACTGAGGACACTGAGGAAGTAGACAGTCTCATCTCTGCGAAATTGTGATTTAAAACATTATACAAAGTCATTCATTGAAACAAAGGTTTACTTACTATCTGATTTTAAATATATAAAACTTACTTCTTTTAGACATTTGTGAAAACAATGGGAAGCATGAGTAAGCCGTACCCTTTGGCATACACACTTTTCGTCTACAGTCATGACCTCTACATGGACCTGCTAGTTCCTAGAAATTTGACACAACAAAATGTACAACATCCTTAATTGATTTTCAAAATATAAGTACAGCATATTTCAAGGTGTCATTCAAAATTTAAAGCTAATAGACTAATTTCATAATACCGACTTTTGACTATCATTTTTCGACAAGTGACCTACTATATAATAAGACATCACAGCCGGAACCCCACCTAGTAAGGGCAACCAAAAGATTTATAATCTAACAAATAATCTGTTCAATTTTGGGGAAAAGATAAAAAAAAAATTGGATGATTTTGTCATTTATAAAAAGCATGCAACAGTTAATATTTCATACGAATTCTACGGATTGTAAGTACTCATCAGGATGTCCTTCCGAAGATTGGTAACTTGTCGAAAAAAATAATAAACTACGGAGACAAAAGTTGATAGTAAAAAAAGTCTATACGAAATTGAAATGGCGAAGGCAAGACGAGATTGGGGGCAAAACAGCTCCACAAAGCTCTTAAATAGTACCTAAAGTCTAGGCCAAACAAAACCTGGAAAACAATGATGTTCTCCAGGCGCATCGTCATGTTGGTAATGGTAAATAACATTTCGGTTATAAGTATCATTCATCTAGAAAAAACTGATTGTTGTTACCATCATTATAACCTAATGGACCCTTTTTTTTGACATTTTCACTATTATGTCTGGGTTTTTTTATTAATCAAACACTGTGAATTTAATGAAATTAGAAGAGAATCATGCAAGTAAGAGGCATTTGACTCTGGTATAGAGGACAGCCCTTCTATATAAACTATGCAAAATGGAAGTAGGAAAGTCTTTTTACAGAGTAATAAAACAACAATATTTAAATACAAAATCACATTTCTGATTATTTTGACAATACTAGGTGTGAAACAAGGGGATCCATTAAGTCCCATTTTGTTCAATATTTTATAAATGATACCACTAAAGGCTTAGAAGATGACAAATCAACATGCACAAGTCCTACTTTGGAGCTTAAAAATAGTAAACCAAATAAACATGGAATTGTTTGATAGCTACAACTAGTGCGAGGCACTTTCTGTCTTAAACGTCCCATATTTGTTCTGGTTTTCGTAGCATACGTCCGCCATACACAATAACCCGGAGTTTCTTGTCTTTGTTGTGTTGACCTAGAACATCCTATTGCAGAACCACTTGCGTCGGTATGTAGAATAAACTCTTTACTGAAGTCTGGAAATACTAGGATAGAAGCTGATGTGAGTTTTGTCTTGAGGGGTTCGAGCAAGTGCTGACATTCGTCTGTCTATTTAAATTGCTGATCTTTAAGTAGAAGCTGATTTAGGGGAGAGGTGATTTATTGAATAGTTATGTATGAACTTCCGGTAATAATTGCATAGTCCAAGGAACATACGTATACTTCTTTGACATTTTTCGGCGCTGCAAAGGACTGTACAGATGCTGTTTTTTCTGGATCTACTGCTATGTCTTCTTTGGTGGTGATCTGGCCTAAATAGTGCACTTCTTTACATGCGAACTGACACTTCGACGGCTTTAATTTCAAGTTGGCTTTGATTGATTTATCAAGTAGAGCTGCTAAGTGACAAACGTGTTCTTCAAAGTGCTTACTGTAAATTAGAATGTCGTCTATATAAAATAATGCGCTTTTTCCAGTTGAGATCCCTGGTTACTACATTCATGATCATGTTGAATGTTGTAGGCGAATTTGCCATAAGGAAGTCGGTTGAACCCGTTCTGACCTCGTTGCGTCATAAAAGCAGTCTCCTCTTCAGATTCTTCTTTAAGTTCCAGTTTCCAGAAGCCCTGTCTCACATCACAGACGCTATACGTCTGCGCCTGTTCTTCCCCAATGGTATCTGGACATCTGAAAGGTTTGAGAGCGATTGCGTAGATATTTTTGTCAGACGGTTAAGTTTTCTAAAGTCACAACATGCCGTTTTCTCGCCATTGAGCTTTGCTACCAGCATAATGGGGCTGCTCCACGGTAGAAATGCTCTTCCGAATAATGCCTTGTTCTTCCATTCCGTCCAAATGTGTGTTTGTTTCTTACTCTTTTTGGGGGTAGTCCGGTACGGAAATTGTCTGACTGGATTTGCATCGACTGTATCAATGATGTGTTTACCTATTTTGGTACAACCAAATTCGGTTATATCTTTAGCAAAAGCTTGCCTATATTGCACCAAACATAGTCAATAACTGATATTTTTGTGTTTTTGTGTTTTGCTTAGATCAGACTTGGAAAGATCAATATCCATCTCGGTAGCACTTTTGATATAATTATTATTTGAATTTAAAGCTTCGCTAGTTTTGAGTTTTGATACTATCTATAAACTCAAAATTTTCTTTTAATTCTATCATCTTGAATTTTAATAAAGTTTGATTCAGTCTTATTACAGCATTGGTAAGATTTAAAATTTCAATTACAGAGTTGTTGTTATTTGTTTGTATTAGTGCTCCAATAATATTGTGTTTGCCAGCAAGGAAAAATTTTGGCATTGGTAAGATTTAAAATTTCAATTACAGAGTTGTTGTTATTTGTTTGTATTAGTGCTCCAATAATATTGTGTTTGCCAGCAAGGAAAAATTTTGGTTCAATTACTCCTGATGTGTTTTTTCTAAAATTATATGTTTTAACAGGAAAAATAACTGTTTGTCTAGGTTGAAATGTAACATCAGATAGCACACGGACAAAATTGTGGGTGACATCCCAGTCTTGGCCCTGACTTAAAGAAACTTCTGTCATTCGTTTTTTTAATGATAAAACTTGTGGGGAAACTTATCTCAGCTTTTGATCATGCATGAAGTTTCGGCAAAAATTGGTGTCATATCGACATAACAAATCTGATTTATCTACAGGGTAAAATTTTATCTACTTGCAATGACTTGTATGTATTGGTATTTATGACGGATAAAGCTGCACCGGTATCGATAAGAGTCTGTATAACCGAGGAACCTATTCTAACATTTATCTTCCAATCGACTCTTGAACCGCCTGTATTTGCAAACAGATTAACAATATTTTGCTTTGACTGGATATTTGTAGACTGTCAGGCTTTTTTTTTAATTATGGGATGGGTAGAACTTAGCATTTCTTTGAAAAAAAAAGAAAAAAAATTCTAGCCTTTTATTCGGGGGTCGTTTCTGTTGCTTCTTGATACGATTAGAGCATTAACAGGGGGACGTAAAGATGTGCATTCTCAAAACTATGACAGTATGTATCACACTTACCATTACTTCTGGGTTGGTTCTGTGGTTCAGGTTTGTCCTTTATAGCACTGGTGACTTCGACGCGTACTGGCTTCGATGCTATCTGCGTGGTGATGTCTACTAGCAAAGCAGCATCTAGTGCCTCACTTATGAAAACGTTTTGTTTAAGAACGGTGGCGATGACAACCGGAAAAACAAACTCTGGTCTAGTTCCACGATGAACGAAGTGTTCCATCATAACCGTTTGACCATCAAGAAAACACAGTCTCTCGATCCTTGATATGAATTGTGAAACGTTTTCGTCGTCTTTTTGTTTTACATCGGCCGCATCTTTCCAAAATCCAACTTTTTCTATTGATTTTCTTCCAAAGCGCTCGTTTAATTTACGAAATAGATTATCTTTGTTGTTTCGGTCTTCTGCGTCTATTAACATATACCATGCCAAAGCTTAATTTCAAGGAAATATGTGAAAGCTCTTGTTGCTTACTCGTCATGCCACTTAGAAATTTCGCACATGAGTTCGTAGCGTTTTATCCATACGTCTGCATTTTCTGTTTCGAACGCGTTAAAATGTTCCAACTATGGTTACTTATTTTTTAAATTTTCGTATTCTGGGTTTAGTTCATAAGTAAAACACTCGCTTGGCTGCAAAGGTTACGGTAATCGAGGGATCCTCCCCGATGATAATCCCGTGAATTTCGGTACGAGTTACATAAAGGTGTGTAGGTCAATAATCGACACTGTGGCTACTTTAAACGCAAGACCGTAAACAATAAATACAAATTTATTCACAGACAAGTTTACAGTTTGAAAGCTAGGGAAAGATTGCCCAAGCATCAGTTTACAAAACATTAAATAAGTCATAAAATATATACTATTGTCCAATCTTATGTAATAATTATCTGATTATTGTTCTCCGGCTTAACCTTGTAAAATAGCGATAATTGCTTTTTTTGGTTCGAGTATAAGCACGGTCGCGAAACACGTGACTTGCTTGTGATCAGTTTCACGGAAAAATGGCGCCTGTCTGAATAAAAAAGTTCGCTTTGAGGCAAATTTTGAACGTAAGTATTTACATATCATCGTATTCATACTATAGGACCCCCTCATCATATGCAACGTTTTGTTCCGAATATTTTGATGCCCATTAAGTTATATTTTACTGTTGGTTTCATAGAGAACATTCACAGAATATTTCAGATCTGCCGAAGATTGATCAGGATTGTGTACACGATATGTCCGTAAATTCACTATAAATCCATTTATGTATCTTATTTTTGCCAATCGTGGACAGAAACTTGCCCACATTTACTTATTCGTTCATACAAACTAGCGTCAGTGTATATTTTTGACATTTTTGTGAGCTGAACGCAATAATATTTTTTATCTTCAAAAAATTGATCAGTATCCACGGTATGAACATCATATGATCAGTTCCACGTTTGAATCTGAATCGATATAATAAGATCCCATTAACGGTTTTATGGACAGGAAATACAAGCAGAAAATAATTTATAATTTTATGCAAAAGTAGTACTGCCTGACACATACATAATATACTTTCTATCAGACTTTTACAATATATTTTCGACCCTATTTGGAAACTACATGTCCTTTTTTTCGACACAGTTAAATTAAAGAAAGCACATGATTGTGGTGATCACGAGGCTAGTCACAGGAGTGACAAACAGCATAGGTGCACATGTGGAAAGGCATAAATCCACCAGACAAACCTTTACAGACAAAAGAGAAAATGTAATCATTGACAACAATCAGGATTCATCTTGACTTTATTATTTATTTTACGTTTTGTACTTTGATCTCAAAGATGAGATACATGCAGTCAACTGGTTTTGACAAATAAAGATTTATTTCTATGAAAAATATTTATTCAATGCCCATTTTAATAGTTGGTAGAAGTTTGGCCTGGTTGCATCTAGCTTTTTCCCAACGAATTCCAAGTTCCCCTTTACATAGAGCATTTCTGTCAGTTGAAATTGTTGCCTCTCGCTTTCGTCCATTCAACGGTTTCCTCCCTGCAGAGTCGAATGTATGATTTCTGAAATTGAAGGAAAATACAAAAGTATACAAATTTATGCCACACTGGGGAAAACCTGGAGACCGTAATTCGATTCATGGTTAGCCGTAGGGCCATATGCATATTAGAAATTGCAGTGAGGATGAAAATATTTTTCATAGACGAAAATCTCAGCACAAAATGTATCTTGCGTTAGATGTGGAAACTTCCGTTTCCGTTTCCACATATCAGTACCGAAACGTTCATTATAGACGTGCGCTTTGAGTGCCCTTTTATCTTCCCACGTTTCGGAGAAGGAAAATACATTACTGTGTATGGCGATTTTGAAAATACCCTCTTTATTCCTGTCTGTAAGGTTGGGATTGCCTTATTTGACGAACACTTTTGATGCCTGACAGTAGAGTTTTTCCGATATTTGGCAGTTGCAGGGAAAGACTTTTTTTTTCCCGCATAACGGGACCTATAATAAGATAAAAAAATAACTGAATTAGAATTTAACTGTGTCGAAAAAAAGGACATGTAGTTTCCAAATAGGGTCGAAAATATATTGTAAAAGTCTGATAGAAAGTATATTATGTATGTGTCAGGCAGTACTACTTTTGCATAAAATTATAAATTATTTTCTGCTTGTATTTCCTGTCCATAAAACCGTTAATGGGATCTTATTATATCGATTCAGATTCAAACTGTGGAACTGATCATATGATGTTCATACCGTGGATACTGATCATTTTTTGAAGAAAAAAATATTATTGCGTTCAGCTCACAAAAATGTCAAAAATATACACTGACGCTAGTTTGTATGAACGAATAAGTAAATGTGGGCAAGTTTCTGTCCACGATTGGCGAAAATAAGATACATAAATGGATTTAAAGTGAATTTACCGACATATCGTGTACACAATCCTGATCAATCTTCGGCAGATCTGAAATATTCTGTGAATGTTCTCTATGAAACCAACAGTAAAATATAACTTAATGGGCATCAAAATATTCGGAACAAAACGCTGCATATGATGAGGGTGGTCATATAGTATGAATACGATGATATGTAAATACTTACGTTCAAAATTTGCCTCAAAGCGAACTTTTTTATTCAGACAGGCGCCATTTTTCCGTGAAACTGATCACAAGCAAGTCACGTGTTTCGCGACCGTGATAAGATACATGATTGTATTATCTTTCGCACTTTTGAAAGCCATCGGATTTTAAGTTGTAAATAGTAAATCTATAATCTCTTTGGGTATTTGAAATAAAGAAACATTATATTTAAGAATAAAGAAACTAAAACGAGAAATATTCAATTTAAAACAAGAGTCCATATAAATATACAATTTAAATACAGAGTTCATAAAAATATTCAATTTAAACCGAGAGTTCATATAAAGCACTTTTCAAATTATGGTAAAAATTCCCAATGTCACTTTTATTCCGGTTATACATATGTAAACTATCCAGAAAGTGTATGTATTGTTATTGCGAGTTGCTAGAACTTCCATCACTAAGAAAACATAGAAATATTGAAATATCAAAGTTTCGCTTCAAAATTTTCCTCTAAAAGCATGAATAACCTGAGTATTCTGTATCTTATCATTTTTGCACTTTTAAGTTTTGTTTTTTTCTACCTTATATCGACTACATACTAATTTTTTTTTAACAAAAAAACAGTTAAAATAGCTATCTTTTGTCAGATGGCGATATTTTGGGCAACTGCATGATTGATATAATTGGCTCTTTAATTAACAATAAAAATTAAGCGTACTTGCAGTTATGTCAAAAACATCCTTGGCGCTTAATAAAGTATGTTTTTTTGGTTTAATGATGAATAAAAGTTGAATCACAGACAAACGTTTTGGTTTTCATATAAAAAAGAAGATGTGGTATGATTGCCAATGAGACAACTCTCCACAAGAGACCAACATGACAGAAATTAACAACTATAGGTCACCGTACGGCCTTCAAAATGAGCAAAGCCCATACCATACAATTCAAACAAGAAGACTAACGGCCTTATTTATGTACAAAAAATGAACGGAAAACAAATACGTAACACATAAACAAACGACAACCACTGCATTACAGGCTCTTGATTTGGAACAGGCACACACATACAGCTTGTGGCGGGGTTAAACATGTTAGCGGGATCTCGACCCTCCCCTAACCTGGGACAGTGGTATAACGGAACAACATAAGAACTTTTTGCATTTTGTCATTTTCAATGGAATTTCTGAAAAACGGCGCTATTTATTAAAAATCCGACATTAATATTTCAAAGTGCTTTTAACATCTGTTCCAACAGACTTCCATATGTCCATACAAAATATTATTATTTAGAAGAATAAAGTATTAAAAAATGCTGACATCTTATGAAATTATAAGTTGTCTGTCCTTGACCTTTCGTTGCGATTTGACGGAAACTGCACCATACGAATTTTGACGACAGGGCAAGACAGATATTTCAGATGTTGTGCTTTCGAATGGTATATGGTTAAGCCGTATGATAGATGGGTGCCTTAAAATTAATCTTGTTTTGGTTAGGTCACTCGTCTAATATGTGTTTAATCATAAGATTGTTTTCTTCTTCTCTTAGTAAATTCCTCCTTTCACAAAGCCCCCGTGTCACACAGAGACAGAATTCGCAAATACTAGACCTTTTCAACAACTATCGATACCTACAGTTGAGAACGACTACGACAGGTAAAATGTGAGAGTTCGTATCAAAAACTTAAAAAAAAGTGAGATCATTATTGATTTATGGCTTTCATTGATAATGGTACAACTTCTCTACAGAGTCCAAATGACATGGATTTATAATTTATTATAAAGAAATGATGTACTTTAAGTCAAATTTCATCTATTTAAACGTTGAGCTTCTAGCTGTCCTGGTGGAATTCGGAAAATCAAAAGAACAAAGCATGTTGTTCGGCCAAAAAAATAATGAAAAGGAAAAAGCGGCCAATAATGGATCTTATTCGTGAAAAACAGTAGGAATATAACAAAAAATATAACAAAAAAAAAATGCCCTAACTGTTAAAAACTCTCGATGTATCTTCCGGTTCGGATTCCGATTAAAATCATAAACAAGTTATTTGAACCCCATCAAACACACATTTAGATTTAATGCATGTTTTTCATTATGGTATGATCCCCCTTTTACAAACAAAAAATTATGAAACAAAATATGAAGAAAATAAAAAAAAAAAACAAAAGAGATCTTTGATCGACTAAAATGGAATCGAATATGAAGGCGAAGCATACTGTAAATTATCATATCATTAACTATAAATTCTATCGTATCAAAGACGTACAAATTACCAACATATTCAGGACTTGGTTCAGGCACACATAACATCCGACGGGGTTTTCCTAGTCTAATTTGATCCCAAACCTTCCTTATGTATGGTCATAGATGAGAAAAAAATCTTTAGTACGAAAAAAAATGAAAAAGTTTCAAAACCAAAACTATGTACTGGAAATCGGATATAGAGAAACAAACTGTGACCCGGTGAAAACAAAACAAAATATAGCAAGTTCAGTGTATAAATAAAATCAACGAAATTTGATCAACTTCTAATAAGAAACCCAAAGGTCATTTTCAGGAACGTGGGAAAGACTCTACGACGAAGGGACAAGGAATTTTGTTTTTCTGGTCCAAAAAGATTTTGCAATGTCAACAAGCTATATAGTATAAACTGACAACTTGAAATATAAATTGAATGCCATACGCAGGTATGTTCGTGTTTACAAGTGTGATACGGACGGACGGACGGTCAAGAACTTATTTTTGATAAAGGAGTAGGTCCGGTAAGGACCGATTTTGGCCTCAAATTTCAGGTTCATCTGACGAAAGATTTTGACCACTTTTTAAACACTTAAGTGTCTATTTCATTTGAATCAATTAGTTTATGTGAAAGATTTTAACTGATTTAGTAATTAAAAACGATCCGATTCAAGCTTATATATGAAAAATCTACCAAATATGCCGAAAAATGTCACTTTTCAGATGGTTTTTGTCAAAAACGAAAGTGGCCGCATCCATGTTCATCCTCAACCTTTATATATATTATGTATTATCATAAAATACAACTTACATTTGAATATTAAGGATGAACACGAATGCGGCCACTTTCGTTTTACCTGAAAACTGTCTAAAATTTAACTAAAATGCTAGAATTGTGAAGATTTCAGTAAATTAGCATGACTTTATGGTGCTAGTACCCGATATATGTGCATTGTTATGTCAAAAACAGCCCATATTTATGTAGCAGAAGCATTCTACTGTCCAATAAATAACTAAAGGTTTACATTTTAACAACTTTGTAAAACTGCTATATTTTGGGGCCAAAAAGGGGTCTTACTGAACCTACTCCTTTGAAAAATATCATAAAACATAAAATATCATGTAAATACAAACAAAATAAGAAGATTATATACAGAAAAATATATTTATTTATTCATTGGGTTGATTTATATTCTGAAGCTATATACATGTATAGTTAAGACAGTATATTACCGCCAATCCAATATGTTACGCAATGATAATCATGATGGATTTTGTCTTTGAGACGACCCATCAATTTTACCTGTAAACTGTAGGTGTCATTAGTCGGTGTCGAGAGATGTTGAAAAGATCTAGTACAAACTCGTACCACTAAAGAGATGTTTTAAACCATCAGAGAGTCATAAGTTGTCTTCCCTTAGTTATGTTCTCCTTTCTTAGAGCACCCGTACCTAACAGAGACAGAACTTGACCTACACCTTTCGATAAAAAAAATACTATACAAACTAGCACCACTGAGAATTGTTTTAACCATCAGTGTTCTAGGTTGTCTTCTTCTCTGAGATATTTCTCCGTTCTATACGAGCACCCGTGTTACACCGAGACAGAAGCTTCTTATTAGATATTGAACACAGCTGAAATATGAGGTTGGTTATCATCTTTCGTTTTAATATATATATCTATTACAGAAGTCGTATGTCTTGGTTTATGCAATTCAATTCTAGACTTAACGTTATTTGATATAAAATTATGGAATTATTGTATGGTTGCCAATAAGACAACTATTCACCAAAGGTCAAATGAAGTGGATTTAAGCAATAATACGCAACTGTATGGCCTTCAATAATGAGAAAATTAATACCATGGAGTGAGCTATTAAAGGCAACGACATGAAAAATACGAAACAATTCAAATAAGGAATTCAATTCTATCAAATATTTGATTTTCAATTCTGTATTCCGCTATTTCCAGTGTAAAATAGAAAAAATAATCGGAACAAATAATACATAATTCTTTGCAATTTAAAAATGGTAGCATACGAACAAGTGATCAATATGCTGGGGTTTCTTGCTGATAACATATTGAATGAATTTGAGGACTTTTTTTCAAGAAATTGTCTACATTCCTAGAGAAAAGGAACTGTGCGCATATCCTTGCCAATCTCATCTTTAGTTCATATGAGTCGGAGGTTTTTCGAAAACTTGTCAAAACAAGGAGATCAAAGATGCCAGACCTTTTAATTTCACATTCAGATATATTGATGATGTTCTGTCCATTTACAAACTTTTTTTCTGATTGGGTTCCATTGACATAATTTTTTATCCTCTAGAAGAAGAAATTATAGGGAACATTAAACACGTCTTCCGCCGTCTCATTTTAGACGAATGTGACATAAAGTGGTCATCTCCGTACCAGAATATATGACAAACGAGTCGATTTTAATATTAAAATTATGAATGTCCCCTACATGAACAGCACTAAACCAACTTCACCTGCATATTGGTTCTACATTTCTGAACTCATTCGGTATTCGAGATCTTTGAGCTGCTACCAGATGGCTTATAATTCGACTTTAGAAAACTTCACCAGTGTCTGAGCAGAAATTGACAAACCAGAGTTATATCAAAGAACGTCTTGTCCTTTTTCTAAAAAATTTCATCGGAAGATACTACGTCTCGTCCTTTTCTACAAAAACATCATTGGAAGGTATCAAGACCTTGTTGATACATTATTCCACAACAACTTCACAAATAAAACACGTTACAGAAATGTACAGTTCTTGGTACTGACGCTGTTTTTCATCTTACTAACGTGTTATGGTATCCTTAAAGGAGTAGGTTCGGTAAGACCCCTTTTTGGCCCCAAAATATAGCAGTTTTATAAAATTGTGATAATGTAATCGTTAAGCTATTTATTGGAAAGAAGATTGATTCTGCTTCATAAATATGGGCTGTTTTTGACAATACAATGCACATATATCGGGTACTAGCATCATAAAGTCATGCTAAATTACTAAAGTTTGCACAATTTTAGCATTTTAGTAAAATTTTAGACGGTTTCTGTCTAAAATGAAAGTGGCCGCATTCGTGTTCGTTCATAATATTGAAATGTAAGTTGTATTTGAAGATAATACATAATATAAGGTAGAGGATGAACACGGATGCGGCCACTTTCATTTTTGACAAAAACCATCTGAAAAGTGACGTTTTTTTGGCAAATTTGATAGATTTTTCATATTTAAGCTTGAATCGGAGCGTTTTTAACGACTTAATTAGTTGAAATCTTTCACAAAAGCTAATTGAAATAATTGAAATAGACACTTAAATGTTTAAAAAGTGTCTAAAATACTTCGTCAAATGAACTTTAAAATTGAGGCCAAAATCGGCCTTTACCGGACCTACTCCTTTGTCTTTTTTGAATATAATTACTTTTCTGATTAGTCTAATTTTGGTGATATCCATTTAACGAAGTTTGGAACTTACACATCCTTTATATTATTTTGCTATGGTAAATTTGTGTATTTTTGTATTCATTTTTGCTAGTGTGCTTTGTCTATATACCCTTTTGTGTTTCTTTGTTTCATAAATGTTTGTTTTATAACATAATTTACCTCTATTGTGTCTTTTTGTTTTGTTCACACATCGTTATTAATATAATGGAATATTTTGCGACTGTCATACAAGTGAGAAGTTTAGCTAGCTATAACACAAGGTTAAATCCACCATTTTCTACATTAGAAAACACCTGTACCAAGTCAGGAAATTCAGTTGTTATCCTTGAGCTTTTTAGTTTGCCATTTCATAAGGGACTTTCTATTTTTAATACCAACATAGAGTTTTAACCCTAAATTCACGGTCCACTGGACATAGAAAATGATAGTAATAGTGGGGCATCCGTGTACTATGGACATAAATAGAATGAAACAAAACTAAATCCGTATAACAATATACAGATAATCTAATGACCTACAACATGTACATGAACTCATATTTGGTGTTGCAAGTGTTACACAAGCTCACGCTTTTCTCTTGATTGTAATTTACATCTTAATACAAAATTTGTTTGTTTTTTTCGGAATGATTTAAACTTTAGTCCCTGTGAACATGTTTCATTTGTAATTGTCAATAGCATAGAACTAGCTTAAAGTAACTTTTAGTACTCTAAGAGTGGTATGTTGTGTCCTGTCTCTACGGTAGATAAGTGTGTGTGCTTCATGCAAATTTGAAGAGTCTGTTTTAAAAAGAGGTTAAAGTATATGTCCTACATTAAGCAGTTCCTTTACTTCCTGGTTAGGGAAGAGTGTAGTGCTCACACAAACATGTTTTAATCTGATGATTTGTCATGTGTCTGTCACAAGTTAGGAGAATTTCGTTCATTGGTTGTCGATGCTTTCTGTCCTGACAGTATTGGTTATTTGCATTGTTGACGGCCATACGCAATAACCTACATGTATTGTTACTTAATAATACGTCATATGTAATCTAGTTGATATTTGATAATCATAACACATCTCATTATTTCACATTTCATCATAATGATGGTAAAATAAAAAAATGTTTTGAAATGCAAATAGGTGTATACATGGAAGATAACTTTTTAAAAATGTTATTCAACGTGTTTCAGTCTTTATTGTATGATGGTTTCTTCTAAACTATACTAAAAAGTTGAATTATCCTGACCCGGAAGTTTGAATTATTTGTATAATTATTTTTATTTTTTTTATATTCTCACCAAATTACAATAGTTTATACATTAATATTACTACTGAAAAAAAAGTATTTCTATAATTTCCACAGATTAGTGAAAGGTGTACAATATTAACAGTTAAGTTGAATAAAGTATGAAAAAATTTCAACTTAAACATAAATTAACAGCAATAAGTCAACAAATATTAAGTTCATTGAAACATATTAAACACCTATTGCGTTATTTCTTCGTTATTAATTTTTCCTTATTTGTAAAATCGTGGAATTGATTTAAGGATATTAACTACTCTTGTTTTGACAATTTGACAGATATTCGGAATTCTGCAGTTTTATCCATGTAGTGCCACTATAAATTTTTCCCGTTAATCCCGACTTTTCTTTTCATAATTGTATAACATTAAGTTTAAAAAGCCCATTGGAATATTTTATAAAATCCATGTTAAATGTAACAAAATCTAGCTAAATAGAGAGAATCATTCCCCGTATATTTTTTTAATTATTATCGTATTTTTTTCTTCTTTTTAAGTTCCGATATTTAGATGCTATCAATGTATCGCAGTCTTTTGAAAAGTTTGTTATTTTGAAAAATGCAGAGGCTAACATCCTAAAAATCTTTAATCAGCAGACTCGCAATTTTAATTAAGTCGTCGCTGAACCATGAAAATGAGGTCAAGGACAATGGACATACACAAGACTCTGAAACATAAAGCTTTACACAAATAGAGTACGCCGCCGTCGCTGTTGTCGGATTGTAATACCTTTGTCTTTCATACTGCCACTTTCGTCACTTAGAACCTCAAAAAAGAAAAAAAATCCTTAAAAGAATAGGAGTGACACACAATACGAATAATTTTGTAATTCGGCAATATAAAAATTTAGGGTGTTTAGAAAATAAAAAAATGCTTAGGGAAAAATTATTCCAGAAAGTGTTGTGATGTGCATTGTAATATCATATGTATTTTTTTATGTATTGCTTTACACATTATGTTAGTGCTGGAACCCCTCCAAAAATGTGATATGAATTAGCTTCTTTAGTTTCATTTAATTCCCAGTAAAGACATATCAATTCACAAATGCACCCTCTTTTCCTAGAACATAATGGGAAAAAGGGTTCAGCTGAATCCTATCCTTCGTCTGCAATTACTGCTGTCAGTGCAAAAGTAAACAATCAGTAGAATGCACACTTTAGTGGGGTCATGTAAAGCTTGCTGTCCGGTGTGAGCGAAGGCTCCGTGTTGAATGCCGTTCTTTGACCTATTAGTTATCTCATTTGCACTCCTACCACATCTTATTTTGATCTAAAATAAATATCAATAATTTTTCTTTAGATGCTATTTCATGACCTTGAACATTAGCTTCTCTCCCAGTTTCTTAAAAACTCATTATTATTTCCCAAATCGTTTATCCGTTTAAGTTTTAAACTATGGTTAGTTGAAAATACCAAGCAGAATTGACACTACTAAAATTAATAAATAATTAAGACATTATCACTCAATAAAAATTATTACAATTAATGATGATACTGATGACGAAAAATAGTATAATACTCTGTTTATAAATACGACATGAAGGTCACATAATTTTTAACACAAGGTCAGTACAGCACAAAATAATTAACTTTTCAATCATTTAAAAAATCAAATCAAGAATATAATAAGACCAAAACCTTTAAAAGCCTCTTTGTTAGCTATAGCTAAAAGAAAATTCATAAACCAGCAAAAAATATTTTTAAATAGAATTTTCTCATATTGTATGCAGTGAAGGTGTTGCATGCATTTACCATATATAACTCTATTGTCATAAAAAAATGGTAGGTACCAGTATTCCAACAATCTGCTTTCTCAGTGTCAATGGGCCGACATAAAAAATCTTAACGAGCAAGATATTTGTATTCCTGATATCTTTTTCGGTGTGAATGTTTGTACTTTTAATTATGAAAAAAATAAGGTTATGTGAGAACTGTCATTTTGAGAACTTTGCCTGTATTAATGTATCTATGCACTCATAGCGAGCTGAAAGTGCTGAATTTCTAAATATAAATTAAAATATTTCTGTGTTTTCCTATTTTAGGCATAGTGTTATTCCACATCATACGTCTTCTGCAGGAAATCTAGTCCTTTAGCAGCTTCAACACGTTTTAAAGCTACCATGAGCCAGTAGATTGTTGGTTTCACCCTGTTTGTTTTCTTCCATTTTATGAGGAGATCATGTATTTGACCATCCAAATCTCTTGGAAAGTTGTGCATAGTCTTCTTGATGTCCTCAATGCTAAGACCCAATTCAATTCCTAAATGGACAGCACAATCACCTATCATGTTCTTTTCTGTCAAAGCATTAATAACTTCATCTGCCGGAACAACTTGTAGTCGACTGTGAGCTTTTTCTGCAATAAATGAAAAATCTTATAAGTTTTTATCTAATTTTTATATATATAAAATGCAATTAATATCTTCATTTATAAATTTCATTGGGAACAAATTATCGGAACATATCGGATTATTGATACTCTACTTCAATAGCAAAACCATGAAATAAATTCCAGATAAAATTACATTAGTTATATTGTTAGTTTGATTCAATGAAATTACACAAAACAACAAATGGATTGTTCAAGGTACAAGTAAAATATTATTAAAACAACAACGATATTTAAGCAATAGTCATACCAACTAGACCATGGTCCTCTCTGTGAATCTGAAATACGTAAAATATAAACTATGGAAAGGGTATCAAATAGTTAAGTCTATGGTAGTATTTGATCGAAAATTAGCTATAACATGAAGAAAAAAAAATATTGTACAATTTCCTGAATAAAAAGAAATACTGATGTTCACATACATAAACAGAGAACCAGCTTGTGTTGAACTGTTCATGCATGTTATACATGTTAAATTTATATACCTTATGATGAGGTAGATGTAATATTTTGTATTATTTTATCTTTGGTTATCAACGAATTTATCTACAAAACGTAACAACTCCACTGATATATTTTTTCCGAAATATTTTTATGTCTTTTCAGTTTAATTTAATGTGTGATAGGATTTGAAGGTAATGTTCATAATTTTAATTTATAATGCGTCAGGCAAACATGCTGACTTATATAAGGAAATCAAACTGAATATAAAACTCGGTATACATCTTGTGAAGCCAAAATAACAATTACATGAAACATGAATTATACTATACTGGAGTGTCCTTATTTAAACATTAATTACCATATTGATCTCTGATTTTGTTCAACCATATATATATATTATAATGTATAATTGTATTAACAAATATACAGTTGTACTGTCAATTCAGAAATTATTGCATGCATATATTATTACGATTTTGTTGTTTTAGACTTAAATGGGATTTTGATTTTTACGATGTTGAGAAAAATCCTGTTTAATTTATATGAAATATTTCAGAAAGCGAGTTCAAATTATTGCATTTACATTATTGCATCTACAACTCTGTCGCATTTTTCGCAAAAATAAAAACCTCGCAATATTATCTGTATAAATAAGTTAAAACATGTGTAGTAAGTTTCAAGTTGATTTGGCTTCAACTTCATAGAAAACATACCTTGACCAAACACTTAAACCCTTAACCTGAAGCGGAACAGACGGACGAACTAACAGACGCACAGACCAAAATCATTATGCCGGCAAGTGAGGCATATAAGGTAAAATTCCACAAAACCTAGCGAAACTAATTACTAGACTATACCAATCGACGGAACGAATGGAAAATATCACCGACCGTCATATTTCTCTCTTGGTATAGGCATATGATACTATGCTATCATGTGAATAATATTTTACATATATAGATATCGGTCTTAACAATTGTTTGAGTTTTTTGCTTGTTTCTTTCCTTTTTATTCACAGAAAGGTAACATAATTCACAAAACCAACCTGACAAAGATAGTGCCGACTGTCAATGGCCTGCAAATTGTTCAATGCCTCAAGCAATTTCCCAAATGTAGCGGGAGATTGATCGCTCTCTGTTTTATCCCTCCACTGAATCATTCCCATCAACATCATATCAATAGGGTTTGAGAAATAACGAAAATTTAAGTTCTCATAATCAGTGATGGTCATTCCAAGAAGAAAGAAGAAGTCGTAAAAGTCACGAATCCCCAGTTTTTTGGCTAGATGCACAAAATGCTGATCATTTGGTTTCAGGAGTAGTACTTTTGCTTCTTTTTCAAGACCTTCAATGGTAAATAAATCATAAACGTATTAGAATAGAAATTTAAACTTCAATGACATTAAAAGTAATGATAAAAGAATCTATTTACCTTTCTTAATGCTTATAATTGTATCTATCAAATTAGCATTCTAAAATTTATAGTTCCGCTTAGCCGTTCTATAGTATCAACATATTGAACATTATATGATATTATTACTTACCGATGAGCGTACCATGCATAGAACAATAACAATTTATCCTGCTCACAAGTGATGCCCCCACTTTTAAGAATTCGATTAATAGGAAGTTGATGAAGAATGAATCTTAAAGAGCATTACACAGTATTTAAAAAGCATGTAGACATGGTGCATATTAACCTTTTTTTTTATCCCTTTTTTGTTGTTACCAAGTAAAATGTGACGAAAATGTCATTCATGAATGGGAGTTATATAAGAGTATAACATTAATTATAAAAAGAAGACTGATGAAAAAAATTCTGAAACTCTGGTTCGTAGTTCCTGAGAAAAAGTCAACATAACCTTAATGTTCATGGGAGAGACGGACAGACAAAGTTAAACCCGTATACCCGTTCCTTCGGAGTGGGGAAATAATAACGCACCATTTTGAGACGGAAAAGGGAAATGAATACCCGAACATTATAGCAATAATACAGAAATCTTTTCACTTACTTTATAACATTATAATGAAATGTTCCGCGGGCGCTGCTTGATACGTCCACAGAAGTCGAATTCTGACTTGTTAGAGCAAGTATGTACACTACATACAAGCTTGATACAGCTCTTAATTTTGACTGTGATAAGATATTGACGCAACATAGGTTTCTGACACAGAATGAATGTAACCAGGATTACTAAGGAATGGTAAAAAAATTGGAGCTCCCGAAAAAAGTGGATATTACGTTAAATTTTGGAAGTGATTCTGAATGAAGAGTGGATAAATTCGTTAAAATGCAATTTTAGTTTATCAAAAATTTCATGCCAACATAAAGAATTTGTGAAAATTGTAAATCAGCGATGCCTTTAACTTGACAACGTCAACGTAGCACCGTCTCCAATAGTATCATATTGTTCTGAAGATTTTTTTATATATGGCGCCTTAGATACATCACCTTAATACCAATATATTTATTGCGACTTATTAAGACTTTTTGCGAAATAATAATGTCTGATTATAGTTTGACACCCAAACTGCTACGGTTCTGATCAGTTTATATGAAGAAGTTCGCGATCTTCAGCATCGATTCGAAAAATTTGAAAAGCAAATCGAGAAACAAAGCTGTTAGGTTATAAAATGCAAGGTTAACTCACTTGCCCATATAGTTAATTATACAGAAAAGAATTTAGAGTTTGTGATGAATAGGAGCAACAAAATGGAAGGGAGTGTTGAAAACATAGGTCACACAATGCACAAATAAACTCATAAATTTTATATATACGGCAGACGTGCGCTTCGTCTACAAAAGACTCATCAGTAACGCGCGGATCCAAAAAAGTTAAAAAGGCCAAATAAAGAGCATTGAGGTCCAAAATTCCTAAAAATTTTGCCAAATACAGCTAAGGTAATCTATGCCTGAGGTAGAAAAGCGTTAGTATTTCAAAAAATTCAAAATTTTGTAAACAGTTTATTTATAACTATAACAATATCAATGATAATTCATGTCAGCACAGTGCTGACTACTGGGCTTGTGATAGATAGGTGCAAAGAAAACATTTCAAACATTACAAATTTGAAAACATCAGAATTACAATATAAAGAACGTAATGACAACGTAGATTTAAAGATTGCGTAACATTGGAGATGATGTTATCGAGCTAAAGTGGAGCTCAATGAAAACTAACCTAATCTTCACTGGAATTCAATTTCACTCGAACGAAAACACAGAAGATACACTTATTAAGTTTATCAAACAAGGTTAAAAATTGACAAAAAAATCATCTACCTTACCGTTCACAGATTCGGGAAAAGAGGTAATCGTCCGATTTTGGCAAAATCTATTTCAACTAAGGACAAAGAAATTGTATTGAAAAAGGGATTCAAATTAAAGGGAACTAAATTTCGGAGTACAAGAACAATTTCCAAAAGAAATACAACAAAAACGAAAAATTATACCCGGTGGCAAAACAGGCCAGAAGGGAAAAAATAAAAGTACTGTTTGTTAGAGTCAAGCTGTATATCGATATTAATCTGTTCCAACCGAATATTGCAATAGCTGGAAACGAAAATCTACAATACGCATGTGCCGATAGTAAAATGCATTCGGCAAAATATACCACAACAAAACTCTTACAAAAGATCAACATCAATTAAAGATTGCATATTTTGGCGTAAATATTGAGTCACTGATAAGGTTTTTGCATCGGAACTAAACACATTTATTCTAAAAACAGTTGTTGGCATGACACGGGTTATGTTCTTCTCATATATGTTATGATGGTATGATACTAAACCCCTAACGGGTAGGATTGTGCCTGATATTCATATGACGAAATCATAATCTTTCAGTCAGTTTAATTGAAGTCTGGAGCTGGCATGTCAGTTAACTGCTAGTAGTCTGTTGTTATTTATGTATTATTGTCATTTTGTTTATTTTCTTTAGTTATATCTTCTGACATCAGATTCGGACTACTCTTAAACTGAATTTTAATGTGCGTATTGTTATGCGTTTACTTTTCTACATTGGATACAGGTATAGGGGGTGGGTTGAGATCTCAGAAACATGTTTAACCCCGCCGCATTTTTGCGCAAGTCCTAAGTCAGGAGCCTCTGGCCTTTGTTAGTCTTGTATTATTTTAATTTTAGTTTCTTGTGTATAATTTGGAAATTAGTATGGCGTTCATTATCACTGATTTAGTATATATTTGTTTAGGGGCCAGCTGAAGGACGCCTCCGGGTGCGGGAATTTCTCGCTACATTGAAGACCTGTTGGTGACCTTCTGCTGTTGTTTTTTTATTTGGTCGGGTTGTTGTCTCTTTGACACATTCCCCATTTCCATTCTCAATTTTATCAAGTCATGAATATGAATATTCACACCTCTTAACTAACATGTGTACATGAAAGCAAGTTCTTCTATTCAAATGTGAAAAAGGAACATTATTTCGTCAAAATATTACTTTGCTATCAAACTATTTAATTTAAAGACAATCCGGTACATATTTAAATATTTCTATGTTAACCTCATGTTTCACCATTGTTTTGACAGAGGGTTACTTAGTTGTTGTTGTTTTCTGTGTACCCTTGTATTCACAAGGGTTACCAAAATAACCTTAATTAAAGAACATTTCGAAGAACTGATAAATTTTACATATTATGGTTCAATATCCAAATTCTAAACACAGGATTAGAATCAGCATAGAACACCAAGAATTTAATTGATTTATTAATTAAAGAGCAATATAAGCTAAATTTTTAAATGGGTTCGATTACACAAAAATATGAAGAAAGCAATTTCCAAAATATCATGTATCACTGATACAATGTCTTACCTTTATGCTTTTTCAAACTTTCTAGTCATGAACAGTAAAGGACAAGGTATGATAAGTGACATTTTATGGTCCCGTCTTCGATTGACTTCATACTCGATCCTTTATTAGTCTATATATAATGATTTAAACATTTTTTGTTTATGTGAACACTTGGTTGCCTACCAATGGGTTTCATAAAATTTACTAAAATAGCCAACATTAATGCATTTGCCCTAGGAGAAAACTTCTGAATCCACAAGATGTAAGGTGATGTGCGACACAAATTTCAATACACATTATTGGTGGTTTTTTCAAATGCAACCTAGCAACAACAGTGATTCCTAGTAACCAAACAAAAAGACTTTTTTATTCAATGTTATTCATAAAAAAACAACAACATTAAAATATTATCATATAACTTATACCAAGTTATATTAGTGCGGTAACAGAAGTTAAAAAAGATGTTTTGATTTTGAGTTTAATCTCCCCAAATAACACACGGCTAAAAATTGTCTTTAATTAAAGACAAATATCTCTCCTTTATTTTCTGCACTGTCGTAAGAATTTCGCTTGGTCAAATTTTTTTGAAATGTCGTTTTCTTGACTAGTAGTAGTATTATGGAAAGTTTTCAAACCCCCTTTTTCAAAATGAAAATTGGAATATATCTCCTTACATTTAAATTTTGACTGTTTAAAAGTGAAGTCATTATAATTGCAAATTCAGCCACACACTTTAGTTTCTCCTTTACAGTAGTAGTAAAAACTATTCAATACTATTTTAAGCATATTGTACTTCACAATAGTAGTTACTGATAAAATTTTCAGAACCTAAATATGAAAAAGCTTAAAGAAATCAACGGAAAAAGAATAGTGTAAAATTCAACTTCAACTCGAACTTCCCTTCAATCTCATTTTATGAATATTAAACCTTAATATGGTAAATATATAACACTCAATTGCTATATGAAATTACTACATTTTCGCTATAATATACAAATATGTTCAATCAAGTACCCTTATATATGATACAAAATTTGTTATAGTCCATCAAATATACTTTGTCAGATAAGGGAAAGCGGTATTGTTCATTCTGCCATAGGTGACAATACTAACATTTCTAAATTTATCATTTTTTATAATAAAAACCGGGATAAAACAGTTATGTGATGAATCAGTTCTTTATTATTCTGATTCAAAAGTTGAAGCCAAATAGAGTATTATTTTTAAAACTAGACAATGCTTAAAGACTTGAAATAAAACAAAAGACAATAAAATCAGCAATGAGATTTTGTTTTCAGACAACACACTCTTTTCAAAATATTTGCCGTAGTTCATAGTTTACTGCATTTAGAAAAAGATTTTGTAAATCGACATTTATGTATACAATGTAAAATGTCATTTGTATCAAACACGTTCATATCTGCAGACAAAATGCATTGCATCTGGTAAAAAAGAAATCGTCGATATAAAAATTCCTTTCTCTTTATGTCAAACATTCCACCCTGTGAGGTACACAAAAGACAGAAATTTAATTGATGTTACATACCATATTAACGAAAGGTAGAATATTAGCACCTTATATTGTTGCCGACAACAGCAATTTTTAACTTAAACTTCTTACACTTTCATTTCACAAAATCAATCCAGAGGTTAAAAGTACCCAATAACAGGCCAATACAAGAATATTAAAAAAAAGTTTTTGATTCAATTGCAAATAATAAATGAACGGCTATCACTTCAGAGATGGGTCTGATTTCTTTCAATGTAATTAATCAAAGTACATTTACTTTGTCAATTGTACGATTAAATTAAATTAATGATAACATTTTTTCTCAAAGTAAATGATCAAATAAATGAGTACTTTCAATTACAATGAATTTCAAAATAACTCATTTGAATGCAGTTTTTTGATAAATGTTATAATAGAAGAACGTGTTTAGAAAGTATTTCAATTGATGAAATGTTCTTCATAAGGAAATGTCTGTACCAAGTCAAGAAATATGACAATTGTTGTCCATTCATGTGAAGTGTTTTAGCTTTTGATTTTGTCATTTGATGAGGGACTATCAATTTTGAATTTTCCTTGGAGTTCGGTTCTTTGATATTTCAATATTTGATATGTTATTCAATAAGAACTTCACAATTCATCAATTTGATATACCACAAAAATTCAAAATATCAATACATGAATATTCTGTCACTGGCTATGGCTACACAACATACATGTAGGTAATTGAAATAAAATCAGACATTCATTGGTCTCCTACCTGTCAATTCAAATGGGACAATAATGACAATATTAACAAAAAAATCAGGTTTAAAGAAAGGTATAATTGGAATAAAATAGTCTTTATCAAATATTCTTATTCTAAATTGTGAACACATGTATATGTATTATAATTTTTACTTCGGCTGAAGAGAACTTTTAAAAGTTTAATAGTTTATTTTCAAATAAGGTAATAATAAATCAATTAAGTCTTAACTAATACAAGCATGACTAATTTACGTTAAAGAGATATGTGCAAATTTGTTATTCCTTGAAAAAGAAATATCAAGATAAAACGGAACTCAATATTTTCCCAGCATATTGATAAAAAAACAGAGAATTTTACCACTTCAAATCTTAATCATATCAGAAATGTAATAAATTTTTGATTTCAATATATTAAATATCATTCATATGTCTTTTGGATTATTTAATAAAAAATACAACCCAGGGTCTTAAATGATCTCATTAACCTCAAATAAATCTAATAAATCAAACGTATCAGAATGATAATCTTGAGATGTGTCAAAAAGTTTTATTGTTTGTTTGTCCAGATATAACAGCGGTAAAACTTTAAAATGTTTGTTTAATACTATACTTACAATCTGAGAAATTTTTCATTGAAATCAGAGTATAACCAAAACGTAAACAGGCTTACGAGGTATGTTGCGAAAAAATGGTTAAATTTAATTTTATGTAATCAGATTTTTGGCTAATTAATGATTATAATTCTTACTTGAACAGTTGTTATCCATTACAGACGATTAATGATAACAATTACTCAAAGTCTGATCGCTTAACACAATATTTTTGAATAAATATACCAACATTATATACATGTAGTTGTAATACAAAACTGTATGTAGATGTGTAAATCACATGTAAAAAACGAAAGCAACACATTATAAATTGCATGCGTCCGAAGAGCTTCTCTGGATTTTATTACATCAGGAACGCTCAAAGCCGAATATGTGAAAACCAAGGAAGTATAAAAAACCCAAACCATTAAAAATCTGAATAAATACAAAAAGCCGAGAAAAATAGCCAAAATTCATCTTAGGTCAACTTTGCCTGATGAAGTTGAAATCTTAGCTTCTAAAAATTTCAATATTTAATAATGGACTCTTTGACCAATATATAAAAATTTAAAAAAAATTTGAAGCAACCGTTTTATCAGAAATATTACACTGGTTATATAGCAGTTTGACAAACACTTATTTAGATCATTGAGAAGCTTAGTATTCTTTTAACAACACAACGTAATTAAAACGTTTAGCTGATTTTACAGAGTTATCTCCCTGCAGCGTAAGGTATCACCTTAAACCGATTAGTCGAGTATCATTTCTGTAATTGATACTTGGTACTACCAAGAGATTCTCGTTGACATCCCTATTAAAACCCGAAACAGTTGAAGGGCTGAATTATTAAAAACAGCGTAAAAAAAGCCAAAATCCATCTTTGGTCAACATTGCCAGATGGTGTTGAAACCTTAGTTTCTAATAATGTAAAAAGTTAATAACAATTTTAAATAGGCTTGTTATAAATCAAAAAAGTGCTTTGCGTAAATGGTCAACTGTTATATTTGAAAGTCTTCTAGAAAGATCATGAATCGGACAAATTTGTTTTTGGTTCAAGTAATCGTTTTAAAATATATGTCCCCTACAATTTTGAATTTTGAATTAGTTTAATACGTTTTTTACATGTATCATGTATTGTTATCATTAATCTCCATACAAATATATTCGTCGAAAAAGTGCAGTTAGACATGTATATGTAAGTAGTCATTGTCTTGTGATAGTATAGGTCATTGTATCCATGATTCAATTTCTATTTGCGATAACACGTGTTTACTTCTATCAGTACAAAAAAGAACTTACTTTTATCAAGTAAACGCCGGAGGAAATGTGGAAGTTAACGTCCGTTCACACACAACAAAAACAGAAGACGCACCTTTTTTCTGCGTTAACGCACAGGTAAACCTGAGAGAAAAGACCCATCTGCTTTTTATGTCGAATTTTTTTTGTCTTCAATTTTGAAGTTAACGCGTCGTTAACATGAAGTGCATGCGAGTAAATGCCGTGTTCACTTTCCAACCAGTTTACATGTTATGTTTGATCAGCACCGAACTACAGGGATTTGTTCATCTTCAACAATGAAAACGTTTAATTTCAACATTGCAAACTAAATTATCATTCATGACTCAAATGTCTTTTTTCTTGACCTGGTTTTGTTGTTAATTTTTTCTGTTTAAATATTCTCTAGATGTCTTTTAACAGTAATACCTTTGACATTATCTTACTAATGGTGGCTGTGGCCCTATACTTCAAATATACTCTATTGCATAGTTAATACAAAGTATTAATAAAACTAGCCAAGGATAAAGGGATATCCTGATTGCATTTAAGTGCTAAAATTATATGACTCACAGGTAAAGTGTTTTTGTTCACTTTAATTGCTGTGATAATGACAAGAAAACTAAAAATTAAATTGAATGAAGGACAGAATGTTACTGAACAAATGTAAGATACAAACTTATCGTCTCTTGCGTGATGCTATACAGACACATTTTATTTTTAGATTAAACAAAATAATTGAAATACAAAAATTGTTTTTTACAAAATTTTATTTGTAGTGTTTCCTAAATAGTGGCTTTCTGTCTATTTACCTATATTTCTTAATACCATGGAACATTGACAGATAGCTTGATTTTTTAAAATCATTATTACATTTTTAGAAGAAGTTTTGTATACAAGTTGTTTAACATTATCAGAACAACATTATATATAAGTAATTAATTTTTGTGAAGGGCAAAAATTATCATAAACTAAATTGTAGGTTTTTTCCTGTAATATTTTCCCCACTTAGTTAATTGGTAAAATGGAACAAAAACACCTTACTGCTTATATGATCTTAAGCATTGTTAAACATAGTCAGCTGTATTTTCTACAAAAAAAAAAACCCACTTACAACTGATTTATAAGTAAGGGAAATAATTTAAATCCCATAAAAATACAAAAAAAGAAACATAGAATAACATGTAAGAAAATAAAAATTTATACATTGTTAAGTAAAGATATGTAGACGATTTCCAATCTTTTGAAATGAATAGATAAAAACATATATATTTAATTTAAACATATATATTTTAATCTTAAAACAAAACTTATTCACATTTAGGCCATTTACATGGGACAAAATAAACAATTTACCTGTACAGGTAAAGTACAGATGCAGAATACAATTACACCACTTTTTAATAGATAAAAATATGTGAATCACTCCAGGTAATACAATTATGTTGACCACCAAGCCATGGTTTATGACCCCTATAAACGACCTACATCCCCGGTTTAATGACCCCCAATAAATGGCCACCGTTGTATGACCATTGTACTGTAATAACTCTAAGAGTTTTCTAACAATTTCGTCAAAGTTAATGTCTTTGTTTATGTTATTTTGCTGATAATTGTTGCTATCCAAAATGCATATCTATAAGCATGTTCATTTATTAAAAAAAAGAATGTAAACATTGAAATGTGAAAAAATTAGTCATAATGAAATAGCATATTGTTGACTGATTCGGTGTACAACAAAATAATCGTTATCATTAAACTGCACTTGCTTGTCTAAATTTGGTGACTATGTGGAACACATCTATCCCATTGAACTAGAGATAATGGATACTACAGATACATTTAAGTCGGCTTCTTATCTTGACTTATATCTAGAAATTGACAATGAGGGTCGGTTGAAAACAAAACTTTACGACAAAAGAGATAATTTCAGCTTTCCAATTCTGAACATTCCATTTCTAAGTAGCAACATTCCAGCAGCACCTGCATACGGGATATATATCTAACAATTGATACGGTATTCGCGTGCTTGCATTTCCTATCATAATTTTATTGATAGAGGGTTGCTGCTCACAAGGAAGCTATTAAACAAAGAGTTTCAAATGATAAAGTTGAAATCATCCCTTCTTAATTTTACGGACGCGTTAGTTGACCGTTATGGAATAACCGTTTCACAAATGATATCGGATATGTTCCTTACGTCGTAACTACAATCCCTGCCCTTTCATGAATATGACCTACCGAATTAGGCTATTTATTTGATATCACATAAGCAACACGACGGGTGCCACATGTGGAGCAGAATCTGCTTACCCTTCCGGAGCACCTGATATCACCCCTAGTTTTTGGTGGGTTCGTGTTGTTTATTCTTTGGTTTTCTATGTTGTGTCATGTGTACTATTTTTTATCTGTTCGTCTTTTTCATTTTTAGCCATGGCGTTGTCAGTTTGTTTTAGATTTATGAGTTTGACTGTCCCTTTGGTATATCTCGTCCCTCTTTTATCGCTATGCTTATGCTTATTAATGGTGGAATGAACATCGATTGTCTACAGAGGTCACATAATAATTATTTAAATTGCCTCTATAGTTTACATTGTATTGTTTATTGTTATCGTTAGACATTTTGCAATTTTTATAGCACGTTTTATTATGCTATATGAATATTTTAAGTCGAATCGGTGATCATGAATATGACAACTAACACCCCTTTAAGACTATACTGTTCGGTATTTTATAAATTTAGTCATTTTGTTACAATGGTATGCTTATAACTAGCGCAACAGTAACTACACTAGCAATACGGAACACCTAAATTGAGCACTTGTTTTTGAGGGCAAAAAGTGTACCTCAATCTTATTTTTTAGGCTGTCAATTGTTTGTCAGTTTTTTTATGACTTTAGATTGCCCCTGAGTTAGTTTCCCTTTCTTTGTCAACATTTAAGCTTTTTAATTACCTTCACAGTTTGCGTCACAACCCTCTTTATTCTGAAAAATATATATTAAAAAGTTATTACAGTGAGCTTTTTGTGTGCATTCAAACTACAATTTGGGTTCTTGTATGCTACACTAATTGAAGATTTGTTCTGCCACTATGGGTATCGTTTAAACCTTCTTTTGTTGATTCTTTTACTTTTTTTTCTTCGGTATTTCTTTTAGAATTCTTAACATGACAGTTTTTACTAACATGCATAGATAGACTAGCACCATTTCAAATATGTAACTTTAATTGATACACTAGCACAATTTCAAATATGTAACCTTAATTGAAATTTGTGATCATTCGCATGTGTGTATTTAAATAAACTTTCTGTTCTAAAGTATCATTTAAAGTCATATAATAAGAAATTGTTGTAGTCATTACGTCCGACATAAATATCTTTATTGTAGATTAATAGATTGTACAGTTATTTTATTCAGTTCAGCTACCGCTTAAGTAAACTATAAAACACTATAAAACACAAGATATCATGAGTAAAAATAATTCAAAACAGAAACCAAATAGCACAAATCACTACGGATTTATTCTAGTGATTTGATATGTTTTATTCATCACCTCAGTGTTGGGCACAAACTTCATAACTAATGTTATTTAAGAAGGGAGTTAATATAAATATTAATCTTATATTCTACTTTACCTTAATTATCTCAGGAGGTTGCAATACAAAGATTTAACAAAACGCTTATATTGAACAATCTCTGTGTTCCGTGTATCCCCCTTAATCTTGGGTAATGTATCTCTGTACGATTTAAGTTATGTTTACAATATCTGCAAAAGCTTCACGACAAACAGTTAAATTTCATAATTTCAATAAAACTTTTTTTTTAATTCTAATTCAAGAAGTTTTTTTAGAAATGAAATTTTCCGAGTCTTTCAGTAATCAAAAATTAATTAAATTTGTATGCAGTCAAAAAATAGCGGTTAAAAAGAAATACTAGTACATGTATAACTGACCTTATCAAAAACCCAATTCAGAGCACATTTTGTTTCAAGTTTTTTGCCATGCTTACAACTCCAAGACTTCTGCTTTTTAGCATCCGACAAAGGGATTAAACATGTATCCCCATTGCATACGTCTCCAACCTCTATTTCAAACAGATCAGACATAGCTTTGTGACTTTGATTACCAAAACAATGACTGTAAAACTGAAGTATTCGACCAAGTGCCAAAGACAGGCATTCCTGAATCGTTGTCGCTATATCTGGTGATATATGCTGCTTTGACACCTCATTTATGAGATAAACAATGATTTTCTGCCCGTTTACATAAATTTGAAGTTCATTTCTGTTATCAACATCCATAATTGCTGCTTGAAAATAGAGACAAAGACGAGAATCTACTACTTTCAATGGCCATATGCTAATTGAAGCGCCTATTAGCTTGAACGACAAAGCGGATGGAACTACTGTCTCCTTCAAATGATAAGCTATGCATATTGTTCTGTCATCTGTTGCAGCTTCCTGCATTTCCGGTGGAATTTTGCACTTCACCATGCATGGAACCAGGAATGAATCTGCAGCTATATCCTTCTGAGTGTATCGTTTCGGTTCTACCAGGATGTCAAGATGAAGAAGGACCTGCACTACATATTCCTTTGTTCTGACATCGGTCAACATATCTTTGAAAGTTGGTTGTGACCACAGTATGAAAAGTTCTGTCTTCTTTAGAACTCCAGTATATGATAATTTAACCAGTATGTCTCGAATGGGTCCATTCTCTGGCCAAAACAGTTTGTCTGTGATGAAGGCTCTAAGAATATTGACCATTGCTGTAGGCTCAATGACTATGAAGTCACTTAAAGCTGGTTCATTGAAGTACAAAAGCTTTCCTATTGAGTGCTGAACGCGTAAGAAATCCTCTACCCTGGACTCTTTCAAAGCACATTCCTTATTTGATTTATTTATCTCCAAAAGCTTTTCTTTTGTAACCATTTTTACTCCATTTGATCTCATATCTGATATCTGTAAATCAAGAGGCACCCAAATAATTGGCATTTGTTGTCCCCATGTTGACTGCTGCCAGGCGATATCAACTAATCTATCCTTTAAACTATCAATATCAAGGTCAGCTATATCTGTTGCATTGATGAAAAAGACTCTGTCGTACATGATATGTTCCTTGAGCTTGTGTGAAAAAAACATCGTCTTCAGTTCTTTTTCGAAATGTCGGGCTTGTTCCCTTTTCTCTTTCTGTCAGTTATATAAAAAATCATTGACAAGAATTAAGAATTGATTATTTACTTTTAGAACAAAACAAAACATAAACTGCTGCTTATCACCAAAACAAAACTATAAACTTTAATATTCAGTTGAAAAGGGGTTTTCACATCATTTCGAACATACTTCGTAGAACCATTTTCATTAAAGTTTATTGATTTCAAACGCAGTGAAAAATTAGAAAGATATTGTTCCAAATTATGTCGAGACAAATATTCAGTTTAAGCGATAAAAATGTGAAACGTGCATAAATGCTTAATATGACTAAAAGAGATATTGGAATGCAACGGCATACAAAAACCACAAACAGTTCATCTCTTCTTTTTATGGTCATGGTGTTCTCTGTCAATTTTGTATGTTTATAAGGACTGCAAAATGAGACAACTGTAGAGTTTTTTTAGCACTTCAGAATACTCAATATTCTTTTAAACTTTACAGGAAAGAATTTTCAAACAACACCTTAATTCTCGAATTTGAAAAGCTCTAGATGAAATATCAATCTTGTTTCGTCACAATTTCAGTAATTCAAAATGTAGTTATCAATATTTTATTTTATTATTGGATTTCTCATTTTTCATTATACAATGTTATATTGACTGTTTAAGATAGGTCAATTTTTGTACTAGAATGGTCTCAGGTTATCATTGCATACATTTGTATATAGCATATTCACTGTTGTCTAACAAAATTCCTCATGCCCTCCACCATGGCTAGGTGCAGCACCAAATAAAATAAATTTCAATTTTCATATGTTTTTTTAAAAGGAAGATATAAAGGTTATGTCATTTGAAGTTCGTTTAAGTACTGTTCTTTAATTTAATCAAATGTTAATTTACTCATTTGTAATGTCCAGCCATTTACTAGATAGTTGTGATATTATTTGTATGTATATGGGTTACAGAGAACGGTGGTGTTATGGTTAACAAAGTCATAAATACCTCAGAGAACCTATCACTATGGGTGGCAGCAAACACAATTCTCGGCATTTTATCTTCGGTTTTGTTACAGTAGGTCAATACAGAGTTAATCCAATGCTCCAGAATAGCTAAAAAGAAATAATCAGAACTTAAAAATATGAAGTAAAATGAATAAGTGATATTTGGGTTTGTCATGATTAAAAGGTATTATGGTTTTTTAAATGTAATGCTTCGTGGATACTTCTTTGGATACTTTTTTAACGATAGAAATACCAGGCAGAAGAAAATATTTATCGCATTAATTGCATATTTTTTTTAAGCTTATGCTAGTGTCAATTTAGTTTAGAAAATAAAACATGAAATTGAAGTACGAAAAAAGGTTTTGCACAATTTATAACAACGGCGTTGACCATTGTAGATCGTAAAAACCATATAAGTTGTTAACTTTTACCCCCACAAATCGCTATTCAACGTTGTACAAATGTAAACAGGTACGTTATTTCTTATTGTCGATGATCGATAGGAGATCGTGACTTCTGATTCGAATTTGACACCACTAACGAAATAACAAAAACTAGCAAAAACTAATCTCTGGAACCATTTAAGGTAGCACAATACAAAGATTTTATAACTCCAACTCCCAAGTTTTAAAATGCTGTAACTTTCTTAATAATGCTTGAAAATTTATAAAAGTGGTAGTTTTGGATAGCTAACAGATTACTCTTTCATATAAATGCAATGTTAGTATTATGCAACAATTATGTAACCAATTATAATGTTAACTGTGTCTAAAATATTTTCCACCTAATTTCCACTTTCAAATGAAATTAGCTTCTGTATAGGTATCCCTAGAGGGTTGATTTTATTATATGTTGTTCCTATGGCCATTATCTACAAAAGGGTGTCTCATATTTCAGATAGAATGTATAGAACAAATTTTACACCTAATCAAACATTATCTTCTTTTATGTGGTTAGGATGTTTACACTAATTAGAGATTTATGAGAGAATGGAATGCAATAGAGACAATCTGAGACACCCTTTTGAAGCCCATGATGTGTTGATTAAGATTTCGTTAAAATTTTCAGTATAGTTAAAGAGATGATAGAGCTAAATTCATTCAAGTGAACGTACCCAGATTTTGCCACTAATTACATAATAATTGATTACACAATGATTGCATAATAAAAATATTGCATTCTTTTAAAAGATTAATCTTTTATCTTTCTATATATACCTCTTTTATTATTTTCTATGCATTCATAAGAAAGTTACAGCATTTCAAAGGTTAGTGATTGGAAGTAAAAAAATCTTTGTATTGTGCTACCTTAACAAGAGGACTTTGACAGTAACTGGACAGCTGCATGAAATGTCCGAATGAAAAAATTTCAATCAACTTTAGTTGGCGAAATTTTTTTTAAATGAATAATCCTGTTAAGGTAGATGGGGTGTCTAAATTATAATCCATAGAATCTTTAAATAATTTGCCAAAATGTAGTTCATATCCTGCTTGTTTAAAAACATTAATAAAAAGAATGGGTCACCGGACTTATTTTTACGCTACAGGTTGTTCAAAATTGTCAAGATTTTGTATAGATTATGCATGGAAAACCCATTTTTCCGCCATAAAACGCAAACCACACCATAGAATTTTGAGATAAAATATGAGAAGATAGCTTCAATATTATGCTTTCAGATAAGAAAAAGAAAAAATGGGGTCACCGAACTCGTTTTCTTGCTACATATAAAAATGGGTAAATTCCTAACACATTCTATTGTAAAAGTAACACTATCTGGATTATCTGCCCTTGCATTTGAGTTGCCTCCCCTTATTTGACAAAGTTTGAAAAAAATGAATCAAACAAAAGAATTCTTATTTTTGTAAAATACAATCATAAATATGATCAAACATGGCATTTTCTATATTACAATGAAAATTCTTACACACGAATTACCTACTACTATAAAAATTTGCACTTTTCATCAAAGATCTAGACCTTGTTTTCTAGTATTTTAAAATCCAAGATGGAGGAAGACACCCTATCTACCTTAATACTTATCAGCGATGATTTATATTTGCCTTATTTTTCGCAAATTTTTCTTGCGAAAATTACTCGCTGGTCAAATGCGTTGGTTTACTAAATAAAGAATCAAAACAGAAATCATGCAATACCCATAACGAGATAATAATATTGATCATTTACGAGTTATATTATTGATAATTTATACAGTTGATTGGTGACAAGAATGGCTGTTCAATTTTATTAACTTTAAGGTGTTATGCTGATACAACACTGTCCTATATTTGAAGGATGGTTGAGTATTGCAAACAATTTTAACCGTGAACCATTTTGATATGTCCCTCCCAAGTCAGTGGTTCCTGTTGATTGCCTTTTCCTGTTTATTGTTTTAACTAAAAAAAGACAGTTGATGTAATGTTTGGAGGGTCTTAACAGCAAACAAATTTATTTGTACTTGCCCCAGAGAGATATTAGGAGCAAAGTATCATTTGGATATAAATACCAGAATATTCAATTTTTATATAAACAATTAACATTATACATATAAAAAAGAAGATGTGGTATAATTGCCAATGAGACAACTCTCCACAAGAGCCCAAAATGCCACAGAAATTAACAACTATAGGTTACCGTACGGCCTTCAATAATTAGCAAAGCCCACACCGCATAGTCAGCTATGAAAGGCCCCGAAATGAAAATATAAAACAATTCAAACGAGAAAACTGAGAGTTCTTGCAGTTACTGACAGCTAGTTCAAAGACACTAACTACTAAAAACAAAAATCATGCATCTTAGACTAAATTTTATGGAATATATATAAATACTTGCAATTATTTAGATCATTTCAAATTCAATTGCATGGTTGACGTAACTTACATGCTGCTGTAACATCACCATGTGGATATTCCTTCAATCTTGTATGAAGGCCAAAACGTCCATCAAACATCAGAATGAACGTCCCTCTGTGCTGGATAAATAACTGATGAGTCATATCAAACGATTTTTGCCCGCCAAAATCTACCAAATCCGATGGTGCTATATTCATGGTATAACTTCCGTCCTTGATTTTCTTCAATAAGTCATCTTGAATGGAATAGGCAGTATGAATTGATGGTTCCTGAAAGCCTTCTAATGAACCTAGATCAGGATGATTTGAATACTGTTGATGTTCAACATAATGGGTTTGTCCAGAGTTTGCATTAGGTTTTGATTGTTGATTGTCTGATGAACATTGGTCCATATTTAATGGGTTAACCTTTTTCGGTTCTGTTGGGTTTGACCCTTGAATTTTTGTTACCTCACCTGTATTTCTTGTCTGCTTTATTTTGGATGAACCTGGCAGTCTTTGTTGTGTCTTCATTACAGGATTTCCAAGCAGAAGTTTTGTTAAAACATCACCACTACCTGATAAAGTTTGAAAAAAAGCATTTATTACAACAATGTATAAGCATTCAATTGTGTATCGAAAGCCTCATAAGGATTTACCATCAGAAACTCCCTAAAGATGAGAAAACAAATGATATTTAAATGTACTTTAGTATGCGAAGTGTAGTACGTCAAGAATGATCATGGTATTGTGCTTGAAAATAACCTCGCATAATTAAAAGTATTAATAACATGAATGTGGATGTCTATCGAATAAATAAAAGTCGTAGAAAAGTATGACAACAATAACCATTATTTGGACAAATGGACAGACATACAATGTATAAAGTGATTGCAATATAGCCCCATGAAACTTCAATGAAAGAGCAAAGAGTTTTTAAATCAATTTTATTAGATTATATTATCTAATAAATATTGACAAATAATAAATCAAGAAGCTAAATTCTTCATTTGACATAAATGATTGATTATCATCAGTTAAGCGATAATTAATACTTATTTTTCTTCGAATGACACAAGTTACCAACCTCACCGAACATCAAAGAACCCTCCTATGATACGTTAACAACTGGACGGATTGAATATGCAGTTGTGCTGTTTACAGCTTTTCTGTTTATATTTTCATATAAATCAGATGTATGATTGTCGATGAAATATTTTTCTTAGACCAAACGTAAAACAAGATGTAAACAATTACACGTTTTAAAATAATGCATTCAACAACAACTTATAATAGTCTCAGATATCACCAATCCTATCAACAAAGAAAACCAAGTATATGTTTAACGTTGCCTGTGGGAATTGCAACCTAAGCATGTGCAATTAATTTAAAGCACAAATTGATATTTTGGATTGTTCTTTTGGCAATGTATTTTTTTGTCTGTTTAAATATTCTTAAATTATCAGAAATATTACTTTAATCTATCAGAATGCTTTATCCGAAAGCATTTTTAAAAAAAAATGATAACTGAATAGCTGTCAATACAAATGTAATAATATTTAAATATTTGAACGGTCTTATATATATATTTAACGAAAAACCAGACATCGTTAATGGTTTTTTTATGCATTTTAGAGTCACGCAAAAGTCTGATTTCTTGTTGTATAAACGAAGCTCACGTATCAAGTGTGTATTACAATTATGAATATGTAAGTTAAACGAGTATATATGTTCATGAAAGCCCGAAGATAAATACTATGCACCTAGTGCATTAACTTGTTTAACTCTCGCTTGAGGACAAAACATTTTATTCTCCATTATTATTTGAGCAGAAAAAGTTGAATCTTGAAATTCAGATATCAAAACGTAATGCAGTCCTTTTAAAGCCTTTTGATTTTATTTGATTCGCAACACCCAATCAATTCAGGTTCACCAAAATCACTGAAAAATCCAATATTTGAAATAGGTTGATAGTATCCTTTGAATAAATTAGTTGTTTGAAGATCATGTAGATTAAAGATAATGAATGGGATATGTACTTTTATCGAAATTGAAAAAAGTGGTTAGCAGAGATAAGGTAATTACGCGCCCACAGTTTCTCCCGCCTCAGAAAATCTCCAATAAAAGTGAATAACAAACTGTTTCATAAGAACATGACTGTGTTTTGTTCTTAACAAAATTGTTTTGAAATCTAAAAATATTGTGTAAATGAGAAATCCATAAACTGAAAACCAAAACAAAAAATTGAAAAAAGTTAAGCCTAACCATTGGCATTGCCTGTAACTGCTACTTCTAATACAGAGTTAATTTCATACAATATTTCCAATAAAGGACATATACAGAGATATGACGAAACAAGGTTGGCTATAGTCGCCGTCACGTAAAATTGGCATCATGATTTTTGTCAATTTTTTTTTTTAAATATCGACCGCGTTTTCTCGAGATCATGTTTTTCAATTAGCGGAAGAAAAATCCAATGCAAATATATACTACTGTCCTACCTTTTATTGTGTTTGCACTGTATAATCCTGACCTTCACATTTTTCAAGATTGTTTACATTGTAAAACCGCCATCTTGGTTTCTATGAGGATCCCTTACTACAAAATATTCGTTACTCTCCGGTAATATCATTGTCATTGATGATACCATTTCCCGCGCTTTTTACGTAAAGATGACGAACAACTCCGAGAAACACAAGAACATTGAGAGCACGTGGAAATCCACGGCAACACTTCCGGTAATAACAATGTCGGATTCCACCATACAAAATAATCTTGGATTTTGTGAAGTCAGGATTATACTGTGCAAACACAATAAAAGGTAGGACAGTAGTACATTTTTGGGATTGAGTTTTTCTTCCGCAAATCGTAAAACATGATCTGGAGTAAACGCGGTTGATATTTAAGAAAATTTTGACAAAATCATGGTGCCAATTTTACGTGATGGCGACTATAGGTGGCTATTTCTTTTTTTATGAAGAAACTTAGACTGTCATCCTTTAGCAACGTTACATGAAGGTGTGTCATTTTTTTTCAAGTAATGAATATGTTACATGTTGTCTGCTTCTTGTTAAGTAATGTAAAATGAACAAAATCGAATCCTCACTTTATATGGTGACACTTGAACCCAATCAAACCTCTGTGAAGGTTGAAACAGCTGAAGGTTTTAATACTTTATTGATATTAAAACATCTTTTATCTGCTGTATCTTTTTTTTAACTCTGAAAAAGGCTAGTTCAAAAAATACAGATTTTGTTTAAAACTCTCCTGTTTGAAAATATGTATTGATGATACAAATATTTACTACAAGACTTTTTCTAACAAATATATTAAAAATAAGTCCATTTATTGATAAATGAAATAAAAACAATAGGTATTCTCTTCCCTCCTCCTGATCAGACAAGTTAATACTGAGTATTTGCGGTTGTACACCTCTTAAATTGAAAGATAAGAACCATAATTCATAAAAGATTACCAAATTAACATGAGTTTTAATTAATTCATATGATCGCTCACTTCAATATTATTCACACAAGTACCATTGAAATACTTCATCAAATATTGGATAAGTATCAATATTTTTAATTTTATCCGATAAATTACACAAATATTTGTCTTCTTGTTTTCAATTTTGATTCTATTCATTCTGTAATTAAAACAATTTCCTTTGAATTTAACATTTTCCAAAAGTACGTTATGCATGTTATGCATGTGTACATATACAGGTTGGCTAATTGAGAACGGAAAAAAAGGCAAACAGACAAATAATAGTACAGAAGCCACAACATAGAAAACTAAAGACTAAGCGACACTAACCCCACCTAAATCTAGGGGTGATCTCAGGTGCTCCGGAAGGGTAATCAGATCCTCTCCACATGTGACACCGGTCGTGTGGCTTAAGTAATTACAAATCCGGTAAATAGTCTAACTCTGTAGGTCACATTTATGAAAAGGGAAGGGTATTGTAGTTACGACATTAGGAACATATCCTATGTCATCTGTGAAACGGTTATTACATAACGGTCAAACAACTCGTGATGGCGACTGTAAAATTTACGAAGTGATAATTTCAACTTTGAACTCTTGGTTGGTTTAATAGCTTCCTTGTGAGCAGCAATCCTCTATCAAGGAAATCATGATAGCAAATACAAGCCCTAGAATATCGTATCAATTAGGAGATATTTACTCCGTATGCAGACGCTGCTGGAATGTTGCTACATAGAAATGGAACGTTCACAATTGGAAAGCTGAAATCATCTCTTTTGTCTTAAAGTTTTGTTTTCAACCGACCCTCATTGTCAAATTCTAGGTGTAAGTCAAGATATATGGCAGACTTAACTGTATCTGAAGTATTATTTATCTCTAGTTCGGTTGGATATATTCGTTCAACATAGTCACCAAATCTGGTATTATTTAGTGAGAGAACATCATCTATATAGCGGAACGTAATGTTAAAGGATATTATTAACTTTTTATCTTCTTCCTAAAAAGTTCTTGTATGAAGTCAGCCTCATAAAAATATCGAAACAAGTAGGCAAGCAGAGGAGCACAATCGGTTTCCATTGGAATTCCGACGGTCTGTTGAAAAATCACGTCCTCCAAAAGTAACAAATATGTTGTCAATCAAGAAATCAAGCATCTCGATAATGTCAATTTCAGAGAATGTTTTGTTTGAATCAGAGTGAGTAGGATTTATCCCTCCCCAAGACAAGATACTCGTATTAGCTATAGGTTCGCCATTTTTTTTTAAATGAAACAAAGTAATACAAACTCGTTTAGTTTGTTTGTTGGAATGGGGAATACTTGTTTAAAGTGTAGAAAAGTCAAATGTTTAATTCTATTGCATTATGCAAGATGAGAGAGTCTTAGATTGTATGTGCTCTAAAAGATCTTTGGAATGTTTTAGTATCCACATCTGATTCATGCCACCTCTAGAATAGGCAGTTTCACAATAACTTTTGAGCCCGGCTTTAATTTGCTGTTAAAATAGATGTTAATAATTTAGAAAGAGGTTTCGTGGAGCTTAGAAGACCCAGCAACATAACGTTGTTTGTAAGGACACCTATGAAGTTTGAGTATCCGATACAGTGATGGAAAACCCACTTCTTCATCTTTGGTTGAAATTCCAAAGGAACATAGAATAGACCTATGATAATCCAGGATTTCCTTTAAGGTAAGTGTCTTGATGGTATTATGTTGAGTTTCCAAGTGAATTGTCAATACTTAATTCATTTATCAAGCAGTTTATGAAATGATATTTACACACAAAAACGATGTTGTTCGGGGCTTTATCTGAGGCGACAACAACAAATTGGTCATGGAGGTAGGACAAGTGTTTTGCAACATTTGGGTCTTTAAAAATTGACGTAGTGTGGGTATTGATAGACCCAATTAGGTTCTTAATTCGGATTAGTATCAACGACCTCACAACTTTATTACATTCGGATATAATTTAACCGTTTTTCTGTAGATGTAAAATCATCATTAACATAAGTAATAGTAATTCAAATGTGTAAGGTGACTTGGGGTATTTATATCGAATGGTATAGGAAAATTTCATTAAAAAAAATAAATTTACCTGTATTCTATCATGTCTTTGGTCCGTGCGATGATTAAAAAAAATTTTTTTTAACATTCTGAGATGGCAGGGATTTGTAAATGTGCAATATGCAATAGATACAAGAAACGTTTCTTCCAATAATAGGGAAGTAGAGAATGACACCTGATGGTTTTTTTTCATATCATTCAATGCATTTTGGCATTTCAAACAAACAAATATTCGTTGTAGGAGTATTTCTTTCAAATTTTCAAGATATTTGAAAATGTCAAATGGTAGTGGATAGGGATGGCCTATATGGACTTAACTTATAATTTTAAACTCATTTGTCATTATCGAACCGCATTTCGATTCACTTTCTGTTCTTAGAACAATTTAATCATTTGAAAATATCCTTTGGGTTCCATATTTAGCCCCATTCTTCCTTTTGGTCACTTAATAGATCCATACGAACCATTTGCATGTCTGTTTAACATATTAAAGAGACGTAAGTTTATCTTATCGGCGGTTTCGGAGAACGGCTGTGGACAAATTCAGTTGGGTGAAATGAAACGAAAAAGATGCCGACCAATAAATCGACAAACTCCGCAGACATAAGAATTGGTTAAGTAAGCTCAAACATAAAACATGTGAAACATTTATAATACATACCTTTTTTCAAAGGAATCATCTTACGGTTTTGTAAATCGATGCCATTCCTACCAAAATGAATAATTAGTCCATCAGTTGAAAACCATTTCTTTGGAATTGCATCGCCTATCAAAATACTTGCTAGAGAAGATTTTCCAATGTTACAAGGTCCTGCTAAATACACTCTGTTTTCGTAGGAAGCAAAGGTTCCCAGAGCTACAAGATCCAGAAACTCGTCTCTATTCAATTGGACTAGTTTGGTCCAAATGAATGCTGATTTCGGTAAACAGGAAGTTGTTGAGTGATGAATCTGAGGACATAGTTCCTGAAAAAGTGCGACGATAAATATTAATGAGACGGATGGACGGACTGACGTATGGACTGACGGATAGACGTACGGATGAATGGATAGACGGACAGAGGTAAATTGATATACCCCCATTTTTCAAAAGCAGGTGTATAATAATTTGTTTAAGTGATACTTAAGTCAATATGAAAATGCCTGCAATTTTGCTTACGAAGTTGTTTACAATTACATTATACACAATAAACTTGAACAAATGACAGCTACACTTGTATAACTCCCTGTGTTGGTTTACTACACAAGAGCTTTCATGACAGCTAGGCAATTCTACAATTACTTGCGATTTCTGGATGAAACAAATGCTTCTTCAAGATAAAAAAATTGCAACTTGCAAAAACCTGTCTTGGATATCTTTTTTCAATTGATACTATAATGTGAGTATACACTTGTTTTATCATGTTCAAAACTATTTTTCAAAAATGATAGGTGTATACAATCCAAAAATACTAACCTTATCGTTGTTTTCTTCGAATGAATAGAGTAACATGTTTTTTTTTTTAAATTTCAACAGAATATCAGCATGAATCTATCCTCAAAATTAATTTTTATGAATGTTTTTTTTTCTCACTCTCTCCTTTATGTTCTTTCTGACAGGGTCTTAGTCAGTGGTTTTATATTGATAACTTTGCCTAACGTGCTGTATTGGCGTCAGCATTACACCCCTTAAATCATTTGCCCGTTTTATTGATTATGATTGATTTGGAATGGAAGTCTTTAAACACAATCATTGTTTCATGTTGTTATATTACACGTATTACATAGAATAAGCATTAACAATCATCTATTCTAATGGGTAACAGCCTGTCACATAAAATAATTTGAAGGACGGACATGTTCAGCTTACAATCATTCCTTACAACATAAATATATATGGGACTTACTGCTCATAATATTTATAAAACAGATCTATCCATTAAAACGGGAAATTTACCAATGATCTGTTAAATAAATGCCAAGGTCAGATGATATCTGACAGACAGACATAAAATATACACCTTCAAATAGTTCAATACACATAAAGTTGATAAACATCTTATATTGTCCGAGAAAAAGACAAAACCACGACACTAACCGTTGAACAATGATCCATGGAAAATGATTCATGGTCAGATAACAGGTGTAATACCACCATTGATATTCCCCTATTAGTCTTTGTTTAATTTGCACTTTTCAAAAAAATGTGTAGAATTTATCTTTGTTTAAAATAATGAAATACTTGGTATGAGTAAAGTTTTATCCTGTCCAGTACTATAGAAAAAAATTCACATAACATTTCATTGCATATAAGAACATAACTCTCACTGAAAGTTAACCAATCAAACTTCTTCCCTTATTTTATCTGTGTACAAGGTTTGGTCACCATGTAACCTCAATATTACAAAATATTCTATAGAAGTCCCAAATAAACAAATAATGGTGCTTTGAAATACCCAAGACATATGTTTATGACACAGAATTCTTTTACTGCAATAAAATGTAGGATTAATAACTTACAACTGTCAAATTCAAGGGAATATTTTTTTTTCGACCTATTTTCGTATACAACCAGATGTGATGACAATGATTTGGTGGTATTACACCTAAAGAAGACATTATTGTTAAATAAACTGCATGTTATTTTTTTCATTTGTTATACTGGTTATTTCAAACATTACTGTCCAGTTTTGTCATAATCAGTTCAATAGTTTGAGAAAAATCTAGTATAAAAAAGACGACATCTACAGCGATTCGACCTAACTTTCTTCAACAAATCCAAACCAAAATGAGAAGATAGAATATATTGTGGACCAATAAATTATCAATTATTTATGTTATCTGCCTACAAATAGTTGAATATGGTACTTAAGATGATTTTAGGAAGATAAATACCACTAATGGATCTTCCTGTCTTCTTTATAAGGTGTTTTTTGGTCAATTTATACCTCTCATTTCTCAAAATATCAGCTTTTCAGGCCATTAAGTAAAAATAATTAGGTAACTTTCACTCATTTATGATAGAAATGTTATCAGAAATGAGTAATTGAAGTATTTTGGCAGACAGAACAATCCATATACAGTACGGGTAGTGACTTATTTTTATGGATGTCTTAATCCGTCTAGTCGGATATGAATAATCGGACATTTTTATTGTAGGTAGTATGGTCATTAATCAACAAATCCAGGTGTGATTGGTAATATATTTGTCCCTTCATCTTAATCCGTGCTGCTAGAATTACGGTTCACTGATTTCAGAATCAGGTTACCTGTAATTTTAACCTCTCAGTCACTTTATTGATTACATCGTTTTTGACATAAAATATTTTTACAGGTGAAGTACTGGAGAAAACTGTTTTAATAAAAATAGCCTATTTTTTTAATTATGGTTTTTATATTTCAACTGCTATTTATTTTCTAATTTGTTCCTCAAAATTATTTTTGTTCTATGTTCCTTGTTGTTTATTTTTTTGTTTTTTGTGTATCTTTTTCTTATTTGTTTGCATAAAATTTCAAACATTAATATTTTTACATGTATTCTATTTCAGGAAGCTTACGGTTATTTTTGTTTTACTCGTAAATCCATTGATTAGCAGAATGCTGTCTCAAGGGTTAGTTTGACGCGGCCACATGCAAAATATTTCTATAATATGTATTTAATATTCAGTCTGTGTTGGGTCAGTTCCGAGATAAAATTAAAAAAAAAATAATTACAGTGAGCAATACTTGAATATTATTTAGTAGCTTGCTGATTCTTTGTAGTTTTTACTTTTTACTGTAAACAATTTATTGTCCGAAACTTCAAAGTTGGAGATGTATAACTAAAATAGAACGCAAATAATAACACTAGAAGAAGATATTGATTCTTCCCGGACATAAGTTTATTTTAAGATTTCCGTGTTTGTTCATTATGCGAAATTTATATAATTGATCTGCATTTGGGGGTAGGGGGTAAATAGGGTCCGGATCTCAAAATCCCGGGCTTAAAAAACACGAAGTCCCAAGGTCCCGAATTTAAATAAATCAAAATCCCGACATCGCGAAAAAAAAGAATTCCCAGATTCCGAAAGTGTTAATCCCGAAATCCCGAACTTAAATTAATTGAATAATATTAATTTACGCACAATCCATGTACAAAAGGAAACTTGTATGTTATATATTTTTAACAGCAATCTGTTAAGAAAAATTTGCCGTGAAAAGATAATTCCATGATACACATATTAGTGATCAACAGCGTGTACACGTGGTTGAACTTTAACTTGACTCCACTCACAATATTATTGAATGCTAATAAAAGATATTTAAGATCGATTTTGTCCACTGCACGAGATTTTTATATGGCGGGAAATGTCGTAACAGTAAACTCAGGTGACCTTACTGAACGACCGTGGGAAAATCCATTCATGATTAAATTTGATGTGGAATGATTGACAGTATAATTGTGCGTTAGTTTTGAGGCTCTTGATCGATTGACCAAAATAGAAATTTAATCGATTTACATACATGTAAAATCAAAACAAGATTTAGTCTTCTTTAACTATTTTTTTTTTATTTTTATCAGTCATTTGCCGGATTCCCATTTAAATAATCTACTTTGGAGAATTCCTTTAAACTTCGGAAATAATACAACATCGATTTAAAAATTCTTACGGACTGCGCGAGCTATAGAATGACCAGAAGTACGACGAAAAAGTAAAGACAGCTGATCATGACTAGTACGATTAGCCTTCAATCCCATTGGGGTAAAAATGTGCATTTATTCAAAAACTATATAAGGTTAATTTTTGATTTTCGTGTATCGATTCGTAAAATATATTTTTAATAAAAACACCGGCGATTTTCATAAAATAGTCGAGACATGAAAATAGAAAGGCAATATCTCGAGTGTCAACAATTTTTTGTAAAATAAAAAATAGGAATCGAAATATGATCACGGCGTTATAAATATTGTATTTATAGAACCAATTGTTTGACTTTCAAAGAGATAACGGGAAATATGTCAAAATAGAAAGCACGAGTGATCTGTCTGACCAAAACGTTTTACTTGCGAGAAATGATTGACAGGTGTGAATTGATGTAGAGGCTCCGACGGGGAAAGTTGTATGAAAAGGAAAATAACTTTATTCACAATGCCTATACATATTTTATAATACGATATGTTGGCCTTATACTTAGAATTGTGTTTCTAATAATAACATATCAAGGAACAGGACGTTAAAAGGGGAAATAATATAACCATCAACGAAAACTTGTATCAATTTACGGGATTGATGTCTCAACAATTTGATTTAAACTTCGATTGAAAACAGTCTTGGTTGTTATTAGGCTTATCATTTTGAATTAGATGAAATATTTACGGTTTACAAATACAAATGCAAACACAAAATAGTTTATTGGCACAAAACTATTATAACAATTGGCAACACAATATATTGTTAAAATCCTCTTTATTTCATTTTCAAATTATAAAAAAAAAATCCCACATTCATGATATTTAATTTTAATTTTAATTCTAAATATTTAATTTTTAATTTAAATTCTTATATTTAATTTTAATTTCAATTCTTTCTCTTTAATACAAAACAATATTTTACATTTATCTATTCTCCATACATACAAATATATCTGTACAGGTAAAATTTAATTCTAATCAAGCTGGTACAGATTGATTTACGACCTTCCACTTGGATATTGCACAGCAGGTGTTTATTACACTGGGACAATTGTCCGACCAGTCTGACATCTAGACGGATTAAGGCTTCCATAAAAATAAGTCCCTACCTGTACTGTACAAGTTTATTGTCTCCAAAGAGGTTTCAAGAAGTCCTTACGTCAACAATTAAATATACGCAGCGTTCCAGAGAGGGACATAAAAGGCTTCTCTTATTGAATAATTTGTCGCTAGAACGAAAAAAAAAATCATTAACTTATAAACATATATTGATTTAAGTATTCCCTAGGAAAATGTTCTATCATAGCTGAATACAAGAATGAAGGCACTCCCTAAAAAAACCCAACACAAACTTCATATTCATTGGATAGTCCTATTTCAAGGAAACAAATTCTCATAAAATGTGTTTTTGAGACTCAGTTCACTCAGAATATTTCATTTTTTTGTAATATTTAAATAGATAACAAGAAATTTTAACACATGAGATTACTCACAAGGTCAAAGGTGAATGTACAGCTTCCCATATTAGGTGTAATACCACCATTGATTTCCCCTTATTAGTCTTTGTTAAATTTGCACTTTTCCAAAAAATGTGTAGAATTTATCTTTGTTTCAAATAAAGAAATCTTGGCATGAGTAAATTTTATCCTGTCCAGTAATATAGGAAAAAATTCAAATAAGATTTCATTGCATATATGAAAATAACCATCCACTTGTATGTTTTATCCATCTGATGAGTTAAGCCTTTTTCAACTAATTTTTATAGTTCGTTCTTATGTTGAACTGAAATACCACTATCCCAGGTTAGGGGGAGGATTGGGATCCCGCTAACGTGTTTAACCCCGCCACATTATTTATGTATATGCCTGTCCCAAATCAGGAGCCTGTAATTAAGTGGTTGTCGTTTGTTTATGTTTTACATATTTGTTTTTTGTTTTGTGTTATTTTTTATTACATAAATAAGGCCGTTAATTTTCTCGTTTGAATTGTTTTACATTGTCTTATTGGGGCCTTTTGTAGCTGACTATGTGGTATGGGCTTTGCTCATTGTTGAACGCCTTACGGTGACCTATAGTTGTTCAATGTTTGTGTGATTTTGGTCTTCTGTGGATAGTGTCTCATTGGCAATCATACCACATCTTCTCTTTCATATCACTGGTTAACTAATCAAATGTGTTCCCTTATTTTATCTGTGTACAAGGTTTAGTCAACATGTAACCCTAATGTAACAAAATATTCTACAGAAATTCCAAATAAAAAAAATAATGATGCTAGACATATGTTTATGTCACAGAACCTATTTTCGTAAACAATCTGATGTGACGTACCATGATTTGGTGGTATTACACCTACATCTGCCAGACAGACATATGCACCTTATAATCATTCCATACACTCATTATAGTTGACCTTCAGGACATAGTTTCTAAGAAACGGACCCAATCACATAACTTTATCCTTAATCACAGATCCGAAAAATGAGTTGAATTGTATATGTCGGACATGCCCTACTTCGAAAGATGTAATACCCCTGGTAACAAATGTCATTATAAACACTGTGCATGACAAATTTGCCATTTTAGAAGTGACATTAGTGATAGATAATAATACTTAAAACCAAGGAGTATTATAATTGAATAATTCCCATGGGAATATTCAAAGTTCCAATACGAAAATTTAATTATCCAATTAAAAAACAAGAATGCAAAAAGTTCCCTTTCCAATTGGAGCATTTATTTTTCCTACAGGAACATATAATTTACATTTCACAATTTACAACATTTTTTTCATTTGAATGTTTTCTCATAGAAACATTGAAATTTGTTGAATACTCAGGATTTCTGTTAAATTATTACAGTTTAAAAAAATCAGGTTTTCAACTAGATATCAATAGATAGGCCAGTGACATATTTCAAAAAGACGCTTAGTTAACGACTGTAATGCACCCACATAACACACGGCTGAATTATATATCATTCGAAAGCTTTTTATCGGTACTTTCTGCTTTGCCCGGTCGTAAAAAAATCGTATGGTGCATTTCCTGTTAAATCAAGGTCAAAGATCTTGAATCAACATTCAAATGGTTTGTGATTATTAAACAAAAAGCCGTTTTTTAAGTATTGTACCATAAATTATTTTCAAAAGATCATATGAACTTTATATAACATGATACATTATTTCCAAATCAAACAAAAAAAGGAGGTTTTATGATTAGTTGCGCAATATTTCCAGAAAATTGAAATTATAACTAATCCTAAAAAAAAAATGAAAAAAAATGTTCCAAAAGTAGAATATGTCTTGGGGGATCGATAATTGTATGCTAGAAAAATAGACAAATAAATATGTTTTACGTCAAGGAATATTTGTTTTCTAATTTAATATGCAATAATTAACTATTGTTCATAGAACAGCCTTCTATTGAAGTGTTTGCAGTTGCCCAAAAATCTGCCATCTGCAAATAGCGATTATTTTGATTTTTATGTTTAGATAACATATCGCTAATTGTCAATAATAGGGAGGAGAATTATTTTCCATAATACAAGAAGGGGTATTTAAAGTTCGAAATGAAATATACCAGCTAATTGAGGTAAAAATATGGTTTATTTTCAAAGTCAAACTTATTTACCTTTTTTTTTTATTATGTTCAAATGCAAACATGACTTTGCGACTAATTGAAATAAGTAACCATCGTTTAAAGACACTTGGTTGTCTAATGTGGGATGTAAACGACCATAATATAATGCTGCTGCATTTTTATTTTGTTTCAAAACGAACGTGTTAGACATGTTAAATGTGTTTATTATCTTTAAAGTATTCGAATGAAAGATGTTGTGAGCGATTTCAACATCAGATTTTGAAATACAAATGCAGGTCATTGGGTAAATTAAATATTATAAGCAGTTGTGTTATTAATAAATGAAAAGGTTAAATACCCTTCCTGACCTCATAAGATCAATCGCTGTTTCAGGCAGTGATCGTTTTTATGCTGTGATGTGTTTTGTGGACTTGCTTGTCTCTTGTCTTTTTATATCATATTTTGTTCATGATTTTATTTAACATGTTAAAGTTTCTTTGATTCATGGTTTGAGATCGGTTGTGCCTTTGGTATCATTTTACTTTAAAGACCCTAAGTTGAATTAATGAAAATCGGCAAAACATCGCTTCACAGTAAAGTGAAGAAAATTAAACGCAATAGGACAAATATCCACGAAAATAAGTTAATTTGCTCACGGTGAATATATACAAATATATATATAGAACCAAGTCGTAATCATAATACATTTAACTACAATTTTTAAAACTTTTACTACTTAAAAAGAGACGAAAGATATCAAAGGAACATCAAACTCTTAATCTGAAAAAGAACTGACAAAGCCGGGACAAAAAAACGAAAAGACAAGCAACAGTTTACAAACACAACATTTCAAACAACAAATTGTGTAACACAAACCCCACAAATATTTGGGGTGAACTCAGGAGCTCCCAAAGGGTAAGCAGACCCTGTTCCACATTTGATGACCGTCTTGTGAATCATGTAATTACTATATCGGTGACAACCCTGATTCGGTAGGTGACATCAAAGGCAGAGATGACAGTATTTTGGATACGTCGATTGGAACTTATGAGTCGTCATCTCGCGAATAAGATATTTCATAACTGTCGACCAACTTTCAGTGGCGTCCATAAAAGTTTCGAAAGGATGAAATCATCTTTGCTTTTGAACATCGATTTAAGACCATGTTCAAACCACCATTTTTCTTCAAATGTCCTGTAACAAGTCAGGAATATGGCAGTTGTTATCGAATAGTCTGTTTCTATGTATGTTGGCGGTTTTTTTTGTAGCAGTTCAATGTGTGTGTTATTCCGTTGTTTTTCACTTATAGTTCATAAAATGCATAGTTGAAAAAACGTTGAGTTGTTCACGTTATCACATAAGCAATACGACGGGTGTAACATGTGGACCAGGATCTGCTTACCCTTCTGAAAAAGCACCTAATATCACTCCTAGTTTTTGGTGGGGTTCGTGTTGTTTGTTCTTTAGTTTTCTATGTTGTGTCATGTGTACTATTATTTGTTTGTCTTTTTCATTTGTCATTTTGTTTTAGATTTATGAATTTGACTGTCCCTTTGGTATCTTTCGTCCCTCTTCTATAGTTGTACAGTTGTAAAGTATAGTTGATATAATCCATTGAACTGTTGTAAAGTAGGGTTAATATACTCCGTGAAATTGTTAAGGTTGAGTTGAAAACCTATGTAATTTCATAATTTGTTTTGCGCGTTATAATTTCTTTTCAGGGATTGATAAGTTTTGTTTGGCGACGCCTTCACACGAAGTTTGCTAGCGTTGGGCAGAATTCATCACAGTTAGAGTGTTATAGTCCAGTTGCCATTAGGAGAAAACATGTGATGGTTGCCCTTCCTTGTTAAAATCTTATTAATGAAACATTGTCGATGAATGCAAATTATTTGGCCGGTTGAACTCCATAAATCCATGACAGAAAAACGCCAAAATTCGAACTTATTAATTTTTTTTTATTAAGATTATTAATTAGATTGTCTTACAAATTGTCTATAACGAAGATTACCTGAATCTTTGGAATTATTACGAGTGATTTCAATGAATTTCGGTTATCTTTTATCAGGTATATTGTAGAAGACGTTACTACGTTGTAAAGCTTGTGTCCATTTGTCATTTTGAACAATACAGTATGTTCACACTAGGTATATCGAATTTCTGAATTTACATCTGTTGGTTTCTTTCGATCATTAATGATATTTATATGTGGGTTAATATAATAATCTATTAAATTACTTAATATACTAAGTGATTGATATTTACAATACACACTGGTCATCACTGACATATACATGATATACCCAAGACAACTATAACACAACGCAGTCTCAGCATTTACGAGGAGGATAGCCCGTGTCGATAAAAATCTTCATTATAAATCTTAAAACAAAAATACACAAACAACAAACAGGATTTTAATGTTTACTTATTAACTGTTATTTTTTTGCTGACTATTTGTAATATATACCAAATTTAATAAGTGTTTGGTATGACTAATAACTTATGTTCTTGTACTATGAACAACCAAATTATTTATTTTAAATTAAATATATCCGTACTCCATGACTGTATACCTTTCAATAAAGTAAGTATTACTAACCTGTGTACATTATGAAATTTGGCGGCATTTTGTTAAATGTTATGGTTGTCTTTCAGATATTGTTAAACATCTCATCCCTTACTTTTTTATTAAGTATTAACATTGTGTCATAGATTAAATTTATTCGTTCAGTGTTTTCACTTATTTTGTTAATATGTCTTTAAATTGAGTTAATGTTACACTTTTGTTTCATGTAAGGATGAAGGTTGGCACCTATAGAAACCCTTAAACCCGCTGCATTTGTTTTCAAACGTCCTAAGTCAGAAATCTGATGTTCAGTGGTTGTCGTTTGTTGATTTGGTTCATAGGCGTTTCTCGTTTCTCGGGTTTCTGTTCGGTGTGAGCCAAGGCTCCGTTTTGAAGACCGTACTTTGACCTATAATTGTTTACTTTTACAAATTGTGACTTGGATAGAGAGTTGATTGTGTATCCTAATGCATGTATTCATGTTCGGGGTTCTCGTTTTGACAACAAGACCACAGAAGCAACAACATCATGTTTCTATACCTTGTCAAAAAACTATCATAACGTAATTATCAGTAGTTAAGCATCATCGCACACAGGTTTGTCTAGTCGGAAAGCTGATTAGAGAACAGTGACAGATAGTCATTAAACTGAAGTCCAATCAGAAACAAAAGTTACATAAATCAAACACTGATTAGAGTTAGAGATATAATTATAGTGATTGGTTGTGCATTCAATTTATAAGAAAAACAAATAAAGTTATGGTGTGATAACCCGTTCATAGTTAATATATAAGTTAACTCATAACATCCTTACTAGTAAATGAGAAAATGTTAATACTGGTGCGACATGTACATATGTCTAAAAAAAGAACTTTATTAGACAAACTCAGACTTTGTCAAAAAAATTTAAAGATACTTCAGACAAAGAAAGAATGTAAAGTAAAATTCATACAAATTCAAACAAAATTTGGTCTTTTCAGACTTTTTGACTTTTGTAGTGCAGTGTTATAAATAAATTGTGAGGACCTTAAATAAAAAGTGGGAATGGATATAAGATAAAGAATGTAACTTCTCTGGTTGAGATCTACCTGCGAAACATCATGTCTGGAAACAATTTAGCGCCAAGAAATACCACGGGGAACGTTTAACCGTAAATTTACACATACAGTTTACTACGATCTTATTCAACATACACTTTATAGGCTAATTCAGGACAATATAGCTCTCAAACCCTAATTTAACAGTCCTAACAAAACAAGTCATTGAGTAGAGAGTTCATATACATAGAATAAAGGCATTTTTGTTTTTGCTATTGATTATATCGGCAAGAATATGAAGAGAGCCCACAAGAGCGAGCTGACATTCGAGCTTATGAAGTCTGTATAAAAATGGCATTATTTCTTTTTTGTCAATTTGTCATATGTGTATTGTTTTTGGTTGAGAATTTGAAGTAAAATAAAATAATAAGTAAATTACTTTTACGAGTAGAAAACGATTGGATGGTTTTTTGGTTGTATGTCACGTGTATTTCATTAATAAATTGACGTGGATAGACTTGACCCGAGCTAAAAATAAAATAGGCTTAGTCTCGACATGTTACTTTTTTTACTGCAGTTTGAATGGCTACTGTTTAATTAAAGCAAGTCACCAAATATACTTCAAACCTGATGTGTAATATTATGATTTTATTCTGAAAATAAAACTTTTGAGTGCACTTAAAAAATTTTAATATGTTTAAATTTACCCTTCTGGTGTACCGAAAATAGTTCTTCGTTTTTTGTGTTGGTGGTAAGTAGTTGTATAATCTCGTAACAATTTGTAAATACTGTATATCCAGTTTATTTCCTAGTGTAAGCATTTGTAATTCATAAACATATTTACGTGTAAGTATTCTACCACTTTTCTAGTCTTCTGTTTTTTCCCTGCTTTTGCTAGATCGTACGGAGTCAGACCCTGAAATACAGACACATTTTGATACTGTTTTTATTTTTGATAATTTCACAGAAAACTTTTTAAACATTTAATTCAGCAATAGTAAGATGAGCAACAATTAAGTGGTGTAGACAAATTCAGTTAAAGAATATGGTCGAATCAGTGCTTTGCAACACAGATAATCCTCATTCTACACATTTATTGCTGGAAAATCAAATAAAAGTCATACTAATAAGCCAACCATGAATATTGATATACCATCATACAATTAACATGCGTTTTTCCTGTGTCCACCTTTTTCCCGATCAGCTTAACTTTCATCCCGATCAGGCAAGGCGAACTCAAAATATTATACATAAACAATTCTTTGAAATTAAAGTAGTGTCATCGAACGTGTGAATACATTTTGATGTTATATTATTAAGTAACCATAATGTTTAATTGAAAACGCTTTGAGCATAGGGGCACGGAATGGGTAGACCATGTATGAACATGTTCATTGATTTGTCGAATGAAAAATAATAAACCCTTTGTGTATATTGATTGAAAACAGATAACATGGATAACATAATAAGCATTTAAGTTACATTGATTAGATAACTGGCCGAGAATGAGAGCAACGTGTTCGTTGCTTAGACATAGGTAACAGAACGAGTATAACTTGTGCATTAATTGAATAACCTCATTGGTTGATATCTTTGGCGAAGTACATGTGATACATCCTCATTCTTTTAATATCCAGCTGTGGGAAGGTCGTGCTCCATATGTTGTCGGCAAAGTAACTATATTCTTGAACTTTTACTTATATTTGCCGTGGTGTTAATATAGCCTTGGTGGCTTTTAAACCTTGGTGGTAATTTATATATGCCTTGGTGGCAATATACCTAGGTGGTCATTTATATATGCCTTGGTGGCAATATACCTAGGTGGTCATTTATATATGCCTTGGTGGCGATAGACCTAGGAGGTCATTTTTATGATTTTTTACATTTTTCTTGGTGCTAACATTGATTTTAAAATACTAGCCTCGGGGGCGTCAAGACCTTGGTGGTCATTTATATTCGCCTTGGCGACTTCTTGATAGAACTAGATGGTTATGTTTGACCTTGGTGGCAAAAATGTTTTGGTATTTGGACTATAGGTAGTTATTATATATACACCAGACGCGCGTTTCGTCTACAAAAAGATCATCAGTGACGCTCGAATCCATAAAAGTTTAAAAGGCTAAATAAAATACGAAGTTAAAGAGAATCGAGGAGAAAAAATCCTAAACGTTTTGCAAAATACAGCTATGGTCATCTATGCCTGAGGTAGAAAAGCCTTAGTATTTCAAAAATTAAAAAATTTCGTAATCAGTAAATTTATAAATATAACCATATCCATGATAATTCATGTAAGCGCAAAGGTGCTGACTACTGGGCTGGTGATACCCTCGGGGAAATAAATCTCCACCATCTACATTTTGTGAACAGTAAATTTATAAATATGACCATATAAAAAAGAAGATGTGGTATGACTGCCAATGAGACAACTATCCACAAAAGACCAAAATGACACAAACATTAACAATTATAGGTCACCGTACGGCCTTCAACAATGAGCAAAGCCCCTACCGTATATAGTCAGCTATAAAAGGCCCCGATAAGACAATGTAAAACAATTCAAGCGAGAAAACTAACGGCCTTATTTATGTAAAAAAATGAACGAATAACAAATATGTAACACATAAACAAACGACAACCACTAAATTACAGGCTCCTGACTTGGGAGAGGCACATACATAAATAATGTGGCGGGGTTAAACATTTAAGCGGGATCCCAACCCTCCCCCTTACCTGGGACAGTGGTATAACAGTACAACATAAGAATGAACTATAAAAATCAAGAAAAAGGCTTAACTCATCAGATGGACAAAAAATAAAAGTCGACGTGGCCGGGTACTTATACATCCCGACACAAAAAGACACAATGAACAGATCTGAGAGTACTCGCAGTTATCTGACAACTAGTTCAAAGCCATTAACAAGTAATAAAAAATCATGCCTCTAAGACTAAGCAATCAATCCGTACACATCCAACATACAATGGATTTAGTTTAAAGACGTCATAAACAGCCAGAGAAAAACAAGTTACAGGTATCGACAGATTGTAGAACCATGAAAATGTATATGTATATAACATATTAGTAATATTTAGTTAGCTTTTAATCTACCAATAACAAAGTCAATATTTATACCAATAAAAACAATATTCAATGATCTTATTACAGTGTTGAATAGGTAACCTTTAAGAATAAGTTTATTTAAAGGATGCATGCAAGCACACAGGTGCTGACTACTGGACTGGGCTGGTGATACCCTCGGAGAAGTAAATCTCCAGCAGTGGCATCGACTCACCATGGATACAAGTACTAAATGTTGTTAACCGGAGTGATGTGTAATGAATTATATGGTGTCTTCGTCGAGGTCCGCGTTCAGTGGTCTGTTTGATTGTACATAGAATTGAATATTATGTTTTTGTTTTCAGATGGTGTTACCTACAGTTCTAACAGACTGACGAATGAAGGAGAAGCAATATGACATTGCACGATGGTTCATGTCGAACAAGCTAAAAGGGTAGGATTTTTCTGATCAGAATATGGTGAGAACAAATTGCAATTAAAGTAATGTTTTGATTTCTGAAAATAGGAAAATAATGAATGGGAAAAAGTATGGAAGCAGCTTTAAATTTATGTTCAAATGATCCTATTTAAAGGTAATTCAAATAATTTGTACGTTATTTAATCATGTTTACTATTCATTGATGTATTGAAATATGTCCCAAAAATCTTTTTGTCTTGGGAGATTACCTAATGATTGCAATATTTTTTCTTTTGTTTTATTTAAAAAATATAGTGTTTGAATGATTTTGTATACTAGTACAAATGTATACTTAAATTTTATCTAAGGTAAAACTTTTCAATTTAGATTTCTTTGTTTATAGTTCGAGGAACACTGATTCCCTATGGTTTTCAACTAGAATTGTAGGCAAAGGGATTTTTCTTCTTCAAATAGTTATCAAAAGTACCAGGATTTTAATTTTATACGCCAGACGCGCGTTTCGTCTACATAAGACTCATCAGTGACGCTCAGATCAAAATAGTTAAAAAGCCAAATAAATACAAAGTTGAAGAGCATTGAGGACCCAAAATTCCTAAAAGTTGTGCCAAATACGGCTAAGGTTATCTTCTCCTGGGGTAAGAAAATCCTTAGTTTTTCGAAAAATTCAAGGTTTTGTGAACAGAAAATTTATAAAAATGACCATATAATTCATATTCATGTCAACACCGAAGTGCTGACTACTGGGCTGGTGATACCCTCGGGGACGAAACGTCCACCAGCAATGGCATCGACCCAGTGGTGTAAATAGTTATCAAAAGTACCAGGATTTTAATTTTATACGCCAGACGCGCGTATCGTCTACATAAGACTCATCAGTGACGCTCAGATCAAAATAGTTAAAAAGCCAAATAATTCAAAGTTGAAGAGCATTGAGGACCCAAAATTCCTAAAAGTTGTGCCAAATACGGCTAAGGTTATCTACTCCTGGGGTAAGAAAATCCTTAGTTTTTCGAAAAATTCAAGGTTTTGTGAACAGAAAATTTATAAAAATGACCATATAATTGATATTCATGTCAACACCGAAGTGCTGACTACTGGGCTGGTGATACCCTCGGGGACGAAACGTCCACCAGCAATGGCATCGACCCAGTGGTGTAAATAGTTATCAAAAGTACCAGGATTTTAATTTTATACGCCAGACGCGCGTTTCGTCTACATAAGACTCATCAGTGACGCTCATATCAAAATAGTTAAAAAGCCAAATAAATACAAAGTTGAAGAGCATTGAGGACCCAAAATTCCTAAAAGTTGTGCCAAATACAGCTAAGGTTATCTACTCCTGGGGTAAGAAAATGCTTAGTTTTTCGAAAAATTCAAGGTTTTGTGAACAGAAAATTTATAAAAATGACCATATAATTGATATTCATGTCAACACCGAAGTGCTGACTACTGGGCTAGTGATACCCTCGGGGACGAAACGTCCACCAGCAGTGGCATCGACCCAGTGGTGTAAATAGTTATCAAAAGTACCAGTATTTGAATTTTATAAGCCAGACGCGCGTTTCGTCTACATAAGACTCATCAGTGACGCTCAGATCAAAATAGTTAAAAAGCCAAATAAATACAAAGTTGAAGAGCATTGAGCACCCAAAATTCCTAAAAGTTGTGCCAAATACGGCTAAGGTTATCTACTCCTGGGGTAAGAAAATCCTTAGTTTTCCGAAAAATTCAAGGTTTTGTGAACAGAAAATTTATAAAAATGACCATATAATTGATATTCATGTCAACACCGAAGTGCTGACTACTGGGCTGGTGATACCCCTCGGGGACGAAACGTCCACCAGCAGTGGCATCGACCCAGTGGTGTAAATAGTTATCAAAAGTACCAGGATTTTAATTTTATACGCCAGACGCGCGTTTCGTCTACATAAGACTCATCAGTGACGCTCAGATCAAAATAGTTAAAAAGCCAAATAAATACAAAGTTGAAGAGCATTGGGGACCCAAAATTCCTAAAAGTTGTGCCAAATACGGCTAAGGTTATCTACTCCTGGGGTAAGAAAATCCTTAGTTTTTCGAAAAATTCAAGGTTTTGTGAACAGAAAATTTATAAAAATGACCATGTAATTGATATTCATGTCAACACCGAAGTGCTGACTACTGGGCTGGTGATATCCTCGGGACGAAACGTCCACCAGCAGTGGCATCGACCCAGTGGTGTAAATAGTTATCAAAAGTACCAGGATTTTAATTTTATACGCCAGACGCGCGTATCGTCTACATAAGACTCATCAGTGACGCTCAGATCAAAATAGTTAAAAAGCCAAATAAATACAAAGTTGAAGAGCATTGAGGACCCAAAATTCCTAAAAGTTGTGCCAAATACGGCTAAGGTTATCTATTCCTGGAGTAAGAAAATCCTTAGTTTTTCGAAAAATTCAAGGTTTCAAAGTGTGACTAATGCTGCCTTAAGTACAAATAAACAGTTTGTTATTGGTTAAGAAATTTTCAGCAGATATGTCAATGTTCCTGATTAGGAAGTAAAGAGTGTTTTTGATTCAACCACAGGAAAGAAAGAGACAAGCCAGCATAGTTTACACTTGGAGGTGAATTCCCTTTGCTTAATACAAGCTTTCCACATGCTAAAGATGTTATTAAAATAATGACAATGTTCATTTTGATATGCGTTCATTGCCTTATAGTCCAGCGGATATCAGAATAATTGATTGCTTTATGGTAAAAGCATGAGACTAAGCATAGTAAAAGATTAAGGGGTAAAGACAAAATTCAGATATGGAGCCACGAAAAAAATTCCAATATGGCCGCCAAATTCAAGATGGCCGACATAAGTATATCATATTTCACTTGATGAGGTCTTCCAATTTTAATGAGTTTAGAAGATGTTACAGACTGAAGTAAACACAATTAAGATATGTCAATTATCAATTTTTTAAACCTTATAACACAGAAATCATCAAAATGGCGTCCAAATTCAAAATGGCGCGTCAAAATGTCTAAGTTTGACAGTATTCGTATGTATACACCATTAATGTTTGACAAAAAGTTACTAAATCCGTGAAACTGATTTTCTGATATTGGCAAAGGCCTACTATATATCATTAATACATGGGTGCATAGATAATCTTTTCAAAATGGCGGCAATATTCAAAATGGCACCGTTTAACATGTCAAAATTTGACTTTTGTTTTTAAATATGGTATAAAAATATCTAAAAAATAATGGATCAATTATTTCAATACAAGAACGTATATACAAACGTATTATAAAAATATGTAACAGGTGACATTAACTATGAAATAAAAATGGCCGATACAACTCAAAATGTCGTCTTTAACGAGTTCTTATTTTTCTCAGTTGCAGGTCAATGACCTTAGAAAATTTCACAATTTTCCTGAAATGAAAAAAAATCCGACATATGCAGTAAAGAATCAGTGCATAGAGTATTTCTTTTTTAGAAATGAGATAAGAAATTAAACAAGAGGCTCTCAAGAGCCTGGTTCGCTCACCTGAAACATTTTGCTTAAACCTTTCACAATTATTATTTTTGCTATAAAATGCCATTTAAATGTTGATCATATTGTTTATTTGTAGATCTTACTTTGCCAAACATTTCTGCTGTTTACAGTTTATCTTTATATTCATTAATATTCAAGATAATAACCAAAAACTGCAAAATTTCCTTAAAATTACCAATTTAGTGGCAGCAACCCAACAATGGATTGTTAGATTCGTCTGAAAATTTCAGGGCTGATAGATCATGACCTATTGAACATTTTTAACCATGACAAATTTGCTTTTAATGCTTTAGTTTTTGAGATATAAGCCAAAAACTGCATTTGACCCCTATGTTCTATTTTTAGCCTTAGCGGCCATGTTTGTTGATGGATCAAAACTTCGGATACAATTTAGAAAGAAGATACCCCAACGAATATTCATTTAAAGTTTGAGAGTATTTTGCCCAGTTGTTTCAGAGGAGAAGATTTTTTAATTTAAGCAAGTTTGATGAACAAATAGAGCAAATTTGTCTTTAAAGGGCAATAACTCCTTAAGCGGTCAATTGACAATATTGGTCATGTAAACTTTTTTGTAGATCTTACTTCGCTGAACATTTTTGCTGTTTACAGTTTATCTTTATCTTCAATAATATTCAAGATAATAAACCAAAACTTCAAAATTTCCTTAAAATTACCAATTAAGTGGCAGCAACCCAACAATGGATTGTTAGATTCATCTGAAAATTTCAGGGCTGACAGATCTTGACCTGGTGAATATTTTTACCCAATGTCAGATTTGCTCTAAATGCTTTCGTTTTTGAGATATAAGCCAAAAACTGCATTTGACCCCTATGTTCTATTTTTAGCCATGGCGACCATGTTTGTTGATGGATCAAAACTTCGGATACAATTTATAAACTAGATACCCTAAGGAACATTCAGTTAAAGTTTGGAAGTATTTGGCCTAGTAGTTTCAGAGGAGAAGATTCTTGAAATAGTTTACGACGACGACGACAGACGACGACGACGGACGACGACGACGGACGCCAAGTGATGGCATAAGCTCACATGGCTATGCCAGGTGAGCAAAAAAAAAACTCACAAGTAACTATTTTACATAACAACAGATTAAAATTATAAATAAAATATGATACAAATGCAGAAAAATCAAAAGAAAGCACAGTTTCAATCAGTTTCTCTTTCACAGTCCGGTGAGCAGTTGCATAATGTTGTGCATTTTAATGCTGCTTTCAAGAATTTACATGCATGACATTGCAGCTTCAGCAAGCACAGACCAGAATGGTTCCATCAAGTCTTTGCCAACCAAATAAATCTGGTGATGGCTTACTCGGATTTGCAACGAAACAATTGCCCTAAATAACACTACCTTGGTAAGCTGCACGTTTCGTATGTTCAATGAAGAAGTGCATCTCGTGTTGGAGAAATATTGTCAATTGTTCTTGTCTTCTGCTTCTGACAACTCCTCATATACGGACCATGTGTCCCAAGCTGAATTCTTACCTTTTCCAGAAAAAGCTGAGACTGTGTCACAACCAATAAATGAATGGAACAGTGGAAAGACTTTCAATATTAATGGTCCTAGAGCAAGACACAATCCATGAATTGAAATATATGGGAAGTTCTTTCCAGTGCCAAATCCTATCCACAGCTGTTCAGCCATTTGACTTCCCCTTTTCATGTGATTGGGAATAAGGACATATCAATTGAAAGTTCTCCTTCCATTCAACCGATGAGATATCCGGTTCACTAATCTTAGTACAGCTAGTTGAAGATTTGAATAACTCTCTAGTAAAAGAGACACTCTTTGTGACTGGCATTTCAACATAGAATCAGATTGGTCAAATGTTTGAACAACGCATTGAACATCCTCTGAAATATTTTGGAATAAAGATATACCTGTACTATTGAATGAATCTTTTAACGAGATACTGCTTGGATTGTGATCAATGTTGTTTACAGCAGATGAAGTAAATACTTGTTGTAGTAGATTTGTAGGGCAAACAATACCTTTTTGTTGGAGATAACGACATCAAGAATCATTGGCCATGGAAGTAGAAATTACTAACACTTGGTCGTAGGAGACAGACAGTCCAAGTTTGAAGAAAGTATCTACTAGATCCCGTTTTCTAGTCTTACAGTGGATCATGATTCCCAAATAAGCACAAACTGGAGGTTCATGATCTTTCATGTGACGGTTGGATAGTTTCTTTGTACAACTATACATCAGAAACTGTGCTATTGTTTATGTCGACTGAGAATATGAACGATCCTGAATGTTGGGTCCAAATTGAATCATACTAACCAAAGAAAGCAATGACTGGGATACAGAAACTTCCTGACATCCCTTTGGGAAGGTTCCTTTAAATTCTGAATTTGATGCGAAAATATCTTTACGAACAAACCTAGCTGCCTTTGATATGTTGACAAAATTATTATCAACGACTTCTAAGCAGTCTCTCTTCAATGGAGGACCAATGTCATCTTTGAAAGCAAGAATATTTTCAATGCCTTGTTTGTAAGCATTTAAGTTAGGGAAAATAAATAAAATTCTGTGTTTCAGTCGTGTACTATTAACTCTATCTCACACCTGTATCTTGTCCAAACGTTGAGGACTCGTGAAGGGCTTCTTGGCCATTTTCATTACAGAAAAAGCACACAGACGGGTTACAGGTGGACTGAAAGGAAAAGCTGTGTCTAGTTTCCTTTTAAATGTGGTTGCTTTATTATCTATTCTCTCATGTGAGATTCAACTTTGTTCTGTTCAGTTGTAAGTTGCATGATTTGTACCAACATGCCTTTTGATCGATGAAAGACTGTGCTATTCCAGATCCCTCATTTAAGTTTTTAATGCACACATTAATGCCTTCAGGCATCAATCGGTATTTATGAAATTTCTTAATATTGTCAACTAAAGATTGATAACCAGCACCAATGTTGAGACGTTTTGAATCAAATGGGCATATACGTTTTTCATCTATAATTTCTTGGCATAGGATGAAATTTGCCCAATCAATATTATTTGATTTAGTCGGTTTGTCATATTCTACACTTGATACCCTGAAAGTCTTTCAGTATCCATGTTGTTAGAACTATGATCGTAAATTGGTTTATATATTCCTTGTGGATAACTTCTGTATGACAGACGCGTGTAAGTTCGTCTACAAATGACGTATCAGTGACGCTTGAATCGAAAAAGACAAACAAAAAGTATGTTATTCAAGATTTGATGACCTGGAATCCTGAAAGTTTTACAAAGCACAAATATTTGTTGATTGTTAATAGATTTCTAGACATACACGATATAGTTTCTGATAGTAAGACTTTTGGCAGCCATTTTGAATTTGTCGGCCACTAAGGAATTATTGTTGATTGTTCAATATTCCGAAAAGATAAATTAGCATCATAACTAGCAATATGCAAAGTTTTGTGCTTTTATTTTCAAATGATCAATTATACCATTTTTTTTACTCTGCCCTATGACTGTTGGCGGCCATTTTTAATTTGTCGGCCATTATGGAATTATTTTTGATTGTTCCATATTTATAAGGGATTATTAAGCACCATAACTAGCAATATGCAGAGTGTTGTGCTTTTATTTTCAAATGATAAATAATACCATAGTTTGGGACTATGCCTCATGGCTGTTGGCGGCCATTATGGATTTTGTTTTATTGTTCCATGTTCAGAAAAGATTAATAATCATCATAACTAGAAAAATGCAAAGTTTTGTGCTTTTATTTCCGAATGATAAATTATACTATATTTTTGGACTGGGCTTCGTGACTGTTGGCTGCCATTTTGAAATTGGCGGTCATTGTGGATTTTTTTAATGGCTCCATATCCAAAAATGTTTATAAGCTTTATTACTAACACAGTGCAAAGTTTCATGCTTTTACCATAAAGTGATCAATTGTCCCAAAATATTGGACTCAACTTTTAAAAGTATGTATGAGGTCAAACTTATGAGACTTTATTGAATTATGAACTACAGTAAAACCTAGGTAAACCGAACTCTGATTAAACCGAACAGTTTTCACACACAATTTCCCTATCAAATTTTGCGAATTCCAAACGATTTTGAAGGCTCGTTAGTAAATTTGTTTTTAAAAACTACCTGTCAAAATCGATTGATAGCAATCAAAACAAAAAAAGTATTTTTTATCACTTGCATGATTTTATTAAACAAAGACAGGGTATTTAAGGTTTTATCAACTAATGAGTTGTTATTTCAAACTAATTAGCATGTTTGTTTCCATGCATGTAGTGATCAAATGTTTTTTTTTGTGAAGAAACGTTAAAATGCCCCGATCGCCGACAAGGGGCAAGAAATGAACTTTCCCTGAAATCAATCAAATACACGTTACTCAACAATATGCGACGCAAATAATTACGGCCACAAAATCGTTACTGCCATTTTGTATTTAAATTGTTTAAAAAAAAATAATAGTTTTAAAGCCATTTACTGGATTAAGAAGTCATGCAACACAGCAAGGTCAATGGCTTTCGAATCATGTTTACGGGATGTCGGATTCTCTTCAGAAGCCCTATATATAATCCAGATGCTCCTGTAGATTTCCGTTAGCTATTCAGCAAATGCATGCAGCCTCGAATATTGAGTGTCGACTCTTAACACCAACAAATAACGTTCTCAACATAGGGAATGTGCTGATGTATAGGGTAAAACAGAACATGTAGTCAATGAGCTTTAAAAGTATAACATAGGTATACTAGACGTCAGTGAATACAGAAGGACAAATAACGAGTATTACCGACAGAGGTGAGACCATTTTAACTGAATACGAACCGGCGGTAAGCACCATGAGGGGTTCGCAATTGTCTTAAGTAAATAAGCATAATGTCTATTCTAGAATGGCAACCAATTGATGAAAGACTTATAATGGCTAGATTCTATTCGTCATATTTTAAATTATCAGTGTTATACACCTACCAATGCGGCAAATACGGAGCACAAGACTAATGTGTACGACAAACTACTCTCGCTTGTCAGTAAAAAAACATCACTTGGTGTAAGTTTTGTCATTGGTAATCTAAATGCAACGATTGGCACGAAAACATGCACGGAAAAGGCATGTAATGTAATGTGAATGGAGAGCTGTAAACTAGCTGTCAGTAACTGTAAGTACTCTCAGATTTGTATTTAGTGTCTCTTTGTTTTTAAGATATATAAGTACTCGTTCACGTCCACTCTGTTTATTTTATAGCTCTATCTCTATGTGTATCCATCTGATTATTTGAGCACTTTTCAACTGTTTGGTTTTAGATTTGTACCAATGGGAATACCTACAACTTGTTGATAAACTTTGTTGCCGAAACGTACATAAATATTATCAAGGAGAAAATCATCTGATCACACCTCCAGTAAGTATATTTAGCATATTTACCCTTCTCATTAGAGATGAAAACTTTTTATGAGTTGCAGCAAATATATCTACATTAAGCTTTACTAAACGACCATTTAATTAAATAGGAAAACGTTTGTTCAATAGGATAGTGTGGAAGTGCAGTTTTAAGAGTAGAAAAATCAAAACTATAAACAGAATCAAAAGGACCATCAGAAGCACGTAATTTATCTTAGACATCCACGGAATCTTTTACACTACAAAAATGGTTAATACCACTATGTTCATATATTTTACTGCAATAGTTTATGATACTCTCTTTAATAGTAGTTAATGAACTATTTCAGAACACTGAAAGATTAGTTGTAGAACACTTACAAGAGGCCGAGATGAAACGGTATTTAAATGTTGTTTTTTTGTGTAGTTTAGGTAACCAATACATAGTAGGGACCTTCAAATGTGCAGAAGAAGCCTTAAGCTTTGATGGGGTTGTGATATGCTTGTTTACTTTTTGACTCTCTGTGGAGCGGATGGACTTGAATGTAGATGAATTTACAATTTCATTCTTAACGTATGTGTAGTATTTACGGCATATCCCCACTACATTGTTGGCAGCTTTGTCGGCCGGTACAAACACAAACCGCTTTGAAAGTATTTGAAGTTTATTTCTTATTCTGGAAATAGGTGTACTATTTACTCTATTATTTACTTCTAAATCATTTTCAAAATGTGATATTTCTTATCTACCACATTCATACATTTATTTAAATAAGAAACAAGCGATTTTGTGTTCAGATTTTTCCCGTTTACACCATTTTTTACAAAACGAGGAAAAGGCATCTTTGGTGACTTGACAACACTCTTTCCAATCTATTTTAGATGGAGGACGATATTTTGGTCCTTTTTTCAACATTGTTTAACCTCTTTGTCCAGGATGATAATGAGGTCCCCTGTATTAACATGGCCATAGGGAATATATCTAAACACTTCGACGATTCACAGTTTCAAGTTGAGGGAGTATTACTATCTAAATTCACGTCTGATGTGACCAACGTATAATTAAAAATTAAACTTCTGCGGTTTTTTTTTAAGTATATGCATGAAATTATAGGTGGTTCTATATTATCAAAATAGGGAGGTAAAACATTTTGAACGGAAGAGTCATTAAATATACTAGATAATTTGATAAAATGAACACCTCTGCTTATATATTTTAAAAAAATGACGTTTATGATCTTTAGCTTTGTCGATGCGAGTAGTGGCAAAAAGCTGTAATTATACGAGAATATTCATACAGTGGGCTGACGAATGAGATGGTGTCACACTCTTTGAAAATATCGTGTAATTTACTAAAGGGTATTCGACCCAGTTTACATAATAATTGATGCCTACCATTATTTTTAAATATAGATAGGAGATTACCAAGTGTATAATTTATACGATGTTTAAGTCGTTGATTTCGATTGATACGTTTCCCATGAAACCTATTATTTCGTTGTTTTTTTTATGAATAATGTTCATGATATCAATAGAGGAAGTAGTAGATATGTTCCCTTGTCCAAGTATATGGTCATTTAGACCCAGGGGATAAGCTGTTTGAAGTCGTTTAATCTAAGACAGTTCGATAATTTTACGGGAGTTTTCAAATTGTTTATGGGACTGCCCTTGTTGTTTCTGGACTGTTTCGAGCGGTTGCAATCTAATTAATTTAATTTGTGGTTGTGTTAACCTAAATGTTGATAAATTATGCTTTTGAATTTCTTAGGTTTTCGAAGCGGTATAGATGTCTATTCATTTATTCTGAAGAAAAGGAACAGAGTAAACACTATACGTACATTGATTGGAAAAATGTACAGAATGAACACTGCATGTACAGTAATTAGAGATAGGGCAGAGAACAAGAACTACAAAAGGGAGACAGAATGAGCACTTCATGTACATTCATTGGACAAACGGAACAACATTAACACCACATGTATATTGAATAGTAAAAGGGGACAGAATCAGAGGCTTAATAGAAATGGTTTTTTTTTGTGTTTTTTTAAGATGACAACATAGGACTGACAGGTAGATAGACGGACGACAACGATAGACACATGATACTAACAAAAGCTCTTAACCTTTCAGTTTGAAAATTTCGACCTTACTTTTACATTAAGTTTGTTGGATGGTGGAAGTTTTCATTTTAAATTATTTCATCGAAAAAAAATCTTTTAATTTCTTTATACTTTACCGCCCCATGCTACTTTTTTCGTTATGTTCTGCATCTTCTGTTCTATTCCTTACATTTTCTCTATTCTTTATATAATTGCCCAATTTATATTTCAATTATTTTGATTTTGTGTCGTTGTTCTCTTCTTATATTTGATGCATTTCTCTCGTTTTTAGTTTGCTAGCCCGATTCTGTCTTTGTCCATCGATTTATTAGTTTTGATCTGCGGTATACTACTGTTGCCTTTATTTTTACTTCGTTAATTGTTTAGCCATTTCTCTCTATTCCTTTTGTTTTTCAATTCATTTATTCTAAATTCATATACTCCGTCCATCCTTTCCTATATTTTTATATTGTTGTTTTCCGGTATTTCATATGTTTTTTTTCTGTGTGTTATCACTGGTATAGCATAAATAAGGAAACAATATTTATGGCAAATATGATATGTATCTCTGCAAACATTAACAGTAGTTTGCCTGAATACAGGAATTTAAAGTATGCGGGATAATCTTTTAAAAATCATCGCAACAAATATTCGCAAACTGTCCAACAATATAAAACGACTAAGCATTTGTATTTCCCTCTTATTGGGGCCATTTAAATATTATCTACTAATGTTTATCAATAAGTTTTAACTGTGTTGCCCGCCTTCTGTCTTTGTTTGCATCTGCTTAAATTCATATCATAATGCAAGTATTTCAAAGTATTTCTCAGACTTTTTGTATACTATCTAATATCTTTGTCATTATTGTCTCGACAACATATTGATGTATTAGTCTTTTTATAGTTTGTTTTAAGGCTGGTTTTAATGACAGTAAGGAAAATTGTGTTTAAATACAAATTGTGGAACTATCAAGTTATTCATTTCCGGTACAACTAATCATCAAACACATGCAGGTGGTCTATTCAAAAGCACTATGTTTTGAAGATTTTGAAACAAAAGTGATAAAGAATAAATATTATTTTATAACATAGTCTATGTTCATGATTAGCCATTCAAGTCTTTAAAACAATAACCTCGAAAAATATTCATTTGACAAAACGTATTTTGAACATCATTTTAGTTTTTTATTATTTATTAATTGAGTAGTTATCAAAGGTACGAGGTTCATAATTTGATACGCAAGATGCGCGTTTCGTCTATATCAGACTTATTAATGACGCTCAGATCAAAATAGTTAGATAGCCAAACAAGTATAAAGTTGAAAACCGTCCATTTTCCATAAAACATTACCTTATGTGTTGTAACATAGGGACTGATACCAACTTCATCGACTATATATCTTGTGAGATGTAAATATCCATACTGTGCAGCCAAATGTAAAATTGTCCTTCCATCATTCTATTTTATAAGCAAATAACATTTTAATATCATGGTCACTACTTTGTTATAAATATAACTAACAACAGACATCTGATCTTAGTGTGCTAAAATGACAATGTTGTGTATCAAATATAAATAAAAAATATATCACATGAATTAGTTGGCATAAACAAACGAGAAAAAGGTTTTTGTTGTGAGATGTTCGAACTTACATGAAACTTGACAAGCTAAACAAATCCTATAAGATATTTATATCCCACTTAATATAATTAAATGAAGGCAACAGTAGTATACCGCTGTTCAAATCCATGGACAAAAACAAAATCGGGGTAACAAACTAAAACCGAGGGAAATGCATAAAATATAAAAGGAGAACAACGACACAACACTAAATTCTAAAATGTAACACACACAGAAACGGACTAAGCATCAGACAAAATCTCACGAGAATAACAAATATAGCATCAAAACCAAATACATGAATTTGGGATAGACAAGTAACGTGACACGTCTTATCCTGAAAAATAAGAGAAAACAAACGTCGCAACGTTACAATGTAACACACACAGAAACGAACAATAATATAACAATGGCCATATTCCTGACTCGGTACAAGACATTTTTAAAGGAAAAATTGTTGGGTTAAACCTGGTTTTGGGGCATGTCAAACCTCGCATTTTAATGGCAATGTTAAACATAACATTGAAAAGACAACATAATATTACAGGACTACAATACAAATAAATAGAAGAACGTAATAGACAAAGAAACACATGATTAAAAGATAACAAAAGGCATCAGGTTTTAGATTCAATGCGCCAAAAACGCGCCTCGTCCACACAAGACACACCAGTGACGACCAGATACAAAATATCGAAAGAGAAAAAAAGTATAGAGTTTTACAGCACTGAAGATCAAAAGTTGAAAAAAGTTGTGTCAAATACGGCTATGTTTTTATGCTTGGGATAAGAACATCCTTATTATTAGGAACAATTAATGCTATTGCAAACAGTAAATTTTATCAAATGAATATACAAGATAAACATAATGAAACTGAAGTATCAACTAATTACTGATAACAAACCCCGAATACATAATGCAAAGACCTACACAGAATAGACACACCTAACTCAGACCAGGCCTCAACGCCATTACACATAAAAATGACGTCACATACGAAGTGGTAAAAAGGCACAAAAACTACGTCACATTTGAATTTATGAATTTTTTGAAACAGCACAAAAATGACGTCACATATGAAAAACTATATCTCAAAATTAAGATAGAATTAGGATTGATATAAGATTATAATAGAACTAAATACTGATATTACATTTAAACACAATGCATATTGCAATACTTATTAATAGTAATTATTACTATAATATATATATATATGTCCAGTTTGTTATGAATCTAACTTCAAACGTAAATTATCGTACAGATTACGTTGAACAAAATTAAATCTAAAAAATGAAGGCGGTGATTAATTTTTCTTTCCATAACACATAAATATAATACAAAAACGTCAACACATTTGACAAATTCTATGAAAATTAAAAATACATGTATAACATTAAACATGTAATCAAGTAAGTGTGGACACATCAATTAAAACTAATTAACATGATTCAGAATAATGATTGTTTTAAAAAGGTTTTACATTTCTTATTAAGTACGAAGAGACAAACACAACCAAAATTCGTTTTATATGATTCTAACAGATATTTGTTGTACATAACACCTGTTTTTTTTAACAAGATAAATTTATGTTGATTAAGAATTTAATGAGCCTGAGGAATTAAAATGTAACATACATCTGTGGTGTTCTTGTTACACTTTCTATCAAGAAGCAGTTTTGTAATCTCCAGGTGTCCTCCTCCGGCAGCTAACATTAATGCCGTCCAACCAACTCTCTGGAATAATACAACTGACATTAAGATTTATCTTATAAAGTAGACAGTCAAAATATATATCACGTAAATCAGACGTTGGGACTTTCCGTTTGAATTTTTCCTCGGAACTCAGTATTTTTGTGATTAATCTTTGTACTTGTATTCTATATAAACTAAATTAATTGCATGCTAAATTGATAGATCTTTTTTTTTTAAGATATGCATAAATTA